>VDFB02281492.1:739723744-740213658 GCA_007258455.2 Sequoia sempervirens | reverse complement strand
AGATAGGAAAAAATTCTAAGTGATGAAGATAAGTCCTGCTCACTACCTCAAATGCACCCAAGGAGAGACAAGTTGATGAAAATTTTCTAAGGCATTGAGTTCGTCCTGCAGACCCTTGAAAATGCGCCCACTTCACAAGGAGGAGATGAAAAAAGTTTAAATGTTGAAGTTTGTCCACCTCCACCACCAAAATTCGCCCAAGGAAGGAGGAAGCCATAAAATTTTCTAATGCATGAAGATAAATCCACCTCCATATGCCAAATGCACCCATCTCCAGTATGAGCTCCATGAAAAATTCTAAGTCAAAGACTTAAGTCCGCCTGCCACCCCTAAATGCACCCATGCAAAGTCAAGGAGAGAAAGGTTGATAAAAAGATTCTAAGGCAAGAAGATAAGTCCACCTCATGTCTCAAAATGCGCCCATGCTTGAAGGAGAGTCAAAGAAGTCAAGGGTGTGGGAGTCAAACTTCCTTCTCCACCCTTTGAATGTGCCCATGAAGTCATGACCTTTGCTAGGCATTGAAAGTGTTGAATCCTCCTCCATGTGTGAAATGCACCCAAGTGAAGGTAAAGATGGAGGAAGTTACCATGGCGTTGATGTCAAACAAGGTGAAATTGATGGGAGAAGTTACCAAGGCGTGGTGAAAATCCTCTTAAGTAAGTGAAATGCGCCCAAGTCTAAGGGTTAAGTCCACCTTGACATATAAAATGCGCCCCAAAGATGTTGGAGATGGTGGCCTTCTAAAGGGAAAAATATGTGTTGATACAGATGAAATGCGCCAGGACTGAAGATGAATGGAGGAAAATTTTCTACGACAAAAATTCAAATTCCTCCTTGATGCCTAAATACGCCCAAAGCTAGTGATGAAATAATAAAATATTTTTCTAAGTGTTAATATTTAAATTTCACCTCCTAGAAGAAATATGCCCAAGTTGATGGAAGAGATGAAATTTTCAAAGGCATGAATAAAATTGGCAATAGATGAGTCAGAAGGTGCCAGCTTCACAAGGATGATGAAAATTTTCAGAGCTGAGCAAGAAAATACACCCAGATATGAAGAATGGGAATAAATTTGTTGGCAAATATTTTCCTAAGGTTAAAAAATTCAAAAATTAAATGTACCCCTTCGTTTGTAGATCCATGGATTCAATGCATTCTAAAGGGAATTTTCTTCTGGGTATCGAACGTCTGTGATGAGGAATGAATTTAAGTCTTCCGCTACTTGCCAAGGCTTTCAGGATAAAGATCTTAATGGGCACTTAAATAATGAAATTTCCTAAGTGAAAATTTAAAATTTTCTAAGGAAGAAGGAATAAAATATGTTGTTGAAATAAAATGCCTCAAATGATGAATTTGAAGTGGATTACCTAGGTGAATTTAATCAAATTCTTTGTGAAAATAATCTTCCAAGTGAGAGATGAATAAAATTTAGTGTCAGAGCTTTGGCTGGTGAAGTGAATTTCTTAGAGGATACAGTTGAAGTTAGAAAAAGTGAATTAAAAATGCTAAGTACGCCTTGACCAGTGAAGTGAATTTTTTTTTTGGAAATTCTAGAAGGTCAAATATTCCTGACGCCGGATGACAAGTGTTGCAATTGCCAGAGGAAGGAAATTCGAATTCCTGCAGAAGAGTAGTGGAAATTTAATAAGCTGGCTAAAGATAGCCTCTTCTAGAATTTGACTCAGCTATTTGAGCTGTGAAGCTTATTCATTTTTCTCCATCAGTTGAAGAGTACGACTTGAGCTCTGAAGTAAGGATTGCAGTGCAAGCTAGGACTTGGTGAAGAAGTTCGATTTGAAGTGAGCGAGGATTGTTGAAGCTGAAGTTTGAAAAGCCTAAGTGCTGAGAAGTGGCTGAAGTAAAGTTGGCCGATTTTATCTAAGTGTTGAAGTTGCTGAAGCTTGCCTGAAAAATTTGCTAAGTGTTGAAAGTTCGAAGTTGCTAGAGAAGTGTTGAGGATGGCTAAAGTAAGAGCAACTGGCAGGGATAGTAATGCTGCATCCAGGCAGGCTGTTATCAAGAAGCTGAGCAAGCCTTTCCTGTCGGAGTCGAAATTCTCTTCGAAGTTGGGCAAGCTGGCTGACACAAATTTGGGTTCTTTCAACATGGTGGCTTTCAAAAGTCAAATGATGGGAGTTGGCAGTCATCGTCCTTCAGTCACTTTGCACAATATTGTTCGAAGTGGGCTGTATGCAATTGTTGGTTTTCCACCAGCTATTCAGTGTCCAGAGCTGATAATTTAATGTGCTAACTGCTACAATCCGGATCACAAGTCCATTGTCTCACCTGATGGTAGATTGTTTTCCAACCTCACTCCTGCAGCTATCGGCGAAGCATTTGGAATCCCATCACACGAGAGGATGATTTATAAGACGAGAGAGCGTGCTAAGCAGATGTATGCCTCAACATTCGAGAGATGTGCTGATATGATCAACGCTCACTGGATGAACAAGCCCAAGCCCTCTCGCATGAAGTTGCCGAAGCAGATAATATCGGATGATTTGAAGCAAAAGTACTGTGACCTGATCATGATGCTCAGCAGAGTTGGAGGCTTCCCCTAGGTGTTTATCTTTGAGCCTTGGATGTTCTACTATATCAATCTCGTGTTGGAAGGGAAAGAGCATATCAACTGGGCAGCGATGATTAGTGACAATTTGCATGAGCAGCTCCGGAGTTTGAGGAGGACAAAGACATTTTACATGGGATCCTATATTGTATACATATTGGCTCGTATGACGAAGTATAGGGAAATTTCATACAAGGGAGCCAATTGGATGTGGCTCTCATCAATTTAAGATCCATGAGGCTTGTCTGCAACTGCACCTGACAAGCACCTCCCATTACAAGCGAATCATAGACGCCTTCACCATGCACATAACGAGATCACTTCACAGAGGACTCATCATAGGATCTCAAGAGAAGCTCAAGAATTGATAGAAAGGTATGGATGCTGGTTTATTCAGTTTCCGAAATTTACTTACATCAAGCTGCAAGGTTTTTCTTCATACCCGTATAGATTGCCTAAGTACCCAACAAATAGGATTTTGATGTTAGAGATATCTAGGTAATTCATTGCCTATGATAAGATTCAGAAGAGAAAGAAGAAGGGAGGAATTGACTTCCCAATCATCATGGGGAATTCAGACGAGGTGTGTCCTTCACTTCAGGCAGCCAGGGAAGCTGAAAATGAGCTTCAATTCTTCCACTTTTCTTATCACACCAGCAGACAACATTATGACCCCCACAACAATATCAAATGGATACTATCAAAAGAGTTCAAGCATAAGGCAAATATTGAGGATTACTAGGCTAGCGCATTGGATAAAGCTGAAGTCAGAAAAAGGATGTTCTCGCGGCTACCGTTGAGCATGATTAAGGAGTGTGAAATTATTCCAATAACAGACCAGGTGGATGAGGACATGAACGTTCTCCATCCAGATTATGAGGCAGTGAGAGACACGCCACTTCCACTCCCAGATTGGTCGGAGCCGGAGATTGCAGATTTGGACACGCATTGTATACCAGTCACGACTTTCACCAGAGCATGGGTTGAAAGGCATGTGAGCAAATTGAAGAGTAGGCCAATTCCTTTGACCTACAATTTGATGGGAGATCACAGGACACCCACTACCAGTAGGAAGAAACAAGTTACTCGAGGTCTAGAATCTCGAAGGAAAGAGCCAGTTTAGCAGGAGCCACCGAGAATTGTGGTAGTCACCTACGCCATTGGAGACACATTCTCCAAGCATATAGGAGGTCTCGCTATTTGCTGATCAGAGAAATGTATTGAATCAAGAGCAGGAATTACATGAGGAAAATCAGCCACCAAGAAGAGAATCAGTTGGCCAGAGTGTCAATGCACCCACTAGAGATGATCAGCAAGAGGAAGATGAGGAAACTACTACTGACACACACTTCCAGCATGAGCTTGAGGTGGCTCTAGAGGATGATGCAGTTTCAAGAGAGACTCAGCCCATAGAGGCCAATGAGCCTCGTCAGAATGAAGTTAGAGAAGAAATCCGTGAGGAAGAAGCAAGAGATGAGTAGCAGTTTGATATACAGCAGGTGGTACCTGATTGGCTCAGAGATAGAATGAGAAGGAGCCCCAGTGAAGAGGCTGATCCAGCGGTAGAGATGGAGGGGTTTTTGAGTAGGATCAGCGCGCCTCTAACAAAGAAGAGAGCTAGGAAATTCTCGAAGATCTCAACGGATGAGAATGGCTCTTGCACCCTTCACGTAGCTGTGTCGAGGGTTGATTGTGATCAAGATGAAGCAGTGCCAGAAAATTATATGATCACTACCATGGAGTTAGAGTGCATCCTGAGGGAGCACAAATCGTGAGGAGTGCCATATAACTCCTATCCCGATTAACAGGGCCAGTGCTCAAGACGAGAAAGGCAAGTATAAGAAATTGAAGGAGCATAAGACTTTGATTGGCTTCCATGCAACATTGTCTCGTATCTCCTTGTGGTCAAGAGATTTAACGCTTGAGCTTCTAGCGAGGTGCTCTTAGAGCATCATTCCGTGGCTTAGAAGATTTTGAGGAAGATGCTTACGGAGAGTGGATAAATGCGGTTTTTGAAAGTGTTCGTCTTACGAGAGACAAAAAAAGTTCATGAGATCTTGCTCATGCTTATCAGCAAGCTTTAGAAGCGTGCTAAGCTGCGAATAGGAAGCGGATTGATCGGGCACAGGGGTGATGGCAATGTCTATCAAAGTGTTGGCACCCCAAATTAAAAAATTTTGTTACCCTTAGACATTTTGAAGAAATGAGTAAAAGTCTTGTTAAATCAGTCAAAAAGGTCAAAATCTGGGTGTGCATGTCTTGCATGAGGGGTAAAATCTTGAAATTCTCAAAATCTGAAGATCTGGGTCTGCTCAGAGCGACTTAATCTACAAAACCTAGATCTCAGTTTTTCATCCCTACTTTTTAGGAAAATTGCTATTTTTAGAAATTTCCTAAAAATAGTAACTTTTTCTGGGTTTTTCTAGGTTTCTTTCAAAATGGATATTGGTAAAGAAATTTTCACAAAATAAGAGGTTTGTCACCGCCATAGTCCCAAAGCGATTTTGATTGGTTCAAAATACGTCCATATTAGGTTGGTGCATTCAGAATCTTAAAATAATCAGTTTTGCCCTAGTGGGTCTATTATGCTTTTTCAGAAGTATATGAGGAGCTTTGAGGTCATCAATGGAGGTCAGTCGGCTGCCAAGTGTTAGATTCAATGATCAAGCAATTGAAACAGAATATCAAATAAATCAGAACGTAAAGTATTGAGCGAGGGAGAGAAATTAGCAGTGTAATTTTTATTTGTCACGCTGACTTGAAGCTGAGGTGAAGAGGAAACCCATCTTTAGGGCACTAGAGAGGGATGGAATTAAGGTTTAAAACAGTCGAGGTTTCCTTGGCTTCTGCGAGTCCAACGATGTAGTCGCTCCAGAATCATCGGTCGTCAGTCCCGAATCCAACGGGGGCAATTTTCAAGCAGGGAATGCAAAGAGCTGAAAATCTTGAAAATGTTTGAAAATTTTCTAAGTCTGGAAACTTTCAATGCCCTTGGTGCCCAGGGGCGCCCAGCTTTTTGAGAGGCCTAACTCAGAGTAAGGGTTCGCAAATGTGCTCAATCTCTCCAAAAGTCGGGCGGCTTATGAGGTGTCTTCGTCGAGCATGAGCCCATCATTCTCAGAATAAATCTAGATCAAGGTACATGACATAGAATGAGAGTTTAATTTGAAGATAAAATCAATAAAATATTCTAAGTCTGGAGCAAATGGAAGCCCCTAGAGAGAGCCGATGATTTGAGCCCAAGCGAATGTGGTTACCCGGTGAAGTGTCAAGATCACTTCACCAGGCTGATCGAGGGCTTTCCAGCGAGACCTTCAACCCGTCAATCCCGAGAGATGGCAGTCGTTAGATGCAAAAGGCTGAACAAAGGGTTTGACGAGAGTGAAATTTTGAAAATCAAAAGCAAGGTGAAAATTCAAGAAAATATTCTAAGTATGGTAGAGTTGGGCGCTCCCAGCCAAGAAGGGCGCCCAAGCTTTTGAAGGCCCAAATCTAACTTTTTGGCGAAGTAACTCCCAGAGAACCCCCTCCAAAATCTTCCCAGCTTTGCGACAAGCCCAACCATCAATCAATCCGAGCTTTGGAGCACTAGATTGGGCAGGATCATCTGTAGAAGAGAAAGTGGTGAAGATATCATAAAAATGGCTAAGTCTGGTCAAGTTGAGTGCCCCTGGAGAGAAAGGGCGCCCACGATTTTGAGCTTTGAGATAATGGAATTCGTCAATGAAGCGTCTAAGATCATCTTGTCGGTTTCGGTTTCAGCCAAGCTATCCAGTGAACTTGTCAGCTAGTCAATCAGATCAGCGTAGCTCCTGGAATCAAGATTTCATCAGAAGATCAAAGGGAAATGAACATGAAAATCATGCAAAAATGGCTAACACTGTGAAAGTTCGGAGCCCCTGGAGGAAATAGGCTCCCATGAATTTGAAGATCAAAACGAAGTTTTTCGCCAGAGGTGCCTCCAGAACAATCTTCTCAGAATCAGTCAGGCTACGCGATGAATCATCCAGCTCGTTCATCGGATCAATCTAGAAGCCGGAGATCAAGGTCAAACCAGGGGTCAAAATGGAAGAAAAGTTGAAAATTCTCAAAAAATGGCCAACTCTGAAGCAAATGGGCGCCCCTAGCCAAGAAGGGCCCCAACTTACAATGCCTTAGTGAAATTTTCAAAGTTTTCAAAAGATTCAAAATGGCAAGGGAAAGATGAATGTCTAAATTCATTGAACAAGCTGAGTCTAGGGTTTTGAAGATTAAAGCAAAAGAAAGCAAAGCTATTTCAAGCCCTAAATCTATTTAAGACATCTCTTCCTTTCAGTTTTCATCATTTTTGCAAGTGGCTTCCAAAGAAGAAAAGTGGAGCAGCAACTTTGAGGTTTTATTTCAAGATTCAAGAGCTCAAAGTTGCTGATTTTCATGAATAATTTTCAGATAACTTAACATAAGACCTTGCTTTTCATGCTTTTCATCGGAAAGATAAAATTTTTGAAGAGAAGGTCAAAGATTTTTAATTTTTCAACTTAATCTATGGGCTTCTTCATCTCAGTAATCTTGAGTTAAAATTTTGATCATCACAAGGTCCTCTTGAAACAATCTTCTAAAGCCCATATGCATTTTTCAAGAAAATTTCAAATTCTAGGGTTGGCTGCTTTTCAATCAGCCATCGGTGTTTTTCAAATCTAATCAACTGTGTCTATTTCTAATTGTATTCTGAACAAAACCCAGGTGCCAACTTTTTCGGTGAAAAATTGAAGAAATTAGGGTTTGCTGTTTTTTCAGTCAAAATTCAAAATTTTCAAAAGCGGATGATCTTGGATGTATTGCATTACGAGCAAAACCATATCTCGAGGAAAATTTCCAAGAATTGTCCGTTTGGTAGAAAAGCCGGTTCTAAAAATAGAAAGTTGCTCAAAACTTGTCTGAGCATAGGCGAGTTTACAGTGATTCTTCAAGGTTTTCAATATGGAGTACACTCCCCTTGAGTTTAAGACCAAATCAGCACTATATCAAAACTTCATCATCTCAGCTGAAGAACACAAGGAGGTGTGATATGAGAAAAAGGAAAAAGTAAATACAGGAAAAAAGGAGTTCTGCAATGCTCATACTGAATTTCAGAGAAATCAAAGAAGTCGCCAGAGAAACCATAAAGAGTTTAGAGCCACCAAGTTATCAATTAGTGAGTCATCTTTTGGGCAGCGATGTTTCTCAAGAATAGAACCCATAAAGCAACCAAAGAAGTAAAAGATTCTCTAAGTTGGATCATAGAAGGCGAAGAGATCTTGGAGGATCGGAATATTGCTTTGGACAGTATCAATGCACCTGACCAGGACCCAGTTTCCCGCTTTTTAGCAGATATGATTGCGATTTAAAGCGGCTTTCATCTAGAAGCTTTCGTTCCGCTTTCTTTCTATTCTTGGAACAATTCTTATCCATTCTTTGAAGAAGAGAAAGAAGATAAATTGTAATAGTTGGCGTTTCCTGCTTTTAACTGCTTTCTTAGGTGTTAGATGTTATCTTCTTTCTAGATTTAGAAATAAAGCTTTCTTGTTGAGCAAGCCCTAGATTGTGAAAGCAAGGAGATTTTAGGGTTCCCTACTCCTCTGCTTGCCTATAAATAAGAGCCTTTGCTCATTAGTTTTCTCTAACGGTTATTGTAATAGCAAATTATTGAGTCTCTTTTAGCCAACAAGTTGTTATTCAATGTTAGTTCACTTGTGTTTATGATAGCGAATTGTTGAGTCTCTTTTAGCCAACAAGTAGTTGTTGTAATCGCTGTCCCTTTTGTGTAAGAACAAGTTTGCAAGCCTCTTTAGCTGCAAGTTCTTGTTCCGTGCATGTGTTAGGATAATATTTGTTTCTAGAAGTTTGAGAAATAAAATCATGAGCCTCCTTTGCCTTGGTATAATGTCTCAGATTTCCATTATTTGTGTTATGCTTTTATGATCTTAATTTCAGCTTACATTGAAGTGTGTAGATGTTTGTTGGAAAAGAGTTTATTGAAGCACTTTGTTAGAGAATCAACCTTGTTCATTTCTAGTTTCTCTTGCTCTGCGTATTACTTGAGAAGTTAGAAACGTCTTTAGCTTAAGTTAGTCGTAGTTGAAGTTCTTAAATCAGAAAATCTCAGCTGCGGCGTTTGTGTTTTATAAACCTTGTGCTCTAGCTGATAAAAAAGATAGGCAACTTAGTTCTTAGTTTACTTTCTTTCAACACCATCAGCAAGAGGGAGCTTCCCCTCCTAATTTGAAGAGCAGTTTATCTGTGCATAGCTGTCCGTTTCAAATACGCATTCCAGAGGTGCGAATTTAAACGCCAACACAAAGCAAACTTGTTCAGCGTCTGGAGGCCTTGATGCATACTCCCTTGCAGATATTGATTGATGGAGGAGTTATTCAGGATGGTGATAGGTACGATTTTACTAGCTAGTACTCTTCAATAGTCATAGGACGTGGATTCTTTGATACAACACAGGCGGATTCAACCAAAGTCGGGAAGGCTATGATGAACATTATTGATGGAGTCCTGAATTCTGATGAGGTGACTACTGATGGATTGAGGAGTAGGCTGCCACCTTTCTTTTCGGAGGTGAAGAATTTTGTTCAGAATGACTTTGAGAACACCTCCACTTTCTCCAGTATTATTCAAAATACACAAGATGCTCCAGTTGCTTGGAGAAAGTCTTGTACATGACACGGGCAGGCGGTCACGGTGTTGGAGTTTCAGCTTGATCACATTTCGTCAATCTCAGTTCAGGAGGTTGAGGCTGTGCTTGCCAGGTTCATTGATTTTGCAGCCAAGGAGAAGGAGAATGGAAACGCACTTCTGGATGATGACCTCCTGGAGGACTGATTGTGGGCATTAATTTCCTTTGCTATTTTGGGAGCGAGTAGGAATCTTGTGATTCATTTATTGTACCACTCCCCATTCTGGCAGTTTTTAGGGTTAGGGCTAAAGTGGCTTGATTTGAGCCATTCATTTGATTGTAATCTGAGTCGTCCATTGGACTGGGCTATCTATAAAGGGGCATCCCCCCTCATTTGTACTCATTAGATGAGACAGTAGAGATTAGATCAGAGAGTAGAGCAAAGAGATTGATAGTGTAGTTGTGTAGCTTAGCATAGCATAATTTGAAGGAGAAGGAAAGTTTTCCTTTGAAAACTTTGTAAGAGATTGTTGTGAAAACTTCCATAATAAAAGAGCTTTCATTGATGGTGAATTCATCTTTGTTATGAGCAAGCTAGCGAGGTTTCTTAGTCCTTTTACTTCAAGTAGGACTTAAGTTAGAATAACTTTCATTTTCATGCAAGTAGTTAGTTGTGGGTGGTTGCGTTTGATTTAAGTGAGCTTCGTTAATCCATACCACTAACAAGCTTACTGATGGTAAGTTTGTCCTGCGTGGTCAACTGGAATATTTTTCAGATTTAACTTCGATTGTGATTCACGTGTGTATGCATCATCTTGATGGTATTTGCATGTTGAATCATAATTTGAACACCTTTTGTTGCCCCTTTGAAGATTGCAACAACCTTGTTGAAGCTGTCCAACGCGAGGCAAGATAAAGTTCGGTTGAAGTTCATTGAAGTCAAGCTCAACGCCTCTTGCACTTAGACTAGGACATATACTTTCTAATCCCTGCAGCCATTCAATTCAGTACATTTCTAGTTAGTATAGGAAAAATGTACCTCATTGCTAAATCATCCGTATTGCATAAATTCCCTTCCAATCATTAACCTGCTGTCAGCTACAAACCCTTTTGAACAATTGTGTAAGTCCCCTCGTGTAAACAACAATTCACAACGAACCAACTGAGGGTATTCCATAGCATTTCAAAAACCTTGGAGTTGAATGTGCGATCTTTCTTGCAATCTGAGCGCATGAAATACTTTGATCAAGCGAGAATGGAGTAGCCTTTGGATACTTTGTTTTGCTGATTGGTGCGGTCACAAAAATCACATCGACAGGGAGTAGTGTTGATATGATGATGTAATACTGCAAGTGCATGAATAAAAATTTGAACGCTTCATACGCATCTGTTCTGTGAATACTTTACATGCTCAATGATATTGTGTATCTAGTTTACTTCTGTGGTGTATTGAAATATTATTAGTGGAGTAAACACCCATTTGTTCTACTTCATCGGTTGGAGGCTCAGGACTGTGTTCTTCTTCCGTTGCTGCCCCAACACCTTGAAGACTACTTTCAGCTAAGTTATCATTTGGTTTCGACTCTCAGACTTCTGGCTCACTTCTGGAAGCAACTGCAGGAGGCGATGCGCTTATTGCTCCATCTGTCCTCTGATTTTCATGATGGCCTCTTTACATAGCTCGCATGTGAATTCCAAATGTGTCGAATCATGGAGCCTACACCAAATCGATAGCAACAACACCTCCAAATCCACCTGGTATCTCATCTCTGATCAATCCCTCATGAGTCTTGACACAAATCCATTATATCTTTCCACCACCGGATCCTCATCGTTAGTTGGGAAGGAAGTTCGATGGTATATAGCCGCGGCCTGTGGTCATTCCCACTCCTCTAAATCTTCTTTTTCAACTGTCTAATTGCTCTCATCCATTGAGAATGGGTCTTCAAATCCATTTTACTGAAGCTTTCATCATTATTTTTTGCTACCCCTAAACTTTCAACTCTTCTCCTTTCTGATCTTCAACGTTTGTGTTGGTTGTCTCAGCATACAGTGTTGCAAATTTTGCTAATTCATCTTCAACTACCAATGGTTCTTCTTCCTGAGTAGGGGGTTTCTCTTCACCAATAGAGAATAGGTTTTCTAATTCCTTTCTAATTGAACTTTCATCAAGGCTCCCTGCTATCCCAAGGAATCCAACTCCTTCCTTTTGATTCTCAATCTCAATGTCTGTTACCCGGGACTTATTTCTGTAGAACTCCTTGGTTTAGCCTTAGTGTGTTGTCCTCTAAATGTTGACTTCTCTCCTACCTCAGTGGATGATTCCTTTTCATTGAGAGTTGGCTGTTCTAACTTGTCCAAACAGCTCCTAGCTTGGGAAATGATGTTTGCACATGAAGGGAAAGTAAATTCTGAGTGAAGTGCTTTATGGACCCTGCACCACCCAACCATCAATACTTCTTGTCTTATGCCATCCTTGTTGCTCAAGTGTTCTTAAATCAACCCCTTGAAGGCCTTGGCCGCCATGTTAATGAATTCTTCTTCTGGGTCTGGCGGAGCTAAGGGTTGGTATATTTCCCAAAAGGGAATCTCTCCTTGCAAAACCATTTCAATCATGCCCAAGAATGTTAGACATTCCAATTCGTTGTGTCTGCGAGTGCCATGGATTCTACATTTGTTTGCCAATGCAAAGTGTTGCAATGGCTTCCTCAATCTCCTACTTAGATCGTCTTGTAGCTAAGTGATGTTAACTTGCAGTTGCTGCTCCATTTCAGCTCAACTCTTGTTTTCCTTCAACTCATTTCAGCTCAACTCTTGTTTTCCTTCCTAATTTTAAATTTCCAGCATATAATGAGATCTATCTATCTCAGATTTTACTTGAAAATTGTTTTCAACTTCCAGCTTTGTAGCCTTGAGCTTAGCCATGCCCTCCTTCTAGCGCGAATTCTGTTGATGGGTTCTTTTGGACTTCTCAATACAGGTAGCACACAAGGTCACTACCTCTCTTGAAAGGTAGAAATCTTCAAGCAAGTTCCAAATTACTACCCTAAGGTCTCTCAAGTCTCAAGTCATGAAAATGCTTGGAATAATTCAGTTGGTTGATGTGATTTGATTGGCTATCCACTCAAAACAGCAAGTTGAAATTCACCATGTTCATCAAATTTAGCTTTGTTGTGATACTTTGAATCCCACTCTAACAAGGAGCTAAAAGTAACAACAAAAGAGAAAGGGTAAGAGAAGCTATTCTAATTCTAAGCTATGAATGAACAGTAACAATGGAGGATGCTACAGTAGACAAACTCCCATGAAATTGAGTTTTTCTTGACCAAGAGAACCTACAGCTACACAAAACCAATGCAATCTTCTAAGGTTTGCGGATTTTCAAATTGTGCATTCACTTCATGAACATACAATTGAACTAAGTTGCAACAATGAAATAGACAAGCCCAGGCTAACTTTACACAACAGTTTGTCATCAACAAGTGCCAAAAGTATGGGCTAGAAGTCCATCAAATACTATAACAACCACCATTAAAGACATCCAAAAAACTAACAAGCTAAAACTAACGTGGAGGTTGAATCATGCATGCATAATGAACAAACTCAAAGAAAACACCCAAATCCATGCAATGCTTCCATTTATTGCTACAATATGCCTCTTACAACAATTCACCACTACCTACAAATGAGAAGCAAGCCCCTATTTATAGTTTTTCAAAAGGAGAATGAATGGCCAAGATTAATTTACAATGAGTAGCCCAGATTCAATACAAGTTAGGGTTTCACCTACCCCCCAATATATGACAATAGATAATACAGTTTTGTTTTTTCCATTTTTGTTTTTTAGTGACCCTGACACTGTAGCAATCTTGTCCTGTAGCGACTACATTCCCTACTATAGCTGAAACTGCTAAAGTCTTCCTTCTATTCGATGTGTTTGTAGCATTCCTCCATCTGATCGAATGAACCTTGGTACCGATTCTTGTCACCGAGAAGCAAATATACTGCTCTTGATTCCCATTGACAGCTCCTGACGATCATCATTTGGTGGAAAATAAAGCAGCTCCCTCCTGCTCCTTGTTTGAAAGAATTTTTCAACTTCATATTGCCTAACACAGATTCTTAAGCGGGCTTTTTCAATTAGGTAGAACTCCCCTTGATGTCAATATTCAGATAAGTGGCTCCTTTGGTGGTTGCAAACACCCTCAAAGCACAACAAAATCTACGCCTTTAGCATGGTTTCGTGAATCCTGCACACAAGAGGTGCAATAAGTGCTTTCATACGTAAATCAAGGAAAATGTTAGTCAAATCCTGAAAAATCATTATTAGAGCCATCCATGCATCATTAAAAGATCATAATATTTATCATTGTTCCACATTTGGAGCTCATTTGGACCATAAACATAAATGCGGGTTTAGGGGGTGTGGGTTTTCCCTAGGCCGGAAGCCATTTAGAGCAGCTAGGAGCAGGACGGCGCCAAGGCCACGAAGACCCATAGGCAGCCACCGCAGCAAAAAGTCCTGTATGGTGAGCTTGGCGATCAAATTCCATGTGAGGAGCTTTGGCACATGCAGAAATCAATTGCAAGGCACTTGAAGTTACTAGGTTAAGCTTGATGCATTTGTGGGTCCGAGGCATGCCAGTGTTGTTAGGTGGAAAGGCGTTAAAGTTCGGTCGTTAAGTGATGGCATTTAGGAGATGACGACCCGCATTGAAAGATCCCGAACCAATTTTTTCAATTTTTTCCAAGAACACAACAATGCAGAAAGCACCCGTTAGGGTTAGATAAATCAAACCAGCAGTTACAATATAACTCTTTGCCAAGAATGCGCACTCAATCTCAACAAGAGAGAGGCTGTCATATGGAAGAGGATCGTCAGTACAATAAATCAGAATTGCAACTGAAAGTAACTCAACACCAAGTATGTGCTACCCAATCCAGAATGGAATGAGGCGACCATATGGCGAAGATATAAAGAAATACAAATGTAACTTCAGAATGTAAAGTAGGCAGCAAGCCAGCCTCTTCCACTTATCCAGTGGGAAATACAGTAAAGTAAAGATGCAGAAGAGAGAATGCTGACAGTACTACTGTTCAGCTTACAATATATCAGAAGGTCCCTGCAATGAACAAGGTTAGAAGCTCTCCGCTGCTGCAGTAATAGATATGATCATTCCAGAGTTAATTATGACCTTCCAAACTCAATCCCATCACCAAAATGTAAACTGCTCAAATCTGATATGACAGACCAGCAGCTTAAATGACAGAATCAGCAATACAAAACCCCACCAAAATGCTCATAACTCACTCATCTCTCAACCGAATGACCCCAAATCTGATGCAATGACTTCATATGAAGGAGGCGACCAAGTTACAAACAAGAAACCACCCTTAAACCCTGGAAATTATTTAACACGCTTCCCAATGCACTCTAAGAGGGGCGGCCATGCAAGAAGGGGCGATTTTGCTTCTTAAAAATTAAGTTCAACAAATAAAAATCTGCAAATGAGCTCAAACGCGCGCCCTGGCATGAGGAACATATTTGTGCAATACCTAGAACGAAGATATTTTTATTTTTTGATATATGAGCAAATCACACTTCCAGCTACACTAAATCAGCAACTCCAGAATTGAATATAAAATGCAAATATTGAACTTTAAAAACAAAACAAAACTACAATGCAAACCTCACTACAAAATCCACTCAACATAAGCAAACTTCTCCACTAGGTGCTATCTCTCAAGCACGAAGTTGAGCCAAGGCTAGAAGGCTTTCATTCCTCGAAGCAGTTCAGCACCATTTCGGCAGCATAACAATATTCAAGACATAAGATGAGAAATGAAGTCCCAAGGCTCCCTTTTATAACTTTGAGAAGACCCTCCAGAAGCTTCCAGAAGGTGCGCCCTAACTTCAAGATGCTTTTAGGTTTTGACCATTGACCAAGCATAAAGTGGCGTCCCATTTCAAGTGAGATATAAATCGTTTTTAAATAAAATATCAAGCTCTCCAAGGATGGCGTATTTTTCTTCTTGAGCATTTTTTGACCCAAGAACATCAAATATTTCTTAATGAAATAAACACCCTCAAAAGTCCCCTTTTTAAAAACAACATAAAGTTGTCTCATCAGGCCAAAGGGTCCCAATATTAAACATTTTTTAATTAAAATACTTATCTCTCCAGAAATGCACCAAAATGCCAGAAACCTCAATACCAACTGAACCGCCAGAAGGAGAGAATCAACTAAACTGAAACCAGCCTGTCCACTGCCAAAAATAGAATTTACTAAAAATAGTAAATTCTGAAAGTTACCCTGATTGAAGCGCATGCGCCACCATTGCAAAGCTTTCTGAAAACCCAGAAAGAATCCGCAATCCAAAATCCCAAACTCCAGGATGTAGCCGTCATAACTAACTAAAAATAGTAAGTCCGGAAAGGTTGCCTGACGCAGTTGCAAGTAATACCTCTACGAAGCTCTCTAAAAACCCAGAAGGAATCCAGAATCCAAACACCCAAACTCCAACAAGCAAAACCCCGAATCTTCAAAAGAATCCACCAAACAGTCGGGAACCCTAATTCTGCCTCTAACTAGCCGAGAGTGCATCGGGAAAAGGCCATCAATCAGTAAAAGGTGTAGAGCTAAAAACGGGGACATTACACGCATGTAGAGTTTCGCAAAGCCACAACTCTTGGAAATTTTGAGTTTTTCAAATTAAGCACATGGAAGATGCATTAGAAGGGTGCCTAGACTTATTCCTCAATGATTTGGCTCCTTTCAAAAAATGCAGAAATCTAGAATGCGAAAGCCAAAGGGTCCGTTGCCTTCAAAATGGTATTGAGTAGACGAAAACCCACGGACGGCGACGAAGGGACGACGGCCCGCAAAGAAATTATTGCAGATGGCGAAAGAGGGACAACAACCCACAAAAAATTCCCACGGATGGCGACAAAAAGATGGCGGCCCACAAAGAAATTCCTGTAGACGACAACGAAGGGATGGCAACCCACAGAAAAATTCTTGCAAGTTCACAAAACTTAGTAAATTTGAGATTTTTCAATTTTAGCACGTGGGAAAAGGGGTAGAAAGAGTGCCAAGACATTTCCTTAAGATTTGACTTATTTTGAAAAATGCGAAAACCGGAAGGTCCACCACCCTTTACAACAACATTGCTCAAATAGACTTCCACAAGCGGAACTCCGTAGTGAAATTTCCAAAATGTCTAAACACACGGAAAATTTGATGTAAACCCCTTTAGGCATGTGAAGACACTCATTTTATGGGCCCTAGATGATGAAAAATTGAAGTTTGCACCCGTTTTGGAAATGCGGAGATTTGGAAGGGGGAAGTTGGAGGCTTCATTTACTTAAAACGACATTGAGCATAGGGAAACCCACGGATGGCAATGGAGGGATAGCGACCTGCAAAGAAATTCCTACAGACGACGATGGAGGGACAGCAGCCCGCAAAGAAATTCCCACAAACGACGACGGAGGGATGGCGGCCCGCAAAGAAATTCCTGCGGACGGCGACAAAGGGACGGCGGCCCACAAAGAAATTCTCGCAGACAGCGACGTAGGGACAACGGCTTGCAAAGAAATTCCTGCAACTTCTCGAAACTCAACAAAACCTTGACAGTTCACTTAGGCATCACAAAAATATCCCAAATCCATAGGCAACTTGTCCCCAAAGTCAAAAAATGAAGGAAAAAGCGAAGCAAGCGAGCAAGAACCAAGTCAGCATAAGCAAGGCAAAAGCAAAAAAAGGAGGCCCCTACCTCCTGCCTTCGACAGGGTGTGTGCAAAATATGCACAAGAAGGTGTAGCTAATGGAAGTTGGACATGTAAATCTTTAGCCTTCAGAGGCTGATATTTAGTACTCTTGACCTTAGAAGAGAGTTGAAAAGGCCCAACTTCTTCATCAATCACCACATCCCTATTGAATGTTAAGTGGTTAGTGTCCACATCAATCAGCCTGTAAGTTTTATGATTTTCAGTATACCCTATAAGCATTAACTTCTAACTCTTGGAGTCCAGTTTGGTTCTTTTTGTGTTTGGAATCCAAACGTATGTAGTAGAACCATTGGTTTTCTCCCAAACCATGTTTCGTCTGGATTTTTCTCCACTACCTATGTCAAAAACTTGTTGAGAAGATAAATTGCAATGTAAATTGCCTTTGCCCAAAACTTCTTGGGAACACTCATGTTCTCCAACATACACCGAGCCATCTCAATAATAGTATAGATCCTTTTCTTAACCACTCCATTTTGTTGTGGAGTTTAGCGTGTTGTGAATTGACGTTTGGTATTGTGTTTAGCACAAAAGTCTATGAATTCGTTTGAACATAATTCACCTCCATTATCAGACCTAAGAGTGACTATTGAACAACCAAACTCTTTTTCTACTAATGCTTTGAAATTTCGGAATTCCTTAAACACATTTGCTTTTTCTTTTAGGAAAAACACCCACATTTTCCTACTGAAATCATCTACAAACAAAAAAAAATACCTGGCACCAATGATTGATGTTGTTTTCATTGGTCCACAAAGATCCGCATGGACTAGTTGTAGGACTCTCTTGATTCTCCAAGCTTGTCCATCATCAAAGGGTCTTCTATACTGCTTCCCAGCTTGCCAAGCCCTACACACACCCTATGTCTGTTGTTGAATGTCAGGAATGCCATCTACCAAGTTCTCCCAAGTCAATTGAAAGAGGTAGGACAAATTGAGGTGTCGATACGTTGATGCCAAAGAGTAGTATTGGCTAATGCACTCTTGGCTACTAATGCATGTTTCCTGACTTGTCCATTTTCAACTAATCTATACAATCCATGATCTTCTATACCAAGAGCAATAGTCTTCTTGGTATCCTTGTCAATGATATTGCATTTTTTTTGCTAAAAATGACATCTAAATTAGGACTATGTCACATAATTTGACTTACTAAAAGTAGATTGAGCTCCATACTAGGTATGTAGCACACATTGAGAAAAAGTAACTTTTCTCTGCAGAGGTTAGCTACACAATCCCTCTACCTTCAACAGTGTACTTCTCACCACCACCAAAGATCATTGAATCAGAGCAAGCAATGTACTCGGCAAACCAGTCTCGCCTATTGGTGAAGTGATGTGATGCTCCTAAATCGATGTACCATGTAAATGAACCTGATTGATCTACTAGTCTTCGAGCCATGAAGGCATAAAAAGTTGATGCCTTCTCTTCCGAATGCTCTACGACATGATCCTTTTGTTGAGGCCTTCCTTAGTTGGATATTTGTTTAGCCAACCTCTTTCTAAGCGCTTCATCATATGACCCAACTTACCACAATAATGAGATGTGATGTTTTCCAAATTCTTTATTGCATCCTTGTGACTTTGTCCTTTCTTGTGTGACCATTTGTCTATGTCTTTGGCGTTGGCTACAAATGCTTGTTCCACACTTGTTTCACTGCTGCTACCAAACTGTTTCTTCCATTTGTCCTTCTGTAAGAGCTTATCACATAGCTCTTCAAAATTCAAGCTAACATTCATGGCGTTGATATTGAGCATCTGAATGAAATGCTCATAAGCACGTGGCAAGCTTTTCATTGTGATTACCACCATGTCCTCTTCTTCCATTTTTCGACCAATGGCTGACAACTGATCCTTGATGTCCATCTTAAGTAAATGCTCTTTCAAGGACATTTTTTCATCCATTGTGATCGATGATCAAAAAAAGCATATCCTTCATAAAGAAGGCCCTACCTTTATCTAAAGTTTCAAGAAGGTCGTGCAGATGCTTCCAAATGTCAACTGAAGTCGTCCTTGTTTGAACTTCAAGAAGCATGGAATCGGTCATTGCTAATTTGATCAACATGATTGATTCTCTATCACATTCATCAAAATTGTCCTAATCTTTACTCACAACATTGGTTGGGTGGTAGTACCAAGGACGATCTTTTCAAGGTTGAAATATGCTAACCAATTTTTTCGTTGAATTACACAACAAAAACCAACACTTGGCCAACTTGATTAGCGTTAGCTCCAATCAGAACCTCTAACAAAACAACTCTAACCAAGAATGCGCCCTAAAACCACTTAAGGAAGAGGGGCGGGCATATGGTCAGAGGATCCCTATGCTTCAACTTGATACAGAAGGGAATGCAACTGAACTGAAACAAACTCAACGTCAAGAATGTGCACTCAAGATCCCAGTGAGGGCGAGGTGCTAACATATGACGGAGTGTTTAATTGAAAGCTAGAAATTAATAGGCAGATAACCAGCCATGAAGCTATTATAAACTAATTCATCCGCTGTGGTGGGCATCCACAGAATTGTGGGGATTCACCACTATGAAAGTGGGTACAAGAGTGTTACAATCAAATTATCCACATTGGCAGTAAACCATCCAGGGGTACTTATGTGAGAAGAATAAGAATTAATTGCAGCAATTAGAACTGGAACAGTACTACTGTTTACAGTCTTTACAAATAAGAAATAACCTGCAAATTACATATGAATTACAATAGTCTTCAAACACAAGAGTTATAGATGATCTCATACAATTATTTAACTCTCTAACAGCTGATAATGAGTCAAAAATCAGAACTTCAAAAGTCTGATACAGAAAACAGTAAACTGGAAATGTAAATCAGCAACTGTGAAAATCAATGAAAAGTTCATATCTCACTTAATTCACCTCCAAATCGAATGCCGTCTTTTGCTATGTCTTCTTAGAAGGTAGGCGAACATATTCTGATCATCAAATAGCAACCAAACTGCACCTTTATTTCTGGCACAAATTCCAAAGCTTCTATGAATGGTACGACCCTCTTCAAGGGCGATTTTGGCATTAAAAATCAGAAACTTCGAATTTAAATCTCAAACTTTGCAAGAAGGGGCGCCTTGGCTTAGCAAACACTCAGCGAAAATACCCATAATCATAATAAATTTATTCTAGGAGTTGCATTCAAATTTTCACTTTCAGCTGTGTATGAATCAGCAACTCAAAAACTAGAATTATCATCAAAACTTCTTTTGTTGAGCTCAATCTGCTAGTCTGGATGAGAAGCAGCAAATTCCAACTAGATGTATTTCAAACATGAAATTGGATAGTTGGCTAGGAGGTAGCATCCTCAAAGCAATATTTCATTTGTCATTCCGACAGCATAACAGTATGATAACATGAATGGATACCAATGCTGGAACAAAGCCTTCATTTTATAGAAGAGTAGAAGACTCTTCAATCCCTCAAGAAAAGACGCCAACAGTCACAAAGTCTCTTCAAATTTCCAAAAACCATTCAGCTTCTCAAAAAGGCGTCCACTTTACAAGGCAATATAAAAAACTTTATTTTAAAATAATACTCCTTCAAAAAGGCATCCACTTTATTTCCCAAGGCATTTAACTTAATTAATAATTGAAATCACCTTTATGATAGCATACCCCTTCCAAGTCCCCCTTTTAAACACAACTTAAGTTGTCTTACTAGGCCAAGGGGGTCAACTGCAAATAATAACCTCAATGCCTTTATTCAACATAAAAATGCCTTAAGAAAACAGACATGAATTGCAAATAAATGCTCCAACTGGGAATGATGTTCTGAAAGCTGACAAACTCCATACTGCTAAAAATAGAATTTACTATAAATAGTAAACTCTCAGAAATGCCAAAGAACCTCCGAACTGGAAACCCTAATTTTACCTCACACACACCTACAGGCTTCTGGAATAGGCTGATGAGTGTTAGAACATATTACTGATGAGAAGGGGACATTATAGTCTGCCCTCCTCGAGATTGCTTGTCCTCAAGCAATTGAAAAGATGGATGCAACAAAATCTGTTCACCTTCCCACGTGGCATCTTCAATAGGCAAATTCCTTCATCTAACCAAATATTCTTTGATTGTCCTCCTCAAAGAACGCTCCCTAGTATCAAGAATTTCTTCAGGAATCAACACCAACTAACCTTCCTCATCCAATGGAGGTAATTTTGAAGTAGCCACCACATTGTGTCCAAGTTCCTTCTTGAGGCGTGACACATGAAATACATTATGCACTTTGCTTTCAGTTGGAAGCTCCAACTCATAAGCAACTTCACCAATCCTCTTGGTGACTTTGAAAGGACCATAGAAACGTGGCTTCAACTTTTTTGCACCACTTTTCTTGAGAGAAGATTGTCTATATGGCTGAAGCCTCAAGTAAACCATGTCCCCAACTTCAAAAGACCTCTCAACATGCTGCTGATCAGCGTATAAGTTCTGCTGATTTTGAGCTTGTTGCAGATTTTCCTTGAGAGATTTCAAGATGTCTTGGCTCTATTGTAACATATCCTGTGCTTGTGGAGCTCTACTATCACCAAACACTAAATCAACAAAATTAGTAGCTTCGTAACCATAAAAAGCCATGAAAGGTGACATCCTATGTTCCACCAAGTTTCCGGGACGGCGGGACGGCGGGATGGCGGGACGCGTTTCGGGGACGGCAAATTTTTTAGGGGATTTTAGGGGACGGGGGGACGGCTGTATAGTATATATATATATATATATAGGGAGAGAGATAAATTTTAAAAATATAGGGAAATTTCAAATTTAAGATATTCATATGAGTAATGATAATCATAACAATCACCAATCATATTGACATATGCATCATAGAATCGAATTATCAAACAAATTAATACTACAGCTACCTAATTGCATCCATGGACCATAATTCAAATTCATGTCAAATAGTCAATGTGCATATGATATAAAATAATAAAATGCCCAAAAGGCTACAAGTTTGTACTACAAATGTCAAAATGACAAAGTCACAAGTGTCCAAAGGCAAAACATAGAAATAGAAAGTATGATGATTGCCACTACTCGGCATCTGCCAACACTGCATCAAAATCAGACTCATAGTCTGAGTCACTGTCACTGTGAGGGGTTAGCTCATCTAATGGAACTCCAACCAATCCCTCCTGTCTCTCCTCCTCATCAATTTGTGTGACATCCTCTGGATCAACATCCCATCGTAATGCTGGAGTCTGTCTATACTCAGGAGTCTGACGATCTTGGAGTCGCAAAGCACTATGCACAGCCACTAATTTTTCTGCCCGTCTAGAGGTCAGCCTATTCCTCTTGATAGAGTGAATAAAGCCGTATGTTGACCAATTCCTCTCTGCAGCAGAGGAACTAGCAACCTGTGAGAGGAGACAAAATTTAAAAACTAAATTAGTAATTTAAATTTACTAATTAGGACATTCAATTTAAATTATGATTATATAAATGTTCAAACTTCAACACTATCACTCATCTAAATCAAATTATGTTAATGATAATCTAAAGTATTACCTGTGAAAGGAGGCGAACAGCAAGCGTCCTCAATTGTGGTGCATCCTTCCCATGCCATGACCACCATCCAATAGGATCCCTTTGAGCTACTGTAGTTCTATCTACCCTGGCCTCTGGTTTGCCGAATGTTGGACCACGGAGATTAACAAAATCAGTGAACTGTGTACGAACTAGACTGGCCTCCTCAATTGAATATATTTTTGCAAGGGCCTTCATAAACCCTTCTTTCACCTCATCATCATCACAAGGAGGCATCCTACCAGGTCTAGGTACATACCATTTGGGATTAAGAGCAAAGGCTGCCATATGAAGCGGGGTATTCATAGTGTTCCACCGCCTTGTCACAATGGGCCTAATTTTTTGCTCATATAATCCCGAATTAGGATCCTTATCAGAAATTGCTTTCTTCATTTTTCCAAGCATGGAGTCAAAAGTTTCATAAATCTCTCCAAGACTTGGAGAGTCTGTATCAGCATATCTAATGACATCCACAATAGGTGAAATGATGGAGCAAACAAATCTGCAAACAAAAATTTGAAAAAAGACAAGTTAGAACTTAGAAAATAAAAAAATATTAATAATAAAATCATATATATATATATTTTATAAAATCAGCAATCAATAACAAATTATTAATTAACAATTTTTTTACCTCACATTGGACCACCAATTATCATCAAGAATTTTTTGTTTGATGCTTCTCCCTTCTGCAGTGCTTGCCATAGCCCATCTATTCCACTATGAATTAACCATCATCAACTGTAGAGCCTCCTGTACCTCAAGCATCCTCTCTAACAAAATAAAGTAGCTGGCATACCTTGTTGCTACAGGCTTGAGAAATTCCTTCCTTGAAAATGTCCTAAAGAGGGCAAGTGAGGTGTGATGGTTGCAAATAAACATCTGAATGTCTCTAGCATCTACAACCACCTGGTGCACCCAATCCATCTTCCCTATGTCTTTCAATGCGTTGTTCAACGCATGAACACAACAAGGAGTCCAAAAGATGTGCTTGTAAGCACTCTCAACCATCAAACCTGCTAATCTGCACACACGTGCTGAATCAGTAACCACCTGCACAACATTGGTTGCCCCAACCTCCTCTATAGCCTCTTTCAAAATATTAAATTGGAATTCTGCATCCTTGCGCTTTCCAGAACAATCAATGGCTCTAAGGAAATATGGACCAGCTGAACATGTGACTATGATGTTTATAAGTGGCCGTTGTCTAATATCGGTCCACCCATCCATGATAATAGAGCAACCTGTTCTAATCCAACACTGTCTCATGTCCTCCATCACCACACTCACCTTAGAATATTCTTTTTCAAGGAGTGTAGTACGTAATTTATGTTCTCCAGGGGGAATGTATGAGGTACCAACATTTGCCACATCTCTAAACATTTGTTTGAAGTAGGGAGAACGTGCTACATGGAATGGGATAGCATGGGCATAGAAAAATTTGGCAATGGAAGAATCTGCCACATCTCGTGCTTGCACATTGAACATATTTTCAACTGTATTTTGCTGCTCACTAGAAGTAGCAGCCTTCCTCTTCCCTCTTGTGGAAATATGAACACCACCCGCACCACTACTACCACTACCAACACTAGGACTACCAAGCATAGAGGGCATAGGTGAGGTTGAATGTGCGGATTGAGTTTGCATAAGCTGATCCATAGGCCTTCCTTCGGCCTCCAAGTGCAATCTATAACACTCCATCCTCTCAAAATCTTTTATATCTTTACAACCCTTGACCCCATGGCCTCCAAAACCCAATAGATGAGAATAGACTCTTATATAGCTCCCATTATATTTTTCTTTGCAAATGTGACATAGCCACAATCTACTACCCCCAGTGTTTTTCCCTTTGCCTTTGTCTATACGTGATGCTAGTTGAAGAAGAGGTTTTTTAGAATTAAAAGGGCCTTTTGCATATTTTTTCAAGTCTTCAGAAGGGATATCAAATGGGTTTGTTTGAGGCTGCCCCATATGAATTGGTTGGTTTTCTTCCCCCCTCTCAACATCCCCACTATCTTCACTATTGCTGCTCATTTTGTTTTCTTTTGGTTTTTGCAAACTGAAAATTTAAAAAAAAAACAAAAAATCATACATTTTATCATTTTAACTTAGAAAAAAATGAAAAAAAATGAAAGATAATGAGAGATTAACTTACCTCTTTCACTTCTTTTGTTGGTTGCTTGCTTAATGCTCTCCTTTCTTCCTCCTAAGTGCTGGTTTTTCTTCTCCAACAACTCCTTCAAACCCTTCTCTTTCTCTTCTCACTTTTGCTCTTGGCTGCAATTTTATCTTGGCAAGTTAAAATGAGATCAAATGAAGGTAAAAACATGTTTTAAGTGGCCATATTAGGGTTGGGAAGGCGTGGGGCCCACAAAGCAATGTTTTAAAAAAGAAAAAATTTAAAAAAAACTTTATTTTTATGTGTTTTTTTGCTGCTGTGCGATAGGGGACGGCCGGCCGTCCCCGGGACGGTCGAGGGACGGCTAGGCGTCCCCTATCCGTCCAGGGGAAGGCCTGGCAGTCCCCTTCCACTCGGGGACGTTTCTCTCAATCGGGGACGTCCCCGAATTTCGGGGACTTCGGGGGGGTCCCCTACCGTTTCCTATCCCCGAAACGGCACGGGGCGGGGGGCAAATACCCAGGGGGCGCGTCCTGTTTCCTTGTGACATCTTAATTGACATGTGATAAGAAGAGTTATAACAATACTCTCTCTTAAATGAAGCCATTTAATCCAAGCTCTTTGCTGTCCTGAAACATAGTTTCTTAGGTAGCCCTCTATGTAATGTCCCCTTCTCAAGCCTGACATTTCCAGTGACCGTTGGCCTTTCTTTGGGAACCCGAAGACTAGTCGGAAGTTAAATTTAGGGTTTCCTATTTTTGAGGAGGTCATTGCTCAGAGATGGTGGATTTAATGGCGGATTCCTTCTGGGTTTTCAGAGGGCTTCGCAGTGGTATGTTCGTCTCAGCATTCAGAGCACTTTTTGGAATTTACTATTTTTAGTAAATTCTATTTTTAGCAGCTTTCCAGATGAGTTCAGCTCGGTTGACTTCCTGCTTCAGTGGGTCAGTTGTTTTGCTCAGTTTTGACTTCAGGGCCTTTGCGAAAGGATAAGTTAAGTCATTTAATTAAAAAAGTCACGTTTTAATTATTATAATTAAACGTTGACCCTTGGCTTAGACTTAATGACTTAATGTTGTTTTTAAAAGGTGGGTCCTTGAGGGTGGCGCCCTCATTGAGAAATGATTTAATATTTCCCTAAGTCAAAGCAAAGGTTTGAGGGGCGCATATTTCAAAGGATGATATTTAATTAAAATGTCAATTCTTAAAGCCTTGAAGAGAAAGTACGCCTTCTTGAGGAGATGAAGGTTTTGACCTAAAAGCAGATTTTAGGGTTTCGTGAAGCCAAGCAAAAATTATAAAAAGGAGTCTTGTGCATCATTTTGGCCATCTTTGGAAATTATACTGTTATGCTGCCGGATTGGCTCTGGGACTGCTTCGAGGAATGAAGGCCTCCTAGCATTGGGCATCACTTCGTGTTTGGAAGACAACATCTAGTGGTGAATCATTGTACTGTGAGTTGCATTTAGTGTGTTTTGTTCATCAGTTCATTGCATAGTTAGATTCGAAGTTATCATTTATTAGTTTCAGCTTATTGCATTGTTTTAAGACAGCAGATTGCATGTTTGCTTCATAAATCAGAAAATACCAAAAATATCATTGTGGGTATTAGCTTGTTGCATGTGTTAGTCTTAGGCGCCCTTATGCTCCATATTGCAGATTTTAATGTTGTGAACTGAATTTTTAAAGCCAAGTCGAGTTTCTCAGCTGGGCCGTACCATTTAGGAACATTGGGATTTGTGCATAATTAATATATGGGCTTTAGATCTGATTTCAGTGTCTCATCCTAGGCATGTGCTTAGTTAAGAGTTAATGCATTGGATTTCAAGTTAATCGGAGGTGATTCGTGGAAGATATGAGCATTTTAGCAATTCCTTAGACTGCTGTTCTAAACATTTAATGAGCAGATTGTAAAAGAAATCAGAAATCTGTATCTTGATATTTGAAGGCATTTGGTTTTTGTATTACTATGCAACGTAACGTTGGATTCCAAATGATGTAATGCTGATCCTTTAAATTCATAAGACATTGGCAGGCAAAGGCTCCTTATTTGTAAAACTGACAGTAGTACTGGCAGTTAATTCATTATTGCTTAAATCAGATTGTGTTCTTATTTCCATTCAAAGTTATTGTAATAGTGAGATCTCCGCCCTATGGTCGCTACTATCCCATCCCGGGTTAGCAAGCACATTCTGGGTGTTGAGTAGTTTCATTTCTCAGCATCTTTCTTTCAAGCATCGTTTTGTTTTCACTCCGTCATATGGTCGCCCCTCACTCCGCTTTGGATTGGGTAGCACATACTTGGCGTCGAGTTCCTTTTCCAGCATAAGCAGTTTATTTTAGATCCTCTGACCAATGCTCACCATCATCGGTGCCATTCTGGTTAGAGTTGCTTTTTTGCACGTTTTGGTTTTCTCATCTAACCTTAACGGGTGCACTGCTTTGTAATGTTGTTAATTGTAAATTGAAAAAACGAAAAAATTTGGCTCGGAATATTTCAGTGGTATCAGAGCCACGCATCCTGCCATCCTATGAAATCAGCCTTCTATGAGTGATAGAGAACAGAGGTATTTGGCAAGAGTATACAAGAGGGATACAGTTCAGACACAGTTGTATCAACCTCCAGAAGGTCAAACAGCTTCAGGGATTTTGAGGGCAAATTGGGAGCCTTCTCAAGAAACGGCAATGGGGAATAATGAAAGGATTCTTGGTGGCGGTGAAAGAAGTTCTGGCAACAGAGATGACAGTGGAAAAGGAGGAGAGAGATCTACGAGTCCCGGGAAGGATTTTGGAAAAAAGATGGATGCCTTGATGGACATGGTATCTTTCATGATGGGGAGAATGGGACAGAATAATGTTCCACAGACCAACTCAGGCCACAGAGGGGAGCATAGTGCTTCCAACCAGCATGATGAGCATGCAGCCCGGACAGTTTCAAACAACACTTACATCTCTTCCAGACCATTCAAGCCCACTTTTTTAGTTCCTGTAGTCAATCAGCCAGAACCTGAAGAGAATGCTTCATGGGTGGAGCAGTTGAGGGTTGGCCGTACTGAGTATGACTCTCTACCTGTCGACATCAGGATGGACATGTCCTTCAATGATTTCATGGATCATAAGAGGAAGAACAGAGGGCAAGGAAGGAACTTTGATCAAAGAAGACCATCAAATCAAGGAGACTTGTACCAAGCTGTCAACAAAGTTATACTTCCTCATTTTGATGGGAGTGATACAAGTTCAGCCCGAGCTTGGATTCAAAAGCTGGATAATTATCTAGCTCTCAGACCAATGGCGGAAGATGAAGCGATTAAGTTCGCTACGCTACACCTTGATGGGGTGGCGCACGAGTGGTGGTACCATGGCCTCGTCACTCTAGGCCATCGGTCTATCACAACATATGATGAGTTCACCACTAGGCTCATCGAAAGGTTTGAGAAAAAAGATCCTGAGATCCATTTCAGAGAGCTTGCTCAATTGAGACAGTATGGCACAGTTGAAGCCTACATCGCGGAGTTTCAGAGACTCTCAGTCATGGTGACTGGAATCACAGAAAGGAGATTGGTGATTCTTTTTAGTGAAGGGTTGACAGAACCCCTCAAAGGCTGGATTAAAGCCTTTGATCCTCCAACACTGCAAGAGGCCATGAAAAAGGCAAGAAACATGGAGTGGGCTGCTCCTAAGGCGAAATTTCAGTCAAACTCCCCTTTTCAGAAAAGGGATAAAGGAAAAAGGCCTCAGTATAAAAATAATTTGAGACCTCAGAACAAGGAGTTCAAGAATCGCAATCCCCATGTCACCAGGTTGGATCAAGAAACCCTGAATGAACTCAGAAGAAAGGGGTTGTGTTTTCGGTGTCAGGAAAAATGGTCTCAAGACCATGTTTGCCCTAAAGGAGTCAAGTTCAATCAGATTGAGTACTATTCTGCTGGGGAAAGTAGTTCTGATTTTTCCGACCAGCAATCTGATTTTGAAGGAAATGAAGAAGATAGAGCTCCAGAAGAATCCGGAGATGAGAAGGGAAGTGGTGGAGTTTTAGCTCAACTCTCCAGTTTTCAAAGAAATGAATCTTTTAAGGTTCGTGGGATGGTCAAAGGGCAGCGAATCGTTGCTTTGATCGATACTGGAGCAACTCATAACTTCATTGATGAAGTTGTGGTAGCCAAGAAGGGGCTGCAAACAGAGGAGTTCGAAGGATTCAAGGTCATGGTTGCCGATGGATTTCATATTACTTGCACCAAGAAAATATCTAACATGACCATGCAGTTGGGCAACTACGAAGTCAAGGATGACTTCTATGTAGTTCATATTGGGGATACTGATGCCGTTCTAGGCATTCAATGGCTGCGATCTCTTGGAGAGATCTCTTTGAATCTGCAGACTATGGAGTTGAAGTTCCAATCAGATGGGAAGAAGATAGTTTTGAGAGGCATGTCCAATGGGGGTCCTCGAGTAGTGTCATTCAAAAGAATGGCAAAGCTGATCCGTCACGATCAAGCTGAGTGGGTTGCCGAATGCATGATACTTCCTGCTAGTCCTGTTGAGACTAAGCATGACCAACCTCCTGATATCCAGTCACTACTCACGAAGAAGAGCAAAGTCTTCGCAGATTTGCCTCCTGGACCACCTCCTGAACGGGGTTCAGAACACATCATAGAGCTCAAAGAAGGAGCCAAACCGGTAATCACAACTCCATATCGGTATCCGAAGAGGCAAAAGGATGAGATCGAGAAGAATATTCGGGAACTTTTGGAGATGGGTTTCATACGCCCAAGCAAGAGCCCATTTGCTTCTGCAGTGGTTCTTGTGAAAAAGAAGGATGGTACCATGCGCATGTGCGTGGACTATCGTGCTTTAAACCAAAGCACCATCAAAAATAGATACCCCATTCCCAGGATAGATGAGCTCATTGATGAGCTACATGAGGCTAAGTTCTTTTCGAAGATAGATCTGAGATCGGGTTACCATCAGATACGAATGAGGGGATCAGATGTGGAAAAAACAGCCTTCAGATGTCACTATGGCCATTTTGAATTCTTAGTCATGCCATTTGGGTTGACTAATGCTCCGGCTACCTTTCAGTCTTGCATGAACCGGGTCTTTCAGAAACAGTTACGGAGGTTTGTGCTGATATTTTTTGATGATATTCTGATCTACAGCAAGACTTGGGAAGATCACCTCAAGCACTTGGAGGAAGTGCTTAGTATCATGGAATTTGAGAGTTTGTTCGCAAAAGCTTCCAAATGTGAATTTGGAATGGTGGAGTTATTGTACCTTGGCCACATAATCAGTGCTGAGGGAGTAAAGGTGGATCCGAAAAAGATCAAAGCAGTGGTTGATTGGCTACCACCTGAAAATTTGACTCAGTTGAAAGGTTTTCTGGGTCTCTGTGGTTTCTATCGGAGGTTCGTTAAGGGGTATTCTCAGAATGCTGCTCCCCTTACTGATCTCACCAAAAAGGGAGCCTTTATTTGGTCAGAAAAGGCTCAACTTGTTTTTGACAAATTCAAAAGGATCATGAGTTCATGTCCGGTTTTGGCTATCCCAGATTTCTCCAAGCCATTCGAGCTACAGTGTGATGCATCAGGTGAAGGAGTTGGGGCTGTCCTGATGCAAGACAAACACCCTATCGTGTTTGAGAGCAGAAAGTTATGGGGTGTTGAAAGAACATATTCAATCTACGACAAAGAAATGCTTGCTATTATGCACGCATTAGCCAAGTTCAGGCAGTACTTGGTGGGGAACAAGTTCGTGGTTAAGACAGACCACAATAGCCTCAAGCATTTCATGCACCAGAAAGATTTAAATGAGAGGCAACAGAAATGGGTGAGTAAGCTTCAAGCTTACGACTTTGACATTGAATATGTTAAAGGGAAAAATAATGTCGTGGCCGATGCTCTCTCCAGAAGGCCTCATCTTAGCTCATTGTGTGAGCTTACCACAGATTGGAGAGACATGTTGCTTGCTGATTATGCCAAAAATCAGTTTGCAACCAGCATTCTGGAAGGTACTTTCCATGATGAAAGGTACCAGGTGGTTGAGGGATTGATCCAGTATAAGGGAAGAATCTTTCTAGTGGCTGATTCTAAGCTCAAGAAGAAGATTCTTTTGAATTTTCATGACATTCCAGTTGCTGGTCACCAAGGTTTTTTCAAGACCTATAGGCAGATCCGAGAAAGGTTTTCTTGGAAAGGTTTGAAGAGGGAGGTTCAACGCTACATTCAGGAATGTCCTGTTTGTCAAGCAAATAAAAATGAGCATACATTGCCAGCCGGTTTGCTGCAACCACTTCCAATTCCCAATCAAAAATGGGAAAGCATTTCAATGGATTTCATCACTGGGTTGCCCAAGGCCCAAGGGAAGGATTGCATTTACGTGGTAGTTGACAGATTAACCAAGTTTGCTCATTTCTTTGCCATTACCAGCACTTTTTCTGCAGCCCAAGTTGCAGATTTGTTTTTTCGAGAAGTGTTTAGGCTTCATGGGTTGCCAAAGAATATTGTAAGTGATAGGGACAGCAAGTTCCTAAGTACTTTTTGGCAGGAAGTTTTCAGAATGAGTGGTACTGTGCTCACTCCAAGCACGAGTTATCACCCTCAAACTGATGGGCAAACAGAAGTGGTGAACAAGTGGTTGGAAGGCTACTTGAGAAATTATGTGTCCGAACAGCAGAAAGCTTGGGTTAAGTGGCTGCATATAGGCGAGTACTGCTACAACTCTACCTTCCATATGTCAATCAAAATGTCTCCTTTCTTGGCACTTTATGGGTATGAAGCACCCAGCTTTGCAGATTTGGTGTTTGGTGACAGCAAAGCACCATTAGCCAAGGATTTGTTGCAGCATAGTCAGGACATAATGAGATCCTTGAAGGATAATTTGCAGATTGCACAAAATCAGCAGAAGTTGTATGCTGATCAGAAGCGTGTAGAGCGTTCTTTTGAGGTTGGGGATATGGTCTATCTCCGTTTACAACCTTATAGACAGTCAACTCTCAAGAAGAGTGGAGCTGAGAAGCTCAAACCTCGCTTCTATGGGCCATTTAGGGTCATCAGAAAGTTGGGGCAGTAGCTTATGAATTAGAGCTACCTTCAGATAGCAGAGTGCATAACGTCTTCCACGTGTCTCGCCTCAAGAAGGCACTTGGACACAATGTAATTGCTTCTTCACAGTTGCCACCGTTGGATGAAGAAGGACAGTTGGTTCTGGTTCCCGAGGAGATACTTGATGTCGAGAACGCCCTTGAGGAATAGAACTATCAGAGAATGTTTGGTAAAGTGGAAGAACCTGCCTATGGAGGATGCAACTTGGGAAAGTGATGAGATATTGCAGCATCCTAATTTGCGATTGCTTGAGGACAAGCAATCTTGGGAGGGCGGATCTGTAATGTCCCCTTCTCAAGCCTGACATTTCCAGGACCGTTGGCCTTTCTTTGGGAACGGAAGTTAAATTTAGGGTTTCCTATTTTTGAGGAGGTCATTGCTCAGAGATGGTGGATTTAATGGCGGATTCCTTCTGGGTTTTCAGAGGGCTTCGCAGTGGTATGTTCGTCTCAGCATTCAGAGCACTTTTTGGAATTTACTATTTTTAGTAAATTCTATTTTTAGCAGCTTTCCAGATGAGTTCAGCTCGGTTGACTTCCTGCTTCAGTGGGTCAGTTGTTTTGCTCAGTTTTGACTTCAGGGCCTTTGCGAAAGGATAAGTTAAGTCATTTAATTAAAAAAGTCACGTTTTAATTATTATAATTAAACGTTGACCCTTGGCTTAGACTTAATGACTTAATGTTGTTTTTAAAAGGTGGGTCCTTGAGGGTGGCGCCCTCATTGAGAAATGATTTAATATTTCCCTAAGTCAAAGCAAAGGTTTGAGGGGCGCATATTTCAAAGGATGATATTTAATTAAAATGTCAATTCTTAAAGCCTTGAAGAGAAAGTACGCCTTCTTGAGGAGATGAAGGTTTTGACCTAAAAGCAGATTTTAGGGTTTCGTGAAGCCAAGCAAAAATTATAAAAAGGAGTCTTGTGCATCATTTTGGCCATCTTTGGAAATTATACTGTTATGCTGCCGGATTGGCTCTGGGACTGCTTCGAGGAATGAAGGCCTCCTAGCATTGGGCATCACTTCGTGTTTGGAAGACAACATCTAGTGGTGAATCATTGTACTGTGAGTTGCATTTAGTGTGTTTTGTTCATCAGTTCATTGCATAGTTAGATTCGAAGTTATCATTTATTAGTTTCAGCTTATTGCATTGTTTTAAGACAGCAGATTGCATGTTTGCTTCATAAATCAGAAAATACCAAAAATATCATTGTGGGTATTAGCTTGTTGCATGTGTTAGTCTTAGGCGCCCTTATGCTCCATATTGCAGATTTTAATGTTGTGAACTGAATTTTTAAAGCCAAGTCGAGTTTCTCAGCTGGGCCGTACCATTTAGGAACATTGGGATTTGTGCATAATTAATATATGGGCTTTAGATCTGATTTCAGTGTCTCATCCTAGGCGTGTGCTTAGTTAAGAGTTAATGCATTGGATTTCAAGTTAATCGGAGGTGATTCGTGGAAGATATGAACATTTTAGCAATTCCTTAGACTGCTGTTCTAAACATTTAATGAGCAGATTGTAAAAGAAATCAGAAATCTGTATCTTGATATTTGAAGGCATTTGGTTTTTGTATTACTATGCAACGTAACGTTGGATTCCAAATGATGTAATGCTGATCCTTTAAATTCATAAGACATTGGCAGGCAAAGGCTCCTTATTTGTAAAACTGACAGTAGTACTGGCAGTTAATTCATTATTGCTTAAATCAGATTGTGTTCTTATTTCCATTCAAAGTTATTGTAATAGTGAGATCTCCGCCCTATGGTCGCTACTATCCCATCCCGGGTTAGCAAGCACATTCTGGGTGTTGAGTAGTTTCATTTCTCAGCATCTTTCTTTCAAGCATCGTTTTGTTTTCACTCCGTCATATGGTCGCCCCTCACTCCGCTTTGGATTGGGTAGCACATACTTGGCGTCGAGTTCCTTTTCCAGCATAAGCAGTTTATTTTAGATCCTCTGACCAATGCTCACCATCATCGGTGCCATTCTGGTTAGAGTTGCTTTCTTGCACGTTTTGGTTTTCTCATCTAACCTTAACGGGTGCACTGCTTTGTAATGTTGTTAATTGTAAATTGAAAAAACGAAAAAATTTGGCTCGGAATATTTCACTCTAACCATTTGTTGACAATTTCTAATTGCCCATCTATTTGTGGGTGATAACTAGTGCTTGGAGTAAGCACTGTCCCACTCAATCTGAAGATTTCTTGCCAAAAAACACTTTGGAACTTGTTGTCCCTATCACTGACAATAGTTTTAGGCAATCCATGCAAACGGAAGACCTCTCTAAAAAACAACTCGGCCACTTGAGCTGTTGTAAATGAAGTGGTAACAGCAAAGAAATGAGCAAATTTTGTTAGTCTATCAACCACAACAAAAATACAATCACGTCCTTGCACCTTGGGCAACCCCATGATGAAATCCATGGCAATACTTTCCCATTTTTTATTCGGAATGGGCAAGGGCTGTAGTAGACCAGCTGGATAAGAGTGTTCATTTTTATTTATTTGACAAATCGGACACTCTCTAATGTAGTTCAAGACTTCTTCTTTCAACCCTTTCCAAGTGAATCTTTCACGAATCTGCTTATAAGTCTTGAAAATCCCTTGATGACCAGCAAGGGGAACATCATGAAAAGATTGTAGAATCTTATTTTTAAGCTTAGATTCATGCACTAAAAAGATTCTATCTTTATAGTAAATTATCCCATCAACCAACTTATACCTTTCATCAACCAAATGACCTTCTAGCAAGCTAGTTGCAAACTGATTTTTAACATAATCAGCAGCAATTAACTCCTTCCAATCTGCTGATAACTCACAAAGTGACTGCAAATGAGGCCTTATTGAAAGAGCATCAACCACTATGTTATTTTTTCTTTTGACATACTCAATGTCAAAGTCATATGCCTGGAGCTTACTTACCCACTTCTGCTGCCTTTCATTTAAATCCTTTTGGCGCATAAAATGTTTAAGACTATTGTGGTCAGTCTTAACAACAAATTTACTTCCCACCAAGTATTGACGGAATTTAGACAAAGCATGCATGATGGCAAGCATCTCTTTGTCATAAATGGAGTAAGTTTTTTCTGCTCCTCTCAACTTCCGGTTCTCGAAGACAATAGGATGCTTGTCTTGCATTATAACAGCTCCAAAACCTTCACCTGAAGCATCACACTGTAATTCAAATGATTTTGTAAAATCCGGAAGAGCTAACACTGGACATGTACTCATAATTTGCTTAAACTTATCAAAAACTTCTTGTGGCTTCTCAGTCCAAAGAAAAGCTCCTTTCTTTGTAAGATCTGTGAGAGGTGCTGCTTGATGAGAATATCCTTTCACAAATCATCTATAGAATCCACATAACCCTAAAAATCCTCTCAAATGAGAAATATTCTTTGGAGTTGGCCAATCAAGAATGGCTCTTATCTTTTCAGGATCAACTTTCACACCCTTTGAACTGATAATGTGGCCAAGATATAAGAGTTCTATCATCCCGAACTCACACTTTGATTCTTTGGCGAACAAACATTCCGCCTCTAAAATACTTGCACTTCTTCCAAATGCTTAAAGTGCTCTTCCCATGACTTACTGAAAATGAGAATGTCGTCGAAGAAGATGAGCACAAACTTCCTCAACTGCTGTCTAAAAATCTTGTTCATACAAGATTGGAATGTAGCTAGAGCATTTGTCAAACCAAAAGGCATGACAAGAAATTCAAAATGCCCGAAATGGCATCTAAATGCTGTCTTCTCTATATCCGCCTCCCTCATTCTGATTTGATGATAGCCTGAACGAAGATCAATCTTCGAGAAGAACATAGCCCCATGGAGCTCATCAATAAGCTCATCAATCCTAGGGATTGGATATCTATTCTTGATGGTTTTCTGATTTAATGCACAGTAGTCAACACACATACGCATTGTACCATCTTTCTGTTTGACTAGCACTACTACAGAAGCAAAAGGACTCTTGCTTGGTCTAATGAAACCATTCTCCAAAAACTCCTTGATGGCTTTTTCATCTCATCTTTCTGCTTCTTTGGATAACGGTAAGGTGTAGTCATGACAGGTTTTGCTCCCTCTTCTAACTCAATTACATGCTCAGAACCTCTTTCAGGAGGTCTTCCAGGAGGTAGGCTTCCAAAGACTTTGCTCTTCTTTGAAAGTAAGGCTTGAATATCAGGGTGATGTTGCCTTTTCTCTTCCATTGGATCAGCTGATAGAGCCAAACATTTAGCAGCCCATTCAACCTGATCGTGACGGATCAGCCTTTCCATCCTCTTTAAAGACACAATTTGAGGGCCCCCATTTGACATCCCTCTTAGAACAATCTTCCTTCCATTAGACTGAAATTTAAGCTCCATAGTCTGCAAATTCAATGTGATCTCACCAAGAGATCGCAGCCATTGTATGCCTAGTACAACATCAGTGTCTCCAATTCCCACCACATAAAAATCATCTTTAATCTCATAATTCCCCAATTGCATACAGAGGTTAGGAATCTTCCTTGTGCAAGACATAGTAAAACCATCTGCAACCATTACCTTGAAGCCATCAAATTCCTCAGTCTTCAAACCCTTTTTAGCAACTAAACCTTCATCAATAAAATTGTGCGTTGCTCCGGTGTCAATTAGAGCAACAATCCTTTGTGAATTCACAACTCCATGAACCCGAAAAGACTCATTTTTTTGAAAACTTGATAGTTGTGCAAAAGCACTACCATCTCCCACCTCATCGGACTTCTCTTCTGGAGCTTCTTCACCTTCACTACCTGCTGATTTGTATTGCTGATCAGACGAATCAGATTCTGATTCAATATCAAAATAGCCCTCCATTAGGTTTGCTTTGCCTCTTCCATAGCAACAGTGACCCTTAACCCAAGGCTCACGGCAAGTGTAGCAAACTCCATCTTTTCTAAGCTATTCTTTGCGCTCTTCTGACAACCTTGGTGGAAACTTCTTGGGCAGATTTGAAGAATGTTTTTTGTCTTTCTTATGGCTGAATGGTTTTGAATGATACTTAGGCCTTGGGACTGCCAACTCCATGCTCCTAGCTTTCTTGATAACTTCATCTAACGTTGGTGGATCAAAAGCTTTGACCCAACCCTTCAAAGGCTCCATTAAACCTTCAGCAAAAAGAACCACAAGTCTTCTTTCAGTAATGTTAGGCACCATTACTGACAACCTCTGAAAATCAGCCACATAGTTTTCTAAAGATCCTTGCTGTTTCAATTGTGCCAATTCTCTGAATCTCAATTCTGGATCTTCGATATCAAATCTTTCAATCAATTTATTGGTAAACTCACCATATGTGCGAATGAGGTTATGGCCAAGAGTGACCAAACCATGAGTCCACCATTCATGAGCTATCCCATCCAAATGCAAAGTAGCAAATTTGATAGCATCTTCTTCCGGCATGGGTCTGAGAGAGAGGTAGTTATCTAACTTCTGCACCCATGATCTGGCTGTACACTTATTACTACCATCAAAATGCTCCATAGTAATCTTTCCCAAAGCTTGGTAGAAATCATTTCTAGGTGCCATAGGAGGACGTTGTTCAATCCTTCCTCCATTTCTTCAACTCCTTTGATTCATGTATTGATCAAAGGTCCAAGTACCTCTCAAGTCAAGAGGTAAGGAAACATATTCCATGTAAGCTTGACATGCATCATCAGCAAAAGTTGGTGCAGCTTCAACCGGTTGTTGCTCTTCCCTTGGTGTGAAGACGGGAAAAAGGGGTCTAGAGGATGACCCACTAGGAATTGCTGCATGTTGACCCACAATTCTGTCTCTCGTATTAACCTCAGGACTGCCACTGTTGTTATTCCCATTAACTCCACTGCTTTCTCCAGTTGAGTTATTTTGGGGCTGAATGATATTCTGAGCTGCTTGCTGGTCCAACTTGGACAATAAGCGGGACATCATGTCTATCATCCCATCAAACTTCTTCTCAACTCTATCCCTCTCGTCATTAGCTTGCCTTACAGCGTCTGACATTATTTCAACTATCTGTTCAACTTCTTCCACTAACCTTTCTAAACCTTCCACTGTCTTGCCAAGATCTCTTAAGACTTCTGAAAAGGTCTCTGCTTCTGGAGCAGGTGGAAACTGATGTTGAGTTCTGGCCTGACTTCTGGTGAATGGCCTAGTGTCTCTGTCACTCATCAGACAACTACTGCAAAACTGCCATAGGATGGCAGGGTCTTCTGCTCTGATACCACTGAAATATGCTAACCAATTTTTTGTTGAATTATACAACACAAACCAGCACTTGGCCAACTTGATTAGCGTTAACTCCAATCAAAACCTCTAACAAAACAACTCTAACCAAGAATGCGCCCTAAAACCACTTAAGGAAGAGGGGCGGGCATATGGTCAGAGGATCCCTATGCTTCAACTTGATACAGAAGGGAATGCAACTGAACTGAAACAAACTCAACGTCAAGAATGTGCACTTAAGATCCCAGTGAGGGCGAGGTGCTAACATATGACGGAGTGTTTAATTGAAAGCTAGAAATTAATAGGCGGATAACCAGCCATGAAGCTATTACAAACTAATTCATCCGCTGCGGCGGGCATCCACAGAATTGTGGGGATTCACCACCATGAAAGTGGGTACAAGAGTGTTACAATCAAATTATCCACACTGGCGGTAAACCATCCAAAGGTACTTATGTGAGAAGAATAAGAATTAATTGCAGCAATTAGAACTGGAACAGTACTACTATTTACAGTCTTTACAAATAAGAAATAACCTGCAAATTACATATGAATTACAATAGTCTTCAAACATAAGAGTTATAGATGATCTCATACAATTATTTAACTCTCTAACAGCTGATAATGAGTCAAAATCAGAACTTCAAAAGTCTGATACAGAAAACAGTAAACTGGAAATGTAAATCAACAACTGTGAAAATCAATGAAAAGTTCATAACTCACTTAATTCACCTCCAAATCGAATGCCGTCTTTTGTTGTGTCTTCTTAGAAGGTAGGTGAACATATTATGATCATCAAACAGCAACCAAACTGCACCTTTATTTCTGGCACAAATTCCAAAGCTTCTATGAATGGTACGACCCTCTTCAAGGGCGATTTTGGCATTAAAAATCAGAAACCTCGAATTTAAATCTCAAACTTTGCAAGAAGGGGCGCCTTGTCTTAGCAAACACTCAGCAAAAATACCCATAATCATAATAAATTTATTCTAGGAGTTGCATTCAAATTTTCACTTTCAGCTGTGTATGAATCAGCAACTCAAAAACTAGAATTATCATCAAAACTTCTTTTGTTGAGCTCAATCTGCTAGTCTGGATGAGAAGCAGAAAATTCCAACTAGATGTTGTATTTCAAACATGAAATTGGATAGTTGGCTAGGAGGTAGCATCCTCAAAGCAATATTTCATTTGTCATTCCGACAACATAACAGTATGATAACATGAATGGATACCAATGCTGGAACAAAGCCTTCATTTTATAGAAGAGTAGAAGACTCTTCAATCCCTCAAGAAAAGACGCCAACAGTCACAAAGTCTTTTCAAATTTCCAAAAACCATTCAGCTTCTCAAAAAGGCGTCCACTTTACAAGGCAATATAAAAAACTTTATTTTAAAATAATACTCCTTCAAAAAGGCATCCACTTTATTTCCCAAGGCATTTAACTTAATTAATAATTAAATCACCTTTATGATAGCATACCCCTTCCAAGTCCCCCTTTTAAACACAACTTAAGTTGTCTTACTAGGCCAAGGGGGTCAACTGCAAATAATAACCTCAATGCCTTTATTCAACATAAAAATGCCTTAAGAAAACAGACATGTATTGCAAATAAATGCTCCAACTGGGAATGATGTTCTGAAAGCTAACAAACTCCATACTGCTAAAAATAGAATTTACTATAAATAGTAAACTCTTAGAAATGCCAAAGAACCTCCGAACTGGAAACCCTATTTTACCTCACACACGCCTACAGGCTTCCGGAATAGGATGATGAGTGTCAGAACAGATTACTGATGAGAAGGGGACATTACAAAGGCATCAATACTCAAAGATTGTTAGCATGCGCTGCTACTAGGTGTTGTAATTCATGCTAGTAAAACACTGATTGCCTTCCAATATTATGTTGGGTAATGAAGCCATCCCTCCCGCAATTCAAAATCACGGTGAACGAAGAAGCTTGCTGCTATTAGAAAAGCCATTGAAATTTTTGGGAAAAAAATTGCAAAACCAAAGCAGCTGAGTAAAAAACTCATGATTTTTAAAAAAATCAAAAAAATTGCAAAAATTCTAGAAAAAATCTGCAAAAAATTCAAAAAAAAAAATTCAAAAAATTGCAAAAAATTCTAAAAAAAATCTGCAAAATTCCACAAACAGCCATGATTTTGTACAAAATTTTCCAAAAAAGAGTTGAAAATTTATGATTTTTCTAATAAAATCGTCAAAAAACAAGTCTTAAAACCTTGTGCAATTTTTAACTATTAAAAACCCACAAATTTTGTAAAAAAATTCCGCCAAAAAATTACAAAAAGATAGACCCATAAATTTATTGAAAAAATTCGTCAAAAACCTTTGTAGGAATCTGTACAACTTCCTTTGGCACATTCTTTTGTGTCTCTTGCGTGCAATTTATCACTGCCACAGTCTATAGAATTCATGCCCTCACCAATACCGAAAATTTACAAAACCCAAGCTTTGATACCATATTACAAAAACATCACACAAAAAGTTAACCAAGATTTGCATAAAAATCTATTTAGAAATAAGGAGAAAAAGCATCATTATATAGGATTACAAATATCTTATCCAGAGGATAAGGATGACAAATATCTTATCCACAAAAGATAAGGATGACAACTCATAGGATAAGATTGACAACTCATAAAGCAAAACAGTAAATCTTATCCATAGAGGATAAGGATGAAAAATATCTTATCCACAAAGGATAAGAATGACAACTCATAGGAAAAATATCAAAAATCACATGACTTTATTAAAGAAGATTCCTAGTCTATCCTAAAAGCTAATTGACCATTACAATATAAAATATTACTTTAATAAAAATTGCTTATTTTTATAAAGATGATTATTCTTTATCGTGTGGAGCAGTGGCACACATGTTATCTTTATTAGCTTTTAGTGGGTGAGATTTTCCATATAGCTGCGTTGCTTGGCTCATGTACACTTCCCTGTTTTTTCATGTACTATAAGTTGCATTTCTGCAAAAAAGCATGTAACCAACACCTAATGATAATAAAGGACCAATTCAATTAGTATCTCCTAGTCTGTAAAACTATTCTCTAAGTAAATAGAAACTAAATTATCATAAACACTTACATAATTTATTGTAGCAAATATTCAATATTAAAAAAAGAACTGGTTACAATGACCAAAAGAATGTACCATAGTCTGGCATCTTTTGTCCCCATTCCCCCGTAAGTGAAGTCTTCTAGGTTTTACGGAAATTAATTACATTTGAGGAACAGTTAAATATAATTAGCTCTATCATTTTACACACATTAATTATTTACAAAAGTACTTTTTGGAAGAAGATGGTCTTCAATGAAGTAAAATGCATAAACTCTGTGTTTTATGGTCCTGTGATCAATTCCTAAGTTCAGAATCTTGTCAAATAAATTTCAAAAATATTAAAGTAGAAAAATTTCTACTAACAGACAATTAAAATCCAATTAAATAAATTTCTAAATGCACACCTTGTCAGCAACTTTTTGAATGAGATCATCATAAATGGGAGTTGTCTGTCCAGTTCCAAAAGCTGTAAATGTATATGAAACATTGTAATGAAGATAAGAAAGAGCAGCTGTAAACACATCTATACAGAAACCCGAAGCTATTGTTTTATTATGGCTGTCCACATCCACCTTCACAAATGCCTTAAACCCAGCTTTATTTGGAACAAGGATGCGAAGAGGCCTTTCAACCGTTGAAGGCATCCAACCATGAGGAACTTTACTGCTACCTCCAGGCCAAGGTACAAGACTTGACTCTTTGACTCTTTTGGTAGCATTAAATGTACTCTCAGCAATACTAATTGGAGGGTGAATGGTCAAGTATCCAACATTTGAAGTCCAGTAACCCACAGCTTTAAAACCTGTCTCAAGTTTGTTTATAATCTCAAAGACAGAATGCAAGCGATCACCTTTAGCATCAAATCCAATAAGGCCTGTTGTACCGAAAAATCTGGTTTTTAGAATTTGATGAAGCAATGCAGATACATCAGTTGATTCTCTTCCTTTTGCTGGATTAAAAGTTCCATGGGGAGTTTCTGGGCCACCAGATAAATCATATTTCTTCTGATTCAATATGCTATGTACTGCTTTTGCGATCACCCAAAGTGCATCATATGCATAGAAAGCCACTCCTCTTAGATTCTGATCTTCACAACAGGCACTTCCCAGTCGTTTTCTCAATCCATAGTAAAGATATTTGAACTTCAAAGATGGAGGAATATACACTCGAGTACATATAATACCCTCTAGTGCCGATAATGAACCAATCCCAAGAGGTAGTGTGTCTAATATGCCTGCAATACCATCCGTAACAATCCAAACATAACTGCTATTGAACATTCTCAAATGAATAGCAACAGAGAGTAAAGTCTGGCCCAAATCAGGTTGCATGTGCACTAAAATTACCCTTGTTTTCATTTTATTAAGATCTAATAGTACCTTCAGAATTCCAAGCTTCCCTATATTAGGATCTAGTGCGATTTTATACACAATTCTACAGCCAATCTTTTCAAGAGAATTTCTTAGTGCATATATAGCATTCCTTCCAGAATCATTGTCTGTGAATATAGCCACAACTTCCTTCCATTCATAATAATCAATGACACTTGCAATTGCAGCCATCTGCATTGCATCACTAGGAACAACCCGGATAAAATAGGGATACTGTAACTGAGATAATGCTGGATCTGTAGCTGTAAATGAAACCAAAGGAACATGGTTTTCTTCTGCCATAGCAGCCACAAAATATGAGTCATCTGGTGTTTGTGGACCTAATAGTGCAATCACTCCACCATCCATCAATTGCATTGCTGCATAGATAACATTTCAAAACATTAATTTTTATTTATCTTTAACAAAATTGTACTACATTTCTCAACATGCTTCACTTTCAATTATATTTTATGTTCAATATGAACATCTATGGCCCAAGATTTTCATGCAGTCAATAAAACAATAGGCTCATGACAGATGATAAATAAATCTTAAAGGATAAAATGTTAACTCAAATTTTCTTGTGGAAAACACTCATTGCAGTTTCAGAAGCTTTATGTGAGGGTATATATACCACCATGGTGACCAATTTTCCTATGGTAGTCTTGCAAAGCTAAAACAGTTATTTACTAAATTGGAGTTTGAACTGCATAGAGGTTATGGATATCTAATTAAACAATCATTAGCTACAGTATATAATTCATACCCATAGTTGCACTTGATATATATAATGATAAATATTTCAGGGTTATAAGAAAATTCATCTGGGTAAATGATTATTTGCCTATTTGTTCCCACGGCATAGCAAACAAATCATAACATATAGGTCAAGAAGGCATGCAATTTTAGTCAAAGAATTTGGCCAGAAGATCAATAAAGAAACAAAGATTATTTTCCATTTTAACCAAGGCAATCAAGTTTTGTTATATCAAGTCTGACATTGTATTTCCACACCTATTTTTGTATATTTAATTATGCAATTTTGTTATATGATGAGCCTTAAAATGCAACTAATCAAAACAAGATATTCTTGAAAGGATATCTTTAGGTAATGTTTTTGTTCTCTATGAGACAAGCTATTCAAACAGGTGGACATTGCCAGTTTCCTCTCGTACATATGGATATGATAAGGGTTCTAAGGTGAGTAACCCTGTTTCCTCAGATTATGCAACCAGGCTCTCATAGCCCAGATGATTCTTATTTGGAAATCACCAAACCCTGTGTTGGATCTGTCCTAATGCTTGATGATGAAGTTGCTTGCTCTTGTACTGTAGATATCAATATAGATTATAGTCAGCTTTGATCTCCAGCCATGTTCTCCAGATTCGTTCTTCATCCATCCATCAGTTCCCTTCACAGTCTCATTGAAAAAACTTTTCAAATGATTATTTGAATCTGTATCATAAGACTCCAACTATCTCTTCTGACATTATAGGGTTTACCAATTCTCATTCACCTCCTCTAGTTAGAATTTTTCATTGTTTGTGTTAGTTATTTTTACAGCTCCTGGAGTTCTCTCAACACTACTTGCTATTGTAAACTGCTGTAATTTCACATCCATTGACCTGTTCTGGTCATTTCTGAATATTAATATAATTTATTTCTTTCTTCTATCAATGAAATGATTTAAGAGGATATCTCATCAGTTATGCTACTTGGTGAAATTTTCACTTTTTTCTGATCAATTATTTTGGCTCATATTCCTGTATATTGTTCATTCACTGCACCTCTCTTGCCTTTCTAGCATGGAATGAAAATTGAGAAACTTGTTATTTTCAAGCAGTATTATGGAAAAACTATTGCAGAAAATAACTATTTTCCACTCAATGAAACAAAAGATATTATAATGCTAATACAAACCTTGGTATCAAAATTAAAACAAAAGCAACTAAGGAGTTACTATCCTGTAAAACAACAAAGGCACGATATAAAGAAGAAAAATACAGAGATCGATATGTAGAATATCAAGACATTAAAACTATTTCTTCTTGACTTTTATTAATGTTTTGTTGGTGGGGACAAAGATATTGCATTCATTTCACTTTTCTAGGATTATGTCAAAGATTCCACAAAACTCAAACAAGCATGTGGAATAGGATAGAAATTATACATTCATCTGTAAAGATCAAAACTGGATATCATTATTGCTCAAAATAATCCAGTAATCTCCTCTAAAGGATTACAGGGAGCTCTCATAGATGTTCACTATGCCATTTCGTGAGAGTTTTTTCACTTATGAGAATGTTTGGAAAGCTCCATACATGAAAAAGAGTTTCTTGACCACTTGTGTTGGTGGTCCTTTGTTGTTTTGTATTTCTTTTCCTTTGTTCTTCCCCTTTGTGGGGCCTTTCTAGGTTTCTCTTTCTAGAACTTTGGCCTTTGTAAACTTAGAGTCTCATTGACCTTCTTTTAGTCATCTGTGGACATTAAAATAATTTCTTTCTTTCTTTCTTTCTCCCACTTTGGCAATTTAAAGATTGGAACCAGAAAAATCTATTGTCCATTAAACAAAGATGAAGAAAGATTGTTGGCTACAACACTAACAAAGAACAAGCAGTAAGATTTAATAGATTAGGAAAGCTTGAGCTTAGTTTATCATCTGAAAAACTCCTAGGGATATTTAATCCCTTGTAATAGTGACTTTAGAAAAATCGTTAGAAATGTTACCATGATCATGGCAAACTCGCCAACTCAAAGGTAGGGTTCTCAAATCTAGCAAACATTCCCGAACATAATCCATAGCTTCAAGTGTATCTTATTTGGTAATGGTTTGCCAAGGTCAAAATCAATGCTTGTTATAGATGGTATTTTGTTATTATGTTGTGTTAATGCATGTGATTTTAACTTAGTTTATTATATTAACTGTCAACTAAGATAGTGTAAGTTTTTGAATGGTCATAAAAATTTAAACCCTAGGGTTGAAGCCTAACTGACAACCATTTGTCATTTAAATTGCATTTCCATGGTCAAGGTGTTTACTTGTTGAGTGCTACTTGTTTTACAGAGTAAACTGAATTGCAGAATAACATTGAAAGCATAGAACTTGTTTACAAAACAATTGCACAAAAAGGTAATTCAGATTATTATTCATATGGCTGCAGTATTACAATTCATCACCTCTGTGCTAGTCCTCGATTACAACACATTCAACATTATAAATAGTTAGCCGACATCAATTGAGGATACAAATCATCAACAACTACCCGAGTGCTAACCAATGACGAGGACTAATTACTGACAAAACATTATTCTTTTATTTTATTTATTCTATTTGCTAATTAACTAATTAAGCTGATTACATCATCCCCCCCTCAAAAAAAAGTCATTTTCCCAGACGAGTAATACAAAAAATGGGAGACCTTTACAAGGAAATTCAGTGAGAGGAGGGTTGAGAGGACATCCCTGGCGGCTGGGGAACCAATGAAGTGGCTACCCGAGTGGTCAGTTGTTGCAGTCGGTACACCTCCTCAGTACGCTGCTGCAAGTGACGAGTGGCCTTCAACTCTTTCTCTCACATAGTCTTCACTAGGTGCACGACCTCCTTCAGGTTTTTGTTGGCTTTTTCTAGTTCCTTATCCTTTGCTGCTAACTACCTTGCCATCTCTTCCTGGAGTGCTTTTATTGTTTTTCCTTTCTCCAGTATGGCTGCCTCTCAAGCAATCACCTTCATTTTCTCCTCTTCCAAGAGGCGAGTCTACTGCTGAAGTTCCCTCTCGAAGGACTCTACCTTGGTATGGAATTGTTTCGAGAGTGTGATGGCCTGCTCTGCTCTACTATTCATTTTGTCATAATCCACCTCACACTTCTTGTACACCAGGAAGATTGTCCTGTAGGTTGTCTCCATTTCAAAGAGTTGTGCCACCAGCTTATCATCCTTCCCGTGGAAGGTTGGCCTCTTGGGAAACCAAGCTGCCAACATCTCTGGTGTCTAGGTGGCTCGCCAATCTCCTATGAATATACAACTGAACTCTTTACCACTCTCTGAGTTCATGAACTGTATGACCCACCATGCCTCACACTCTGCAATGGGAGAGTAGTTTCAGTGTAATATTTTTGCAATATCTAACACCTCCTTTATTACAAGTGCAATAGGCTCCAAGTTGTGGATGTATCTCTCAATCGTGCCTACTAGATCCTCTCGGTCTGGCTTGGGGATTATCACAGCAATCCCCTCCAACAAAGTTGTATTAGTATCACTAGACTCCCCATCGGTACCCACGGTTGTAGGTACGGATGGCTTTGGTGTAATGTGAGGTTCCTCATCTGACATAATGTGTATCACCTATTGTGCCATCTCTCCCCCCTCAACTACTGGTTGCTCAGCAATCGAGCGCTCAACGGCTGGCTTGGCTACCGCCAGTTGTGTACTCTTCGCTGCTCCTATCGGCTAAGTGCTTCCAGCTAGTACAACCTCTCTCTCTACCTTCACCTCCATCAGACCAGGCGAGCATATGGGAGAAATGTTTTCCTCCCAAATAGGAGTCCCCATTTGCCTCAACCATCTGTCTACATGTAGTGTCCCTACTGGTGATGCCAAGGCGTCAGTCTCACCCATCATGCTATCCAGTGTCGTGTCCTCAGCCACTCCTCCCTCGGCCGCTGCCTCACCTCCAGCCAGTGTTGTGTCCTCATTCATTCCTCCTTTGGCAACTACCTCTCCTCCAACCGACTCATACTATTTTGCTAGTGCAACACCTTCTTCAAGCAACTCTTATTGTTCTGCTGCTAGTGCGCCCTTGATTGCTCCACCCTCGACAATGTCCTCCCCTAACTCCTGCTCGACTGGTGCCATCACTCGGGGGTTGACGTCTACTGAATAGACGCCTACTGGTGAGGTGTTGGCGACTGACGAGGAAAGCGCTAACTATTCATCGTCCTCACTGCTTGCTTGCTTCCTTTTCCTCCTTACCGTCTTTGGTTCCTCTGCTATACCTCTAGTGTCCAAAGTTGTCAACCTAAAGACCATCGTCTAGGAATAGTCATAATCACTCGTCAGTTGTAATCTTCCTAATTTTCCCTCTGGCACTTGATTGCAGACTACATCCAAAAATAGAGCTATGAGGTGTTGGGTCAAGTAGAATGCCTTGTGCTTGCATTCCAAAAGTTCCCTGATCCTCTCCGATAGGTATAGTGCCCAATTGTACACTCGCCCTACGCTGAGTCTGAACATATAGTCAACCATCCAAATTACTATATTGGAGGCTTGGTTGGCTCCTATCAATTTGCACTTTATGAGGCCCATGGTACACTTCTAGTCGGCATTCACCAGCATATGTTCCCTCAACCCCCGAGCCCCTTGTTGTGACCTTTCCAAACATCACCCCATTCAAAATGGGGACCCCCTAATTTTTGCTCCATTCGAGTCTTTTGGCTTGGGTTTTTTGGCCTGTCTCTCTCAGTCTATTCTTTCTGTCTAGTGATGTACTTATCATTTGACCTAGGTTTGAATTTTGGCTAAGTCTGGAGAGCTTTTCGATGAATTAGGGTTTACATTCTTCATACAACTTTGAGGTCAAATTGAGTTGGCTAGTCGAGTTCTAAGCTTAGCACTGCTATTAAGATACTTCGAGCAAGGCTCCCTCTGAATTTTCACTGAATTCTGACAATTTTCTATTTTTAGTAAATGCCAATATGGGGTTTGTTTTCTTGAGATTTTCAAATTCTGACAACTGCACTGCACTTAGAACATTGTGAGATACCTGCTTGCAAAATTTGGGCTGAAACGGACAACTTACTATTTTTAGCAGTCCTACCTTCAGGGGCCACTTTTATGGTTTGCATGTTGAACTTTCATATGCATGTCTAAGGATTCTTTGTGGGTTTTTCGAGACCTTCGTAATGATATAGCATGCAAAACGATATGATGACTTTCAATGATTTACATTTCAAAGGCTATTTTTAGCGTTTGCATGCAAGATTTCTCAGCGCATGTCAGCATAATCTTTCTAGGTTTTCCGAGAGCTTCACAACGATGTGACATGCAAGCAGAGTTGATCACTTTTTCAGGACTTGCTATTTTTAGCCAATGCTTGCATGTTGATGATTTTTCTGGGTTTTTCTGGGTTTTTCAAGATCTCTCGAGCAATGTGACATGCAAACTCATCTGGCAGCTAGTTGGTCACTTTTTCAACCACTTACTATTTTTAGAAGGTTCACTCCAGTAGCTGCCCAGCACTTCAGAATCACGAACCCGATGACATGGAACAGAAATGGAGTTAAACGGAGGTCATTTGAGGAAAATGCAAGAAAAATTAGGGTTTTGAGCTTCAGGACCCAAAATGAGGGGTCAAATGCCAAAATTTCCTATAACCAAGGTATCCCATCGCGATCAGCATCTTTCAAGAATTCCACTGGTAAAATTTGAAGAAAATCGGAGCACTTACTATTTATAGTAAGCCACTTCTGAAACAGGCTATAAATAGTAAGTCATCGTTAGGCACCAATGTGAACAAGTCAAGCAAGTGATGAAGACCCCATGGTGCGAATTTCAAGTCAAACAGAGTTGCAGAGGTTCGAGAATCAAGCACTTACTATTTTTAGCAGGCCTGTGCAAAAGAATTAGGGTTTCCTAAAATCTAGGGCGAAACATGACATTCACACAGAAGCAGGTATCTAGCAACGATCGACATCCTTCAAGCAATCAGCATGCAAAGTTTGAGCACATTCTGAGCAATTATTATTTTTAGTAAGTTGCTAAAAATAGCAGGTACAGGCAGGCATCAGGCGCTAGTAGCTCAATCACATCCTGAGGTTTGAAACAAAGCAAAAATCAAGCCTTCTGGAGCAGGAAATCAGTTCAAAACGCAAAATTTGAGAAACTTTCTAAAATTAGAAAGCTAGGGCAAGCCAGGGGCAACATGAACAAACCACTTCAAATCAGACGAAAGCCATGAAAATTCACTAAGTACTCGAAATTTGAAGTCCAACATGTGAAATGCGCTTTAGCTACTTGAAGATGATGAAAATTCTTCGAAGTACTCGAAATTGGAAGTGGGCATGGTGAAATGCGCCCTTGGGGTTGAAGGTTGATGAAATTTTTTGTAAGTCATCAAAATTTGAAGTTTGATGCCTCAAATGTGCCTTGAAGAGAAGAGAGGGTGATGAAAATTTTCTAAGGCATTTAAATTTGAAGCACACCCCTCTATTAGCACCTTGACTTGTGAAGAGGGTGACTCAAAAGTTTAAGTATTGGAAATTTGAAGCAAGGCCCCTATATGCGCCTTGCCTTGCATGGAGAACAATTGAAAAATTTTCTAAGTGCTTCAAATTTGAAGTACACCCCTCCATATGCACCTTGGAGAGAAGAGAGGGTGATGAAATTTCACTAAGTGTTGAAAACTTGGAGAAGACTTAAAATGTTGCTAAGTGTTTCAAACTCAAAGCTTGACCCTCTATTTGCGCCCAAAGAGAAGAGAAGCTTTGAAAATTTTCTAAGTGTGAAAAATTTGAAGTAGAGAGGGTCATTTGCGCACAAGGAGAGACGAAGAAGGCTGAAAAGTTTCTAAGTATGAAAAACTTGAAGTAAGACACCTTATTTGCGCCTTGAAGCTAGGAGAAAAGAACTTGAAATTTTCTAAGGCATGGGAGTTAGAAGCTTGACACTCCAAATGCGCCCAAGGAGAGGGAGGTTAATGAAACGTCTAAGGCATGAAATTGAAAGTACCTCCACCTAAATGCACTTAGAGAGTCTAAGTGTTTGAAAGTTGAAGTGCCACCTCTTGAATGCGCCCACCTTGTTAAAGTGGAAACTTACCTTTTTATGCGCCACAAAATGGAAGAAGAGGCCTCTATATGCGTCAAAGCAACATGAAGAAGGTGAAAATTTCCTAAGTATGAAAATGGAAGTGGCATATGTCAAATGCGCCCTTGCTAGCTGGAAGTAAGGTAAAAAAAAAAATCTAAGTGTGGGAAATTTGAAGCACACCCTCCTATATGCACCCATCTTGTGGAAAGATTTGGATGAGAAATTTTGTGAAGTGTTGCAAAATTGAAGCTTGCCACCCTAAATGCGCCCTTACAAGAACATGTTTGAGTTTTAAAAATTTGAAGTCTAAGGGGTCATATGCACCCAAGATGAAGAGGAGGCTTTGAAAACTTCTAAGGCGTAGAAACTTGAAGTAGACCCATTTTGATGCGCCTTGAGAAGAAGATAGAGTTGGAAAGAAAAATCTAAGTATGTTAAACTTAAAGCTACTACCCCCAAATGTGCCTAGCCAAAGAGAGGCATGTGAAAATCTTTGCAAGAATTAAAAAGTGAAAGCTTGAGGGGTGAAAGGCGCCCAGCTTTGGACGAGAGTTGAAAATGTTTCTAAGGCGTATAAATTTAAAATGAGACCCCCTATGTGCACCTAAGGTAAAGAGGGTGAATTAAATATTCTAAGGGGTTGCAAATTGAAAGCTCGAGAGTGGAAGTACGCCTATCATGAAGTTTGAATTTTTTTTTATTTTATTTTTTTCTAAGTGAAATGAAATTTGCTCTAGGCAAAAAAACGCCCATGCTGGAGAAATTAAATAAACTTCAATTAAAATTATTTTCCAAAGTTAAAAAAATCAAATGTCCCCCTTCGGTTAGACACATGAAATTTTGAAGTCGAGAGATATTTATCAAGGGGAAAATTTATTTTGGAAAATGATCTGAGAAGAAAATAATCTCACTTGCTGATTTTAAATATTATAACTTACAACTGATGAAATTTTCGGATGAAATATAGATTTTTCTAAGGCGCTGGCAAAGGTGGAATAAAATTCTCTCAAGTGAAATAAAAAGGCGTTGAGATTAAATTTTAATAATAAATATGCCATTGTTCAAAGATGAATTTTTATGCTGGAGTAATTTTAATAAATTTCTCGAATATGCTTCAGTCAACTGAAAGTGACTTGCAGTCAGGGAGGGAAATTTTAATTTTCAAACGAGAAAGAATCTCCAATAATAGCAAATTTCTATGACGACTCTATGACAGCTGAGAATATTCTCTCCCGAATTGGAAATCTTCTAAGTAGTGGGGGAGTGAATTAATGACAACTACTAAACTGGGCGCCTGCTTTCAGTTATATAAACTCTGAAGCTTTTCATTTTTCTTCACAAGTTCCAGAGTTGAAAAGTATGCTGAAGCTGAAAGTGATTGCTGAGTGAGTGAGAAATTTCTAAGTTGAGAGAATTATTTTTCTAAGTGCTGAAGTTAAGAGTGTTGAAGTTGTAGTAAGTGCTGAGAAGAAGAAAATTCTGAAGTAAGAGAGTTGGGCTTGATTTTTTCGAAGTGCTGAAAGTGGTATTGCTGAGAGTTGCTGAAGCCCGAAGTTTAAATTTCGGTGTTATAATTCTCGAGATGGCTGAAATTCGAAGAGATGTTGCCGGAACAAGCAAGGCTGTAGCCAGAGCTGGAAATGCTAAAGCTAGCAAGGAAAATGCTTCCAGGCAGGCCATTATCAAACAGCTGAAGAAGTCATTCATTCCGGAATCCAAGTTTGTGTCGAAGCTGGGAGGTTTGACTGACACCAACCTAGGATCGTTCAACCTCGAAGCATTCAAAAGAAGAATATATGGACAAGGTGGATATCCTCCATCGGTGACTTCACACAACATCGTGAGGAGTGGGTTATATGCAGTTGTTGGTTTTCCACCAGCAATTCGATGTCCAAAGTTGATTATGGAGTGTGCGAACTACTACAAGTCGGACCTGTTGATGTGATTTTCGTGACCGCACCAATGCAAAATAAAGTTTTCCAACGGATACTCTATCCTCTCTTGAACAAAGTTTCCTGCATGCTAAGAATGTGAGATAGATCATGCATTTAACTCCAAGGTTCCTTCATGCAATAGAATACCCTCAGTTGGCTTGATGTGTCTTGCTGGTATTTCAAGGGGACTTTCGCAATTGTTCGGCAGCTGATAGCAGACAACAAATTAAGGGCTTTCATGTAATTCAGATGATTTGGTAGGTAAGTGCAAATTTCCTAACGTTAACTAGAAATGAATTGAATTTAAAATGAGTGTAGGGCCTAAGAAGTTTATGTTCTATCTAAGGACGGGACGTGGGATCAATCTCGATAGACTTCGACCAGACTCTGCTCCGCCTCACGTTGGACAACTTACACAAAGTCGGTGCAATCTTCAAGGGAGTGATGAGAGGTTTTCAAATTACAACTCAACATGTAAGTACCATCAAAACGACACATACAAACACATGAATCACAATCGAAGTTAAGTTTGCAATGTTTTCCAGTTGACCACACAAGGAAAACTTGCCATCAGCAAGCCACTAGTGGTATGGATCAAAATGAAGCTGCCTTGACTAACACCACAAATCTACAGCTAACATCTACTTTCATGAAAATGAAACTACGGTGCTTTACGCTACTTGAAGTAGAAGGGATGAAGAAACCTTGCTAGCTGCTTATAACAAAGATGAATTCACCATTCAGTGAAAAATCCTTTATTATAATAGTTTTCACAACAATCTCTTACAAAGTTTTCAAGGGAAAAACTTTCTTTTTCCTTCAAACTATGCTATGCTAAGCTATTACAACTAAAGTCCCTCTGCTCTACTCTCTAGTCTGATCTAGTGTCTAACTCTACTAAGGTACAAATGAGGGGGGATGCCCCTTTATATAGCTGGCCAAGTCCAATGGACGACTCAGATTACAATCGGCTAGATGGCTCAGATCGAGCCACCTCAACCCTAAACAATATTCACCCTAAAAACCGCCACAAAGAGGAGTGGGGCAATAAATGAGCAATTAATGGCCACCATCTTCTAGAAGATTCCCGTTTGGAAATGCATTCACACTATTCCTTTTTTGACTACAAATGGGATGAGTTTGATCATCATGGCTTTAACTTCTTGAGAGGGTATGGCAGGTACGTCCTTGATCTGACTCCAAGGCGACAACTTCTTTCCCCTGCTCGATGATGATTTTCCTCCTTGAATGTTGTTCTTCAACCTTGAAGTACTTGAGGATCATTTCTAACCTTTGGGCCTTCATCTTTTCCAATCCTGGACTTGATCATTTTTTCCTTGCCACCCACCTGACTGCGTTGGGTGCACATTGGGTCTTTGAGGAGAAACTCCCAACACTTAGCCATTTCTTGCAACTTTTCTTCTTTCATGTTTTGGGTACAACTGAGATCTCGCGAAAGAGCTCGAAACTCATAACTTTATCTCCCTTCCAAGGTTGTAATATCATTGTGCTTCATCACTTCAAGTCATCGTGCTCTGGCCTCAACATTCCTCCTACAAAACAGACAAAAAGGAAGAACATCAAAACACTTCATAATCTTCCAATGATCAAACTCTTCCAACTCAACTCCCTTTAGCTTTAGCGGAATATCGCCATGTTGTGACCTTTTCACACATCACCCCATTCCAAATGGGGGCCCCCTAAATTTTGCTCCATTCCAGTCTTTTGGCTTTGGTTTTCTCTCTCTCTCTCTTTCTATATCTTTCTGCTGTCTGCTTTCCAGGGATGTGCCTGCCATTGAGCTTGAACATGAAATTTTGGCCAAGTCTGTAAAATTAGGGTTTGTATTTCTCTGGTCAATTTGAAGCCGAATGGAGTGAATAAGTTGGAATCTGAGCTTCACATTGTAGTCAGCATGCTTCTAGCAGGTTCTCAGCTAAGTTTCATCAAATTCCGGCAACTTACTATTTTTAGTAAGTGTTCAATTCAAGGCATTCTCTCAACACTTCTAAAGTTCTCTCAGTCACACTGCATCCAGAACATGTCAAGCTGCTCGTCTGCAAATTTTGAACTAAAACAGACAACTATCTATTTTTAGCAAATTCACCTTTAGGAGCAAATCTTAGGGTTCATATGCGAAATTTTTCAATGCATGTCTAGAGATTCTTTTTGGGTTTTCTAAGACCTACACAGTGATGTAACATGCGAAATGAGATGATCACTTTCAGTATTCAGCCTTCAGAGGCTATTTTTAGGGTTTGCATGTTGAAATTTTCTTTGCATGTCTAAACATTCCTTGTGGGTTTTTCGAGGGCTTCGCAGTGGTATAACATGCAAACCAAGATCAGGACTTTCTCAGGAGCCATCTTCAAAGGCTATTTTTAGGGTTTGCATGCATGCTTTTCACCGCATGTCAAGTGATTCTTTATGGGTTTTTCAAGAGCTACGTAGTGATGTGACATGCAAGGCGAGTTGATCAATTTTCAGAGACTTACTATTTTTAGCAAGTCCATTCCGGGAGCTGCCCAGCACATCAGTGTCACAAACAGGGCGAAGTGCAATAGAAACGGAGTCAAACGAAGGTCGTTTGATCAACATGCAAGTCAAATTAGGGTTTCCAGCTTTGGGGCTTAAAATGAAGGGTAAAATGCCAGAATCTTCGAAAACCGGTGTATCCCACTGCGATCAGTATCTTTCAAGCTATCCACCGGTAAAATTTGAAGGCAATCGAAGCACTTACTATTTATAGTAAGGCATTCCAGAAATAGGCTATAAATAGTAAGTTAGCAATAGGCGCTAGTGTGAACGGGCAAGTCTACCGATGAGGGTCACGACATTCAAATTTCAAGTCAAACGGAGTTGTGGAAGTCATGAAACTGAGCAGTTGCTATAAATAGTAAACCACCATTAGAAACATGCCATAAATAGCAGGTCAACTCAGGCGCCAATGTGAACAGACTAACTAGGTCATGAGGATCCTGTGGTTAAAATTTCAAATCAATCTGAGCTTCAGAAGAGGGAAAACTTGAAACTTACTAAATATAGTAAGGCATGAGCAAGCAGCTGAGAAAAGTTCAAAGTCTGACAAAAATCCTGTTTGACCCCTCAAATGCGCCCTATCTTGAGCTGGCAGAAGGTTGAAAATTCTAAGTATGGAGTTCGTCCACCTGGACCCCCTAAATGCGCCCAAGGGAGGAAGTGAAGTTGATAAAATTTCTAAGTGTTGGAGATAAGTCCACCTCCACCCCCTAAATGCGCCCTCATCCAGCATGAGATAGAAAAAAATTCTAAGTGATGAAGTTCGTCCTCCTCCACCCTAAAAATGCACCCTCAGCTCAAGCAGGGGATGGAATAAAATCTAAGTGTTGAATTCATCCTGCAAACCCCTAAAAATGCGCCCACTTCACAAGGAGATGATGAAAAAAGTTTTAAGTGTTCAACTTAAGTCAACCTCCACCTTCAAAATGCACCCAAGGAAGGAGGAAGCCATAAAAAAATTTCTAAGGCATGAAGTTTGTCCACCTCCTACCCCCAAATGTGCCCACTTCAAGATGAAGGTAAAGAAAAGACAAGGCATGTGTCATGTCCCCGAAACTTGTGACATCTAGAAGCATAATTAAATAGCTAGCCATTTGATATCTCATAATTCCGAGACAATATTACAATTATAAATATTGTAAGTAACATTGTAATAATTATAATATAATGAATATTAAAATATATAAAATAATATTATATTGACAACTATGATAAATACAAATATTAATAATTATCTATAAGTCAATATCATAAATATATATAATAATAAATCTGAGTATTATAGATACTATTAATATATTTATCTACACTCAAAAGAAATCACAAAATATAATAAAGTAATCTAACCACTAAACATTGTTAATAATCTAACCACTAAATAGAATAAAGACAAAATAAAGATATCAAAGGGTGTGGAGAGCTCAAACATCATACCGATTCCCAAATAAGACAAAACCCTTGGTCAAAGGGACACGACCCAAGGACATGGATCGGATATAAAGAGAAGTCAAAAGCAATCTAAAAGGCATCAATAAAGGAGTCATCATAAGCATTCGAATAAGACACTGCACTCGGGTGAATCCCAGGTTATTTAAGGCTGCGATCAGTAGGCTGCAAAAGCTACGATCTGTATGCATAGAATTATTATGTGTTTTCAAGGATATTTTGGAAAGTAGGATTTTGAGTGTCTTCAGCATTGTTTCTTCCAAATGTAGTGTAGTCAGAATTTATAGGATAGATAACTAAATATGTATACTGCTGTTGGTAATATAATTAGAAAATTATAGAAATATAAGCAATAGGTATATTGTTATTATCTACCATTAGTTATTGTTTACTAATATATGTTAGTGTTATTTATTATTTATCATGGTGCATCCTTGTTTACTTCTATTTAGGATAGATGCAGAAATTATATACATTTATTTGTACATCACGAATCTGTTTATATCAGTATATGTATATTGTTAATTTACTTATATATAGAAATAGATCAGTTTTAGATGAGTAAAGAGATACTTGTATACTTCTGAATAGAGAGAAGAATAAGTGGGGTGGAAAGATTAAAGGGAATAAGTTAATATATATGATCAGACATATGTAAAGTAATACATGATAATATATTTGATCAGATATATGTGTAAAGTAATATATGATATTATATATGATCAATGATATATAAAGAGATATATTATATATAGAGTAACATATATGATATATGAAGTAATCTATATGGAGTAAATATATGAATATATATATATATATATATATATATCAATGGTTTATATATAATAGATGATAAAGTATATAAGTGTGAGGATTATATGGATATATATAGATGTATAAAATATATATAATGATATATTCTATATTCTATATTGATGTAAGATTGATATAATGTTATCTCACATTCATATATACTTCCCACAGAGAATAAATATTCATCATCCGTATAAGGAACAGATTATTACATATATTTATAAAACAATTAATATGCTGAGATGTAAGCCTGCATACCTTATACAAATCAATCATAAAGATTTATAATTTGCATCTTTAGGCCAAATAGCGGGCAAAAGTCTAAAGAGAACCTTATAGAAGTCTATTCGTTAAGCAATTTTGTGTCATGAAATAGTCACTTAGGTAAAAATTGGGATGTCTCCTAGAAGGGGTCATTACAAGTGGTATCAGAGCAACTTTCCTGCCATCCTGTGAAGATAGTGTATGCGAACTTACCAAAAAGAAAAAGTATACTCTATAAACATATAGAACACATTCCGAATTATGCAGATCAGGTATGTCCTGTAACCATTGAATGTAATCATTGCGGTGACACTCGTATCATAGCTACTGGATGTAAGGGTAAAATAAGTATCAAGATATATGTGTGTGAATAGATAAATATCTATCTTAGTCTATATATCTATGATTAGTCATTGGTTTGTATTAGTATGGTCTATGGGTCATATCCCGCTTAAAATTGTGAGATTTTGAATAGAAAACAGTGATATTATTTTGTACTTAAGTATATGATGACTAGTAAATATATAATAGGCAATTGATTAATACAATTTACACATGATAATATATGTCTAATCAATGTTATTTAGTATCATCAGGCCACTATTGTAGTATTAATAACATGTTATCTTGAATTGGACAACTAACAATGCCGTGATGATCTATCAATTTATTAAAACACAGTATAAGAAGGCGACATCATTGGTTGGAGGTTTCTGCAAAGCAAAGCGGTAAGTATCAGGGGAATGCTCTCATCAGCAATCATAAATACCTTTATATAATTAGAAAATAATATTTGTTAATAATATGTGAATATTAACGATTGATAAATATATAAGGAATTGGTAATTGATATCAATGTAGTTACTAATATTTGATAATTGATAAATGTAAAGTATAAACATTGATTATCATAAGGAACTTTGCATAAACATTCATATGGTAAATAGTTTATTTAGATTTAATATCTTGATAAATTCATGAATCCTCATAGCATGTTGTAATTGTAGGTAACTTGTTAAGATGATAATCATTAGATGAAATTGCTTGTAACAATCATGTAGTTGGTTGAGGGATGGAATAGATAGGTTGAGCAGATACTAGAGTCCCTTCAAAGTAGACCACCCTCATTGGATGACTGCAGGTCTGCCAATGAGGGCCGAGAGGGTCATTTCCACGGGTGTTGGTTGGCCGCTCTCGGGCTGAGAAGGGAGTGCTCTAAAGGCCTCCTATGGGAAACCTCCCTCCAAACTATCACATGGAATGCATGTCTACCCACTACTAAATTACCATTCTTTCTCATTCAAACCAATCTAGTGAGAAGGATTGGACGTCCATGAAGGAAAGCAGAGACTAGGATCTCTTCGAGGTAGGCCACCCTTCGTGGATGATTGCAGTCTGCCATTGAGGGCCGAGGGGGTCATTACAACAAGCGTTTGTTGGCCGCCCTTGGGCTGAGAAGGGAGGTGCTAAGGGCATCCTTGTGCATGGTCCACTCCTACCTCGCCTATGGCATTGATGAACAAGAGATGATAACTTGGGGTGTTTTAATATCTATTTAGTTGTTCAAAAATTTACAGATTGAATGCTCCATAACATATGTCATGTGAATGTTTGTGCATTACATGTATTTGTGTGTCTGCCTCATGTTCATGTGTATACTCGATGACCTTGGGAAGAGGGACGGGTCCATAGTGTAGTATGGGATACACCGAATCCCCCTTCTCGATTGTCTGACAACATACTTCATTCAAGTGTATTTGTAATTGATTATACACCCTATAACTTGTGATTGTATCTGTATTTAAGTGTATACTCTCCGATTGTGTTTATTTGAGTGTATACTTTATGACTCGTGATTGAATTTGTATTTGGGTGTATACTCTATAACTTTGTATTGATATTTGAGTGCATACTCTATGACTTGTATTTGAATTCGAGATGTATTTGTATTCGAGTGCATACCCTCTGACATTGTACTTGTTTACTCTGTGACTTTGAATTCAAGTGTATCCTTCATGATGATGTATTTGGGTGTATATGACATGGTATTTGCTATGACTTGCATTTTAAGTGTATACTTTATGTTTCGTACGTATGCTTTGTGGCTTCATGCACTCATGCATATACTTCATGTGTTATTCACACATATACTTCATGTTTTACCAGACTTACGGTGTTTTGTTTCTTGGTTAGCATCTTGTTCACTTCATGACTAATGTACTCTTATACATGACTACTCCATTCCTAAGTGTATGTTTGTGCTTACGAAATTCATGCCTTATATGTAATCGTTTGAATCTATTGAGTGTATCTACGAGCATACTTGTACCCATGTTCTATATGTATGATCATTTTGAGCTTTATGTATACTCAAATGAATACCTCATATTGTGTAATTTTTATTTATTGAATGCATGATATGCTTATATTCCATGCATAGAAGCAAATTTGAGTTTTACTTGAACGCTTTACATACTGACTAAATGCTTCTCGCTCCATGTGTGTGATTCCTCTATGTATGCTCCCTGTTAGAGTGTATCTACATTGCTTCCTACCTTATGAGTATTTATGCATTGGATACCTTGTATGGGTTTATGTGCTCTACGCATGTACTACAAGCTCTTATTCAAATGTATTCAAATGTATAGTTTGTGGCTCATGTGTACTCAAGAGTATACTTTGTGGCTTATGTGTGTTCAATTGTATTCAAGTGCATATTTTATGGCTTATGTATATTCAAGTGCATTTCTTTTCCCAAGTATAATTACATGATTTACATACCTTGTGTGTAATTTATTGCTTGATACTTCTGTGTGTATTTGTCTTACATTGTGTATGTCTTACTCCATGTATTTCTAAGTGTATTACGTGTATTTTTATGCTTCATGTGTAATCTATACATGTATTCATATTGCTCCACGCTTGTATCTTGTTTGCGTTTATAACTAATATATTCAACATGAATGCTTGTGGATAACTCCCTAAAGTGTCTTTCATGATTAGTGTGTTTCAGCATGTCTACTCTATTCTCATGCGTACTTGCAAAATTGACAAGCATACCTTATGCTCTCTATATACAAGTGTCACTTCATGAACACTTCATACCTTATGTATTCAGGTCTGTATTCCATGTTGGTGTGTGCTCTATGCTTACTGCTTACGTGTATTCAAATATATGATTCATATCTTATGAGTGTGACTCATATCTCACATGCTTGTTTTATACCTAATATGCTTACTGCATGTGTATAATTTTGTTATGTATGTTTCTTGAATGAATACTCTTGATTGAACATGTATACTTCTTTAAGTGTATTTGCATACCTTGAGTGTATTAACATACCTTACTTGTATGTATCATATTTTGCGAGTGATTATGTGATTGCTATATTTTCGATGTGCCTTCCTTGTGACTATTTTGTGTATGATAAGTATATGATTGTATTCATGAGTACACTCTATGTGTATTCATATGTATACGTCTTGCCGTGCATATATGCTCTATGCTTTAAATATGTCTCTGTCTTCTACGTGCATTGAAACTAACCTTCATATTTGCATGTATTTACGTATCCATGCTCATTATGATTCATGTCTTATCTTATGCTCTGTGTGCTTTCGCCTATGCTTAAAGATGTTATTTAATCATGATTGCTTGAGGACAAGCAATCTTGGGTGGGGAGGACTGTCATGTCCCCGAAACTTGTGACATCTAGAAGCATAATTAAGTAACTAGCCATTTGATATCTCATAATTCCGAGACAATATTACAATTATAAATATTGTAAGTAACATTGTAATAATTATAATATAATGAATATTAAAATATATAAAATAATATTATATTGACAATTATGATAAATACAAATATTAATAATTATCTATAAGTCAATATTATAAATATATATAATAATAAATCTGAGTATTATAAATACTATTAATATATTTATCTACACTCAAAAGAAATCACAAAATATAATAAAGTAATCTAACCACTAAACATTGTTAATAATCTAACCACTAAATAGAATAAAGACAAAATAAAGATATCAAAGGGTGTGGAGAGCTCAAACATCATACCAATTCCCAGATAAGACAAAACCCTTGGTCAAAGGGACACGACCCAAGGACATGGATCGGATATAAAGAGAAGTCAAAAGCAATCTAAAAGGCATCAATAAAGGAGTCATCATAAGGATTCGAATAAGACACTGCACTCGGGTGAATCCCAGGTTATTAAAGGCTGCGATCAGTAGGCTGCAAAAGCTACGATCCGTATGCATACAATTATTATGTGTTTTCAAGGATATTTTGGAAAGTAGGATTTTGAGTGTCTTCAGCATTGTTTCTTCCAAATGTAGTGTAGTCAGAATTTATAGGATAGATAAATAAATATGTGTACTGCTGTTGGTAATATAATTAGAAAATTATAGAAATATAAGCAATAGGTATATTGTTATTATTTACCATTAGTTATTGTTTACTAATATCTATTAGTGTTATTTATTATTTATCATGGTGAATCCTTGTTTACTTCTATTTAGGATAGATTCAGAAATTATATACATTTATTTGTACATCACCAATCTGTTTATATCAGTATATGTATATTGTTAATTTACTTATATATAGAAATAGATCAGTTTTAGATGAGTAAAGAGATACTTATATATTTCTGAATAGAGAGAAGAATAAGTGGGGTGGAAAGATTAAAGGGAATAAGTTAATATATATGATCAGATATATGTAAAGTAATATATGATAATATATCTGATCAGATATATGTGTAAAGTAATATATGATATTATAGATGATCAATGATATATAAAGAGATATATAATAGATATATATATATATATATATATATATATATATAGAGAGAGAGAGAGAGAGTAACATATATGATATATGAAGTAATCTATATGTAGTAAATATATGAATATATATATATATGTATGTATGTATGTATATATCAATGGTTTATATATAATAGATGATAAAGTATATAAGTGTGAGGATTATATGGATATATATAGAAGTATAAAATGTATATAATGATATATGAGATATTCTATATTGATGTAAGATTGATATAATGTTATCTCACATTCACATATACTTCCCACAGAGAATAATTATTCATAATCCGTATAAGGAACAGTTTATTACATATATTTATAAAACAATTAATATGCTGAGATGTAAGCCTGCATACCTTATACAAATTAATCATAAAGATTTATAATTTGCATCTTTAGGCCAAATAGCAGGAAAAAGTCTAAAGTGTTGTACCCAAAACCAAAATTTTTTGCTTCATCAAGGCATTTTGTTTTAAATAGTCTAAACCTTGCTAAAATGATGTCAAGTACAGTTTCTAGGCAATATCAAGCATGGAGTTTTGTCAATGATTTGTCAGTTAAAGGCAGTATCCATTGATCAGAACCTGAATCAGAGACTCAGAATGAAGCATTTCACGGTGGATGAGCATTTCGCAACGACAATTATACTTTTGAATGGTAATTTCAATGGCTAAAATCAAAATTTCAGTGGTTAATTCTTGAAGATTTCTCAAGGAAAAGCAGAATTGCGCACCTGTAGCCTAGGGGCGCCCTTCTGTTTGAAGGCCTAGATTTTGTGGTAAATGCTCATGAATACAGACAATCTCTTCATAAATAGTCTGCCTGTCCGACGAGCTATCCTGCGAGGCTATCCGAGACTCATAACTCCGGTAACTGGCGACAGAAGTTGAAGATTCCAAAGTTCCAAATTGCAAAAGCTTGTCTTTTTCCAGCTTTTGCGCCCGTGTAGCTTAAGGGTGTACCTCTTAAAGGGAGGTTAGATCTTGGTTTTCCTTATGGTTGATGTATTCAATCTCTTCACGACTAGTCTGCCTGTCCGACGAGCTATCAAACACAGTCATCCGAGTTCCAGAGCTCTAACAGTCGACATCAAAAGGTGAGCTATTAAAGAGACTTCACATCACAAAACTTCCTCAAACGCGTTTCCAGTGTGCCTGTAGCTCTAGGGCGTCCTTCAAATTGACATCTGAGATGGCAGAGTTTGCTGACGAGGTCTTCCTGACATCAGTGCTACTCTAGTTCAGCTTCGCGATGCACCAAGTTGCCTGTTAATCCAACATTCTGAAAGATTGTGGCAGAGATTCTACCAGGCACGTAATTTCACGGGCGAACTGGCATAAAATATTCATTGTATTTCTGTAGGCCAAGGGTGCCTAGCCTTTAGGCCTGTCAGATGAAGTTGTTCGCTTTCAAAGTCTTCACGGCTCTTGAGCGTAATTACTCTAGCTATCCAACGAGCCCAGCCATCAGCCTCCGGGATTTGGCAAACGCTCGTACGTGCGAGGTCTTTGGTGAAATACTGAAAAACGGAGACAACTCAGAAATGGCTAAGTCTGGTCGTTTATTCCATCTTGAGAAAGGCGCCTTTCTTTTTGAGGTCTTAGAAGCAGGTTTCTTGCTTCGTCGCCTCCAGAGACATCTCTCGTAGGTCCTTCTGGTTACTCATCGAAACAGACGGTGCTCGAATCAGGTCATCCCAGCTCTAGATATCAGAGGTCAAAGTAGGGCATCTGCTTGAGAGTTGCACTTTCGTCAAAGTGGTGTTTGTGCCTTTTCAAGCCAGGGGCGCTTTTACTTTAAGGGTCCTTAATGCACCTTTCAGATGTCGTGCGTATATTCGTTGGATGTGGAATACTCCTAGTTATGCAGTGAGCTTGGTTGCCTGTCAGCAGGGTTCACCGTTCGTCGTCGGCAGCCGTTTAAAGCGTCAGATGGCAGTTTGGAGAAATGGTTTAGTCTAGTACCTGAAAATCAATTTAATCAAGGGCGCCTAATTCTTTGAGGTGTTAAATGATGGATTTTGCAGTGATGACTCCCAGCAGACTTTTCTTCCTTGCTCTACAGGCTTTGCGATGAATACACCAGCTCAGTCACAGCATCATCTGGTCACCCAGAAATCAGTGTCGAAAATGGCCAGTCATAACTTTGTAGTCAGCTATAAAGTAGGAAGTTAATAAAAAGTGCAATATCTTGAGCAAATGGACGCCTATGAGGTCAAATAATGACTTTTTGAAATCAATGGGGTTCGCTGGTGAATCCTAAAGCTTCATTCGGTTTGTCAACTGAAGTTAAATAATATTTAATATTTATTTTGCATATTTAGGCATTAAAATGGCGAATTTCTAAAATTGGTGCCTTTGCAAATTGCATAATGAATATTTTACTATTATTTAAATTTCGAACTTCAAGTCAATATCAGTGTAACTGGAGGGGGTCCAATCAGAATCATTCTATTTTAGTTGAGGTTTTAAATCTTGCAGTCAACATTATGGTGCAATTTTGCTCTATTAATTCAAGCATGGCGTCATATTTCATTCGCATAGCTTTAGAAAATTCGTAATTCTTCAAAGCAAAGGCGAATTTTCTTCAGAGTTGGGCAAATTTCTCATCAACAATCATTGGTAAAGACATCAAAAACTTCTTTTTGCAGGTTTTTGTTCACATTCATCAGCAAATTTGAAGAACAGGGGCGATTTTCACAGAAGAAAGAGCATATAAAAAACGTCTTTTTCCTCCTTGATTCTCAAATTTCTCTCAAAATCCAATTCGCATGTTCCTGAAATTGGCAAATTTGACAAGTCTAAACATCTGGATCATTTCTATATGGCTTCCTCAAATTAAAATCATGCGTTTGATTTTTCAGGAATTTTTAACTCCAGAACATTCGTTCTCGAGTTTCTAATTTTCTCAACTGAAAATTCCTTGCATGGTCGAGTAAAAGTCAAATTTTCGCATTTCTGACGTTCTGGGTTGTCTTAGAATCTTTTTCTCGACAAAACTCATATCTCATATTTTTCGCTGAAAATTACCCTTTGATAGGCTATTTTTAGTTTTCCAGAAAAGTTGTTAGAATATAGCCGTGTTTACAGTCAACAGGCGAGTTTTTCCGAGTGCAGTTCACGCAGACTGAATTCAAGACCAAATTGGTCTTAATTCATGATTTCGTCAAAAAAGCTGAGACCGATTTGTATCAAGTGCATTTAGAGGGTTGGCAGGCGTGTCACTCAAATCCATATGGTTGCATCCCTCATATGGCCGATTGTCTTCCAAAGCCGGTTTAGAGGGTTGATACTATTGGAATTTTGCATGTGTAGCAAGTTCGTTTGCATTTTTCACAACCAGAGTGTGCGCAATCAAATCTTGCAGTTTCGTCATGCAAAAGCGTCAGAGACATCAAACTGCAGAAGAGATAATGGCCATCACTTTAGTTACAAAGCCGCCAAAGTTACCAGTCAGTGAAATGCTAGTTTGATTGTGCAAAGGTTGCCAAGATTGCTCAAGTTGCTGACATTCAGATGTTGATGCAGTTAACAATCTCGCTAAGGGATTGGTTGCTCGAGATCACGGCCAGTAGACTTCAGTTCCCACCTCTTAGGATAGACATTACACACGAGTTAAACTTGACGTTACTTTCTCAAATTAACTCGCTGTCTTATCTCATGCATGTCTATTCTGGGATTATCTATGAGTTACATTTAGGGTTTTACGTTAACTGATGGTAGTGTTCCAGTTAACATGCTTTCAATAAGGACATGCATGCTTGCACAATTGTCCATTTTTAGATTAGATGTTTCGGTTAACTAATGGTAGTTTTCCAGTTAACTGTATAGTTTCCTTTATTAGGGTTTAGCAATAAATCTTGCATGCATTGCAAGATGTAGTTGACTCAAGGTGATTTTAGGGTTCCCTACACCTTTGATGTCTATAAATAAGAGCTTTTGCTCATTTGTACATAACTTTGCACGAGAGAAATATATGTTGTGCCTACCTTGCCTGTAATATTGCTCGTTTTGTATCTGTTCATGAGTATTTATTATGATAATGAATTGTTATGCCACTCGGGTTTCATGCAATTATTATGGTGAATGCTTGCCTTAGTTAGATATAGTGGCTAGTTGATCGTAGATTATATGCGTGTCTCGCCAATGCAATTTATTATCCTAGTCGGCTATCCTTCATGTTATGTGTTCAATAAATTCGTTCAGATTGAGTTGATAGATGTGCCACCTTGCCTTCAAGTTGAGAATCTGTTCTTGGTTATCGTATGATGTGTGTGAATAATAAACTTATTCAGATTGAGCCGATATTTGTGCCACCTTGCCTTCAAGCTGAGAATTTGTACTTAGTTTATCGTGTATTGTTGTTTCCAATAAGCCTATTCAGACAAGCAGATAGATGTGCCACCTTGCCTTCACGTTGTGAGTCCATACCCGGCTTATCGTCAGATAATCATCCCTGCTCCATTTCCTCATGCTCTGTTTTCTTGAGGAAACTGGATAGATTTAAAGAAGTTAGCTTAGTTGTAGTTAATGATCTGCGAAACCAGAAAATCCTTAGCTGCAACGTTCTTGGTTTTCTTAACCTTGTGCCTCTTCTAGCTAAGAACAAAAACATAGGACTTAGATTACTTTTCTTTTCCACGCATTCCAGCACTACGAGGGAGCTTCCCCTCCTAATTTGAAGAGCACTCATTACGCAGTGTGCATAGCTGTCCGTACAAACCTGCACTTCAGAGGTGTTAGTTTTTACACCAACATAAAGAGAACCTTATAGAAGTCTATTTGTTAAGCAATTTTGTGTCATGAAATAGTCACTTAGGTAAAAATCGGGATGTCTCCTAGAAGGGGTCATTACAGCATGAAGTTAAATCCTCTTCCACTATCAAAATGCGCCCATGCTTGAAGAAGAGTCAAAGAAGTCAAAGGCGTGGGGGTCAAACTTCCTTCTCCACCCTTTGAATGTGCCCATGAAGTCATGACCTATGCTAGGCGTTGAAAGTGTTAAATCCTCTTCCATGTGTGAAATGCGCCCAAGTGAAGGTAAAGATGGAGGGAAGTTACCAAGGCGTTGATGTCAAACAAGGTGAAGATGGGTAAAAATTGCTAAGGCATGGTTAAATCCTTCACCATACCTAAATCAACCCAAGTCTAAGGTGGCTAAGGAAGGCGTAGAAGTTAATTCCCTCTTCACATGTGAAATGCGCCCCAAAGATGTTGGAGAGGGTGGCCTTCTAAAAGGAAAAATATATGAGTGTGTTGATGAAAATTCCTCACCACAGGTTATATGCGCCATGACTAGAGAAAGATAAATGAAAAATTTTCTAAGGCAAGATTGAAATCCCTCTGGACCCCTCAAATACGCCCAAGCTAGGGATAAGGTGATAAAATATTTTTCCTAAGTGTTAATATTTAATTTCACCTCCTAGAAGAAATGCACCTAAGTTTGATGGAGGAGATGAAATTCACTGAGGCATGAATAAAATTGACAAAGATATGTCAGAAGGTGCTAGCTTCACGAAGATGATGAAAATTTTCAAAGACAAAGCAAGAAAATACGCCCAGAGATGAAGAATGAGAATAAATTTGATGGAAAAATATATTTCTAAGGTTTAGAATTCAAAAAATTAAATGCACCCCTTCGTTTGTAGACCCATGGATTCAATGCTATCTAAGGAAAATTTTCTTCTGGGTATTGAACATCTTCGACAAAGAATGGATTTTAAAGTCTTCCACAACTCGCCAAGGACTTAGAGATGAAAATTTTGATCGGCACTTGAATAATGAATTTTCCTAAGGAAAATTTAAAAAATTTCTAAGGCAGAAGGAATAAAATGTGTTGTTGAAATAAAATGCCTCGGACGATGAATTTGAAGTTGATTGCCTAGGTGAATTTGATCAAATTCATCATGGCAATAATCTTCCTGGGTGAGAGATGAATAAAATCAAGTGTCAGAACTTCAGCTGGTAAAGTGAAATTCTTAAAGATGCAATTGAAGTTCATATTTTCAAAAATGAATTAAAAATGCTAAGTACGCCTTGACCAGTGAAGTGAATCTTTTGAAAATTCTAGAAGGTCAAATATTCCCGACGCCGGATGACAATTGTTACAGTTGCCAGAGGAGGGAAATTCGAATTCCTGCAGAGGAGTAGTGGAAATTTAATAAACTGGCTAAAGATAGTTTCTTCTAGAATTCGACTCAACTATTTGAGCTATGAGTTTGTTTCACTTTTCTCCATCAGTTGAAGAAGTTCGATTCTAGCTCTGAAGTAAAGATTGCAGTGCAAGTGAATAGCTGAGTATTGAAGAAGTTCGATTTGAAGTAGGAGAGGAAAGTTTCAAGCTGAACTTTGAAGAGTGGGAAATTTGAAGAAGTCTAAGTGGCTGAAGTGAAGTGGGCCGATTTTCTCTAAGTTGTGAAGTTGTTGAGGATTGCTTGGAAAACTTTGTAAGTCTTTCTAAGTTTGAAGCTGCTAAATAAGTGTTGAGGTTTGAAGTTAGAATTGCATGTTGAAGCTCCTCATTTTTCAAAGGTCGACTGGCAGCCCCAATGTTATTTTATTTTTCTAAGTTAAATATATAATGATTATTTGTTTTTTTGCAGGATGGCTGAAGTAAGAGCAACTGGCAGAGATAGTAATGCTACATCCAGACAGGTTGTTATCAAGAAGTTGAGCAAGTCATTCCTGCCAAAGTCGAAATTCTCTTCGAAGTTGGGAAAGCTGGCTGATACAAATTTGGGTTCTTTCAACATGGAGGCTTTCAAAAGTTGAATGATGGGAGTTGGAAGCCATCGTCCTTTAGTTACTTCGCACAATATTGTTTGAAGTGGACTATATGCAGCTGCTGGTTTTCCGCCAGCAATTCAGTGTCCAGAGTTGATTATGGAGTGCACTAACTCCTACAACCCTAATCACAAGTCTATTGTCTCACCTGATGGTAGATTGTTCGCCAACCTCACGCCTGCAGCTATCGGCGAAGCATTTGGAATTCCATCACAAGAGAGGATGATTTATAAGACGAGAGAGCGTGTTGAGCGAATGTATGCTTCAACATTCGAGAGATGTGCTGATATGATCAATGCTCGCTAGATGAACAAGCCCAAGCCCTCTCGCACAAAGTTGTCTAAGCAGATAATATCGGATGATTTGAAGCAGGAGTACTGTGACCTGATCATGATGCTCAGCAGGGTTGGAGGCTTCCCCCGGGCGTTTATCTTTGAGCCTTGGACATTCTATTATATCAATCTCATGCTGGAAGGGAAAGAGCATATCAATTGGGCGGTGATGATTAGTGACAATTTGCATGAGCAGCTGCGGAGTTTGAGGAGGACGAAGACATTCTACATGGGCTCATCTATTGTATACATGTTGGCTCGTATGACGAAGTACAAGGGAATTTCATACAAGGAGTTAATCGGATGTGGCTCTCATCAGTTCAAAATCCATGAGGCTTGTCCGCAGCTGCACCTAACAAGCACGTCCCAGTACAAGCAGGTCAATGATGCCTTCACCATGCATATAACAAGATCACTTCAGCAAAGGAATCATCATAGGATCTCGAGGGAAGCTCAGGAATTAATAGAAAGGTATGGATGCTGGTTTATTCAATTTCCGAAATTTACTTACATTAGGCTGCAAGGGTTTTCTTCATACCCGTATAGATTGCCAAAGTACCCTACAAATAGAATTTTGATGTTAGAGATATCTAGGCAACTCATTGCCTATGATAAGATTCAGAAGAGAAAGAAGGGAGGACTTGACTTCCCGATTATCATGGGAAATTCAGACGAAGTGTGTCCTTCACTTCAGGCAGCTAGGGAAGCTGAAAACGAGCTTCAATTCTTCCACTTTTCTTATCACACCAACAGGCAGCATTATGACCCCCACATCATGTTGACGTGGTTTTTGAGACCGCACCAACACAGAATAAAGTCTTCCAACGGACGCTCTATCCTCTCTTGAACAAAGTATTCAGCATGCTAAGATTGCGAGTAAGATCATGCTTTCAACTCCAAGGTTCCTTAAGTGCGAATAGGCTCAGTTTGGTTTGATGTGATATTGCTGGTATGTCAAGGGGACTTACACAATTGTTCGACGGCTAACAACAAACAGTAGACTAAGGGCTTTCGTGTGATTCAAATGATTTGGCAGGTAAGCACAAGTTTCCTAATTCTAACCGGAAATGAACTGAATTTAAAAGGGTGTAGGGCCTAAGAAGTTTATGTTCTATTCTAAATGCAGGATATGTGGGCTTTGTTTCAATAGACTTCAACCAGATTTCACCTAGCCTCCGTCGGACAGCCTCAGTAAAATCGGTGCAATCTTCAAGGGATAGCAAAAGATGTTCAAGTTATAATTTAACATGCATACACCATCACAACGACGCATATAAGCATATAAATCACAACCGAAGTTAAACTCAATGTAATGTCCAGTTGACCACACAAGGCGAACTTATCATCAACAAGCCGCTAGTGGTATGGAATAAAGCGAAGCTATCTCAATAAAACACCACACACCAAAGTAAGCTACTTGCATGAATTTAAGCTACTTGGATACGAAAGGAAGAAGAAACCTTGCTAGCATTTCATGACAAGACGAATTCCATCATCAATGAAAAGATCTATTATCATAAAATGTGTTACACAACAATCTCCTCAAAAGTTTTCAAAGGGAAAACTTTCTCTCTTCTCCAAATTATGCAAAAATGCTCTACAATGCTACACTATCTAGCTCTAATGCTCTACTACTCCAATGTCTGATCTAATTCTAATTTTCTAATGCCTTACAAATGAGGGGGACTCCCCCTTTTATAGCTAGCCAAGTCCCAAAAGATGGCTAGGGTTACAATCAATAGAGTGGCCAGAATCGTGCCACCTCAGCCCTAAATAATATTGCCCTAAAAACCGCCACAGAGGAGAGTGGGGTAATAAATGCGCTATAATGTCCACCATCATCCTTCTAGAAGATTCCGTTTGCAGATGTGTTCACACTGTCCTTGATCTTCCTTCTTGGCGTTATCCTTTGACTTCTTCCACCTGAGGATCTTCATCTTTGTCACTTTGAGTTATACTAAGTCAATTTCTTGCGACCTTTTCTCTTCGAGATTGTAACTCATCTTCATCGTGCTTCCACTTCAAGTCATCGTGCTCTGGCCTCAACATTTCTCCTGCAAAACAAGCAAGGAGAGGGGTATTAGAATACTTCATGATATAAACTTAACTCACTTACCTGCTTTTCATGCTTTGATCTCCAAGCGTTTGTTGCCTCCACTAGCCAAATTCGTGTTCAAGTTCATGCCTTAGACAAACTTCATCTTTGAGAAATTCATTTCACTACCTGGGGCTCCGATACTCAAATTCGTTCAACTCCGGCTCTGGAAGACTATCTTTACGAAGGGTTTAAGCAAATTCACCTAGGCAATTTCTTTCAAATCCATCGTCTGGAGAATTTCATCTTGAAAACACGTTTTCTTCACATTTGCCTTAGAAATTTTCAAGTTTCCCTTAGGAAAACTCATCAACCTGGTGCCCACTAAAAATCTTCACCCCAAAATCCTCGGCAAGCTGTGGAAGACCTTGAAATCAACTCCTCATCGACAATCTTCGATACCCAGAAGAAAATTTTCTCCAAAACGCATCGAACCCATGGGTGCTCAACGAACGGGTTCATTTTATTTCTCTGAATTTTGAACCTTAGAAAATTATCCTTTCAACAATTTTGTCCTCGTTCTTCGATCCCCTCTGAGAATTTTGCTCTGACTTGGAAAATTTGTATCAATTCTGTGCAGCTGGCAATCACTGACTTCACCTCTGGCAACTCTGCTCATGTTTCAGGAAAATTCCATCACCTCTCTAGACTTGGGCATTTTTCTAAGGGAGAAAATATTTTGTGCCTTAGAAAATTTTTGAATCACTTCGAAAATTTTGCCTTAGAAAATTTTATATCCAACTTGATCAACTTTGCCTGTGAAAATATCAACCTCACTAAAAAAAAAATTTTATGAAGGCGCCTAGCACATTTTATTCTCTAACACCACCTTGCATTTTACTTCACATTTGGAAAAATATTTATTTGAAGCCCCAACGCCTTAGAAGAAATCCTCACCACTTCATCTTATACTCCACCTTAGGCGCATAGCACACTTTGAGGAAAAATTAAAAACCACGCCTAGGCAATTTTCTTGTGTTCACCACGCCTTAGCAAATTTTCCTACGCCTTAGAAAATATTTAAAATCACCTTAAGACTCCCATCTCCCTAGGCGCATATAGCATTTGAAGAGGAATTTAAAATCACGCCTAGGCAATTTTCTAACACACACGCCCAGCAAAATTTCTCTAAGGCCCACCACCTTGGGCGCATTCTACACATGATGGAGGAAATTCAAAAATCACGCCCAATACTCTCCTTCACCACCTTGAGCGCCTAACACTTACCATCTTTCACCACGCTTTGGCAATATTTTTCACCTTAATTACCACCCTCATTCACCATTTACTATTTAAACATGGGCGCATTTGAGCCTATCCACTGGATGACTCTTCAACTTCACTTTTTGTCTTTACATGGCCCACTTTGGGCGCATTTTGCCATGCAAGAAGGATGAACTTTACTTAGAAATTTTCCTTGACTCTTTTATGAGGTGGGCGCATTTTGCACATAGAGGAGGACAAAAACTTTTGACTGCTTTGACCATTTGCTACATGGGCGCATTTCTATGTATGTGCAGGATAAACTTGGGCGCATTTTGATGCATGAGGCGGATGAACTCCTTTGACTTGCTGACTGCCTCTTGGGCGCAAATAGCATGGTGAGGTGGATGAGATTATAACGCCTTTTGACTTCTTTTCAAATCTTTGACCCTTTCCTTGCATGGGCGCATTTAGGCCATGGTGGAGGATGAAATACCAATGCCTTAGAAGAATTTTCAACAAGAAGCTTGAGGTGGGCGCATTTCTTGCCATGAGCAGGATAGAAAACTTTGACTCTCCTTTGACTTTTACACCTTGGGCGCATTTTGCCCCTGATGAAGGATGAAGCCCAACACTTAGAGAATTTTCAAATCAACTCCTCAAGGATGGCGCATTTGGAGGTGGGTGGCGGATTTTTGCACTTAGAAAATTTCTCAACTTTTTCTCTGAGTTCCCTTGGGCGCATTTAGACATGCCTTCAGGATGAAAAGAGTTGACTTTCATTGACCATTTCTAGCTTGGGCACATTTTGGGGTGGCAGGAGGATGAACTCATTTCATAAAATATTTTTGATCATCTTGAAGGCAAGCATGGCGCATTTTGAGGCACCTGCAGGATGAAACTCAGACTTAGACATTTTCTCGACCTCTGCCAGCCTGCTTCATGTCCTGCTATTTATAGTAAGCCTCTTGATTTTCGTACTTCGGAAGCTCAGATTGCCATGAAATTTTAAACACTAGATCCTCGCGACCTCATTACCTTGCTGACACTGCCACTTTTAGTCAGCCTGCTATTTATAGCCTGTTTCTAAAGGTGGTTTACTATAAATAGTAACCTCATGTTTTTGATAGCTCCCATGCTCCGATCGAGTTGAAATTTTGATGAGGCGCTCCTCACCACGTGTCTTGCTGGCTGACACTGACGCATGCAGTCAATTTACTATTTTTAGCCAGTTTCCAACCTGACTTACTATAAATAGTAAGTGCTCCGTTTGACTTGAAATTTCACCAGCAGATAGCCTGAAGAATGTTGATCGCGGTTTTTTACGGATTTCGAAGAGATTTTGGCTCGACCTGGAAACCTAATTTGCATTGCATGCGTATCAAAAGATCTCCGTTTACGTTTCAACACTGCGATCAGCTCGTGAATCTGAACTGCTGGGGCCCGGGACACACCTGCTAAAATAGCAAGTTCCTTTTGAGAGAATTTGCATGTCACACGGCTCAGCACACAAAAGAACAAACCAAAAAGCCCGGGCGAAGACACCTCGCACATGTTTGAAAAACCGAAGGAATATCGCGAAAACTGATCACCGAAATTCGGGCCGGTTGCTAAAAAGTGTCATTTTCGCATGCAAGCATCGATATCTCTGCGGATGATGATCGTCTAAAATAACGCCAAATTTCACACTTACTAAAAATAGTAAGTACCTCAGAATTCGATAAAAACTTGCTGAGAGCCTGCTGGAAACATACTAACAAGAACGTTAAGCCCAAATTTCAAGTTATTCACCTCGTTTGACTTCAAATTGGCTGGAAAGACTCAAACCCTAATTTCAGACTTGGCCAAATTCATGTTGAAGCTTGCAGACGGGAACGTCCCCAGAAAGTAGACCATCAAAAAAGAGACAGACAGAGAGAGAGACCAAAAACCAAAGCCAAAAAGACGAGAATGGAGCAAAAATTAGGGGTCCCCATCTTGAATGGGGCGATGTGTGAAAAAGGTCACAACACATCAATATCAGATGGATATTGTCAGAAGAGTTCAGGCACAAAGCAAGTATTGAAGATTATTGGGCTGGTGCATCAGATGAGGCTGAAGTTAGAAAGAGAATGTTCTCGAGGCTACCGTTGAGCATGATTAGGGAGTGTGAGATTATTCCCGTACCAGATCAGGTGGATGAGGACATGAACGTCCTCCATCCAAATTATGAGGCAGTGAGAGACGCCACTTCCACTCCCAGATTGGTCGGAGCCATGTTGTGACCTTTTTCACACATCGCCCCATTGCAAATGGGGACCCCCTAATTTTTCCTTTGTTCGAGTCTTTTGGCTTTGCTTTTGGGTTGTTTTGTCATTGTCTCTCTTTCTTTTGTCTGTCTTTCTGAGGTATGCTCGCCTTTGAGCTTAAACGTGAAATTTTGACTAAGTCTAGGAATTAGGGTTTGCACTTTTCTGGTCAATTTGAGGTTAAATGAGGTGATCAAGTTGAAATCTGAGACTAACGTTGTTGTCAGCAAGCTTCCAGCAAGTCCCCAGCAAAATTTCATCAGATTCTGACAACTTACTATTTTTAGTAAGTGTGCAATTCCAGGTGTTCCTTCAGCATTTCTGAAGTTCTCTCAGTCACACTGCATCCGGGACATGTCAAGCTGCTCGTCTGCAAGTTTTGAGCCAAAACAGACAACTTTCTATTTTTAGCAGTTTAGCTTTCGAAGCAAATTTTAGGGTTTATATGCAAAGTTCTTCAATGCATGTCCGGAGATTCTCTCTGGGTTTTTTGAAACCTACGCAATGATATAACATGCAAACCAGGATTATGACGTTTTCAGGAGCCATCTTCCGAGGCTATTTTTAGGGTTTGCATGCAGGGCTTTTCAACACATGTCGAGTTATTCCTTCTGGGTTTTTCAAGAGCTACACAGTGATGTGACATGCAAACGAAGATGATCACTTTTTCAGCAACTTACTATTTTTGGTAGATCCTCTCTGGCAGCCACCTCCCAGCACTTCAAAATCACAAACTAATTGGCATGCAACAGAAACGAGGTCAAACAGAGGTCATTTGATATGCATGAAAGTCAAATTAGGGTTTCCAGCTTCAGGACCCAAAATGAGGGATAAAATGTCATAATTTTCGAAAACCGGTGTATCCGATGCGATCAGCATCTTTTGAGCTATCCACCGGTAAAATTTGAAGACAAACAGAGCACTTACTATTTATAGTAAGGCGTTCCAGAAACTGGCTAAAAATAGTAAACTAGCAGTAGACGCCAGTGTGAATAGGCAAGTCACCCGACGAGGAGCACGTCATTCGAATTTCAAGTCAAGCGGAGTTGAGGAAGTCTCAAAAACAGGTAGTTGATGTAAATAGTAAACCATCTTCAGAAACATACTATTTTTAGTAGGTCAGCTCAGGATGGCAGTGTGAATAGACTAACAAGGTCATGAGGATCCAGTGGTTAAAATTTCAAATCGATCCGAGCTTCAAAGATATGAAAATCAGAGGACTTACTATAAATAGCAGGGCATGGATAAGTAGGCAGAAGCAGGTGTGAAGAAAATTCTAAGTTTGAAGTTCATCCTTCACCACCCTCAAAATGTACCCTCATCCTCAACTGGCTAGCAGATGAAAAATGCTAAGTGTTGAGGTTTTATCCTCCTGCCTATGTCAAATGCGCCCACTTCAGCTGGATATGTCAGAAAATTTTGAAGTCTGAAGCTTATCCACCTCCACCTTGAAAATGCGCCCACTACAAGCATGAGATGGAAAAATATTCTAAGTAAAAAGTTTCATCCACCTCCATGGGCTAAATGCGCCCTCATCTTGGCCGGTAATGAAAAAGTTTCTAAGTGTTGGTAAAATTCTCCTCCACCTTCAAAATGCGCCCAAGGAGAAATAAGGTGATGGAAAATATTCTAAGTCATTGTTAATCCTGCCCCCCCCCCAAAATGCGCCCAAGAGAGAAGAGAGGTGGAGAAAAGTTTTCAAGTGGCAAAGTTCCTTCACTACCTCCAAAAGCGCCCAAGTTCAAGATGACTTAGAAAAAGTCTCTAAGTATGAAAACTTCCTCTTCATACCCCTAAATGCACCCAGCTACAAGAGGTATCAAAAAAAAATTTCTAAGTGTTGAAGTTTATCCTGTGCCCATCAAAATGCGCCCAGGAAGAGAATCTAAGGTGGGGACAAGTAAAAAAAAATTCTAAGGCATGAAGATAAGTCAAGCTTGACTCTCAAATGCGCCCTCAAGGTGATGATGATAAAAAAGTTCTAAGTGCTTGAAATATCCTCCTCAGCATGCCAAATGCGCCCAAGTCAAGTAGGAAAAGGCAAAAGTTTTGACTTTCTTCTCTTTCCTTTGAATGCGCCCATGCAAGAAGACAATTCAAGGCAAGACAAAGGCGTTGATGTTGAATCCTTCATCACATGCTAAATGCGCCCATGCAAGGTTGGTGGATGAGAGAATAGTTTAAGGCGTGTTAAGTGAGAATTCCCTCTCAGCATGCTAAGTGCAAGGTTGAGTTATGACTTATGCCAGGCATTGGAAATAATTCCACCTTGATTTGCTAAATGCGCCCATGTTAATGATGGGATTTAAATATTTTTCTAAGTGTTAACACTTAATTTCACCTCCTAGAGGAAAAATACGCCTGAGTTTGAGGTAATGATAAAATTTTCTAAGGCATGAGTGAATTTGCGAGAAGTCAGGATGATAACTTCGCGAGGTTGATGAGAATTTTTAAAGTTGAGCTAGAAAAATACGCCCAGAGATGAGGAGTGAAGAATAAAATTGTTGGCAAAATATTTTTCTAAGGTTAAAAATCAAAAAAATTGAATGAACCCCTTTGTTTGTAGACCCATGAATTCATCATGTTCTGGGGGGAATTTTCTTCTGGGTATTGAAGATCTTCGACAAGGAATGGATTTTAAAGTCTCCCACAGCTCGCCAAGGATTCCGAGGTGAAGATTTTTGATGGGCTAAGGATTGATGAATTTCCTAAGGAAAATTTGAAAAAATTTCTAAGGCAAGGAATAAATGTGTTGTGGACATAAAAATGCCTAGGCGGAGGAATTTGAAATTGAATGACTAGATGACTTTTGATCGGGTTCCTGATAAAAACAATTCTCCCAAACCAAAGTTGGATGAAATATCAAAGTGAACGCTTCAGCCGGTGAAATGAGAATGGAAGCTCAAGTCTCCAGATGCGCTCTAAGGGGGATGAATGATAATGCGAAAATATTCTAAGGCAAGAAGAATTTGTGCTGGAGGAAAGGGATGAACTAGATCACTCGGACCTTGGGAGTCAAAGCATGAAAATTAGGTGAGTGAAGTGAATTTATATTATCAAGTGTCCTGATGCTCTTCTCCTTGCTTGTTTTGCAGGGTGAACGTCGAGGCCAGAGCGCGATGACATAAAGCAGATAGTCCAAGATGATAGAATCATGAAGCGAGTACTTGGAAGAAATGGCTAAGTGTTGAGGCCTACTCAAGTGGCAGAGAAGAAATGTTTAAGTTCAAGACAAGAAAATCTTTCAAGTCCAGGATAGAGGAAAAGATGAAGGCCTAGGCGTTGAAGACCGACAACATGACAGATTGAAGATCAAAATAGAGGAATTACTCTCAAGTGTGAGGTCCTTCGATGACCCAAAAGATGTTCTCTAACGTGCCTCGTACAACTCAAAATGCAAACAAGTTTAAAAGTTACAGCCTTGGAGTTTCAAGATCAAGAACGTGCCTGTCGTTCCAGTCCAAGAAGTTGAAGTTGTGTGAACGCGTCTATAAACAGGAATCTTCTAGAAGATGGTGGCCATTAATGGCTCATTTATTGCCCCACTTTTCTTTGTGGCGGTTTTTAGGGTGAATCTTGTTTAGGGCTGAGGTGGCACAATCTGGGCCATCTAGCAGATTGTAATTTGAGCCGTCCATTGGACTTGGCCAGCTATATAAAGGGGCATCCCCCCCTCATTTATAATTCATTAGATAGTAGAAGTTAGACAATAGACATAGAGTAGAGGGATAACTTAGAAGTAGCTTAGTATAGATTGATAGTGTAGTTGAAGAATAAGGAAAGTTTTCCTTTGAAAACTTTTGCAAGAGATTGTTGTGTAAAACTTTCATAATAAAAGATCTTTTCATTGATGGTGAAATTCGTCTTTGTTATGGATAGCTAGCGAGGTTTCTTCATCCCTTCTACTTCAAGTAGCGTAGAGTAGCGTAATTTCATTTTTATGCAAGTAGATGTTAGCTGTGGAATGTGGCGTTTGATCTAAGCAAACTTCGTTTATCCATACCACTAGCGGGCTCACTTATGGTGTGCTCGCCTTGTGTCATCAACTGGAAACATTGTGGGCCTAGCTTCAATCACAGTTTGAATGATTGTATGCGTCGTTGTGATGGTATCTTCATGTCAAGTGGTGGTTTGAACATCTTTAGTCATCTCCCTTGAAGATTGCACCGACTCCGTGGAAGCTATCCGAGGTGAGGCAAAGCAAAGTTTGGTTGAAGTTTGCTGAAGTTGAGCTCCATATCCCTCACTTAGAATAGATTTAGACTCTTCTTAATCCTGCTCCATTTACATTCAGTACTTTTTGGTTAGAATAGGAAACCCATGCTTCATTGATAAATCTGTCGAATTGTGAAAATCCCTTTCTCTGCTATTGAACAATTCCATAAGTCCCCTTGAAATACCAACAAATTACATTCAGCCAACTGAGATTATTCGCATTGAAGGAACCTTGGAGTTGAACGCATGAACTCTCTCGCAATCTTAGCATGCTGGATACTTTGATCAAGAGAGAATAAGGTAGTCGTTGGCAACTTTATTCTGTGTTGGTGTGGTCACGAAAAACACATCAACAAGCCGGAGATTGCAGATTTGGACACACTTTGTATACCAGTCCTAACTTTCACCAGAGCATGGGTTGAAAGGCACGTGAGCAAGTTGAAGAGTAGGTCAATTCCTTTGACCTACAACTTGATCGGAGATCATAGGACGCCGACTGCCAGCAGGAAGAAACAGGTTGCTCGAGCTCCAAAGTCTCGAAGGAAAGAGCCAGTTCAGCTAGAGCCTCCGAGAATTGTGGTAGAGTCACCTACGCCATTGGAGACACATTCCCCAAGCAGAAAGGAGGTTTCACTATTTGCTGATCAGAGAAATGCATTGAATCAGGAGCAGGAATTCCATGAGGAAAATCAGCCACCACGAAGAGAATTAGTTGGCCAGAGTGTCAATGCACCCACTAGAGATAATCAGCAGGAGGAAGATGACGAAACTTCTACTGATACACACTTCCAGTGTGAGCTTGAGGCGGCTTTAAAGGATGATGCAGTTTCAGGAGATACTCATCCCATAGAGGCCAATGAGCCTCGCCAGGATGAAGTTAGAGAAGAAGTCCGTGAGGAAGAAGCAAGAGATGAGCAGTCGTTTGTTATACAGGAGGTAGTACCTGATTGGCTCAGAAATAGAATGAGAAGGAGCCCCAATGAAGAGGCTGATCCAACGGTAGAGATGGAGGAATTCTTGAGTCGGATCAGTGCACCTCCAACAAAGAAGGGAGCTAGGAAATTTTCGAAGATCTCAACAGATGAGGATGGCTCTCGCACCCTTCACGTGGCTGTGCCAAGAGTTGATTGTGATCAAGATGAGGCTATACTAGAAAATTATATGATCACTACCATGGAGTTGGGTCGCCCCACAGGAGCACAGATCATTGAGGAGTGTAATAACTCCTATCAGGCGCTTAAGGACAGATTGCTCAGGACTAAAGGCAATTACAAGAAATTGAAGAAGGAGCATAAGACTTTGATTGGCTATATGCAGCATTTGTCTCATCCTTGTGGGCAGGATATTCTGGCGATTGAGCTTCCAGCCGAGTTGTCTAGAGAATCAATTAGTGGCTTGAAGGATTTGAGAAAGATGACACAGGAGGCAGATAAATGGGTTGCAAGTGTTCATGTCGAGACAACAAATTTTATGGAATATCTTGCTCATGCTTATCAGCAAGCTTCCGACATTATGGCACGAATGGAGACAGTTGATCAAGCCTAGGGTGATGCTCATGTCTATCAGAGCAAGGTTATTCAACGTCTAGAGGCCTTGATGCATACTCCCTTGCAAATGTTGATTGATGGAGGAGTGATTCAGGAGGGTGATAGGTACGATTTTACTGGCTGGTACTCTTCAGTAGTCACGAGCCGTGGTTTCTTTGATGTAGCACAGGCGGATTCAGTTAGGGTCAGGAAGGCTATGACGAACATTATTGATGGAGTCCTGAAAAATTTAGAGGCTATCTTTGCTAGGAAGCTGAATTCTGATGAGGTGACTACTGATGGCTTGAGGAGCAAGTTGCCACCTTTCTTTTCGGAGGTGAAGAATTTTGTTCAGAACAACTTTGAGAACACCTCCACTTTCTCCAATATTGTTTAGAATACACGGGATGCTTTAGTTTCCTGGAGAAAGTCTTGTACGTGGCACGGGCAGGCGGTTACAATGTTGGAATTTCAGCTTGATCACATTCCGCTGATCTCAGTTCAGGAGGTCGAGGTTGTGCTCGCCCGATTTATTGATTTTGCAGCCAAGGAGAAGAACGGAAATGCGCTTATGGATGATGACCTTCTGGAAGACTGATAGTGGGCATTAATTGCCTTAGCTATTTTGGGAGTGAGCAGGAATCTTTTGATTCATTTATTGTACCACTCCCCATTCTGGTAGTTTTTAGGGTTAGAGTTGAGGTGGCTTAATCTAAGCCATTCATTTGATTGTAATCTGAGCCGTCCATTGGACTAGACCATCTATAAAAGGGGCATCCCCCCTCATTTGTAATTAATTAGATCATTAGATAGACATCAGACTAGAGACTAGAGCAGAGAGACTGATAGTGTAGTTGTGTACCTTAGCATAGCATAGTTTGGAGAAGGAAAGTTTTCCTTTGAAAAATTTGTAAGAGATTGTTGTGAAAACTATCATAATAAAAAGAAGCTTTCATTGATGGTGAATTCATCTTTCTTATGAGCAGCTAGCAAGATTTCTTCATCCCTTTGACTTCAAGTAGTAGCTTAGATTAGAGTACTTATTTTCATGCAAGTAGATGTTAGCTGTGGATTTGTGGTGTTGATCAAGGCAACTTCGTTTTAATCCATACCACTAGCAGCTTGCTGATGGCAAGTTTTCCTTGTGTGGTCAACTGGAAAACATTACAAGCTTAACTTCGATTGTGATTTACGTGTTTGTATGCATCGTCCTGACGGTACTTGCATGTTGAGTCGTAATCTGAATACCTTTCGCTGCTCCTTTGAAGATTGCACCGGCTTTGTGTAGGCTGTCCAACGCGAGGCGAAGCAGAGTCTGGTTGAAGTTTGCCGAAATTGATCCCACATCTCATCTTTCGATAGAATTTAGATCTTCTAAACCCTGCACTCTTTTCATTTCAGTACATTTCTTGTTAGTTTTAGGAAAAACGTACCTCATTGCTAAATCATCCGTATTGCACTAATTCCCTTCCAATCATCAACCTACTGTCAGCTACAAACCTTTTGAACAATTGTGTAAGTCCCCTCATGTAAACAGCAAATCACAACAAACCGACTAAGGGTATTCCATAGCATTTTCAAAACCTTGGAGTTGAACATACAAACTTTCTGGCAATCTTAGCGTATGGAATTCTTTGATCAAGAGAGAATGGAGTAGCCTTCGGATACTTTGTTCTGCTGATTGGTGCGGTCACAAAAATCACATCAACACACCACTCGATCTTCCGTCAACAGATTCCATCGCGTGCTTATCTTCTTCAAACTTCTTATTGATCAACGAAACTTCTTCTTTTTCCATTCCTCTTTTTTTGTAAACTAAGAGATGATCTTGAAAACTTTTGTCTTTTATTCCTATGATTTCTCTAGATTACCTCAAAATCGCTCCAAATCGCTTTAGGATCGCTTCAAAATTGCTCCAAGTCACTTTTCAAACTCTTCAATTGCACAAGTGATCAAAAATGACTTATGAATTTAGCTTTATACACCATTGCGCTGCCCTAATTCGCATTAAATGCGGAAAACTTCAAAAAGTTGATAAAAACCCTATTTCTCTACACATTAAACCCTAAATCGCTCTGCAAATGAACATGCCTGCAACTTTTCTTCCGGTTCCTTTGTATAACCTCTATCTACTCATTCTCTACAACATATCCTTGTGACAACATCTGACATGCCATATATCCAGGGGGTTCAAACAATTCTTCTGTTAAAGCTCCCCCTAAGACCATGCTAGGTCTAATTACCGGCGGATTTGTCTACACCGGATGAGGGTGCAGACGCATCTGTTGTCTTTGGCTCTTCTTTCTTCCTCCATATCTTTTCCATTTCTTGCTTAACCTCTTCTTTGTCAATTTTCCTCACTAGTTCATTTTTCTTTATCGGATCAAAGTGCCTTCCTTTGTTACTTCTGCAAACTCTTGAGATATGTCCGGGTTTGTTGCAATTGTAGCGAACAACATTTCTCTAATTTTTCTGACCTCCATTAACCCTTGATCTGCACTGATTTGCTTTGTGTCCAAACTTATTACATGTATAGCAATAGCTATCAAAAGATTGATTCATTCTTCCTCCATTAAACCTATTCATCATCACCCAACTAATCATCCTCACTTGAGATCTACATTCAGTAGCTCTATGTCCAAATTTCTTGCATGCAAAACATTGTCCAGAGAAAAAACTAGCATACTGGTTTACTTTACTTCTGCACTTTGTTGCCCTGTGACCAAATTTATTACATGGAAAGCAAGCACCATTGAAGGATGGGTACCTTTGAGCATTTGGTTGTCTGATAGGAGGTCTTCTAGCAAAGTTCCTTGGATTTTTTTTCTGCTTTCCTTTATCTTGAGTCTTTTGATTATTCATTTTGTTAGTTTTTTATCACCTTCTTCCATTCCCAAACCACCTTTGTCTTTACTTGGTTTATGTCCTTCAATCAACTCATTAAGCCTGCCGAAGCTAGATTTGAAATTATCTTCATAGAGTTTTGCCTTCTCCAAATCTGCTTTCAAGTTTACCACCTCTTGTTCCAATCTTGTGCATTCATCAATCTTGCTTTGTACCACTGTATTCAAACAATTCTCAATTTTCTTCTTTTCCTCTACTTGCACCTTCAGTCCGATAGCTTCTTTATCAACTTGTTTCAATTGCTCACTCACTTCTCCATGTCTTTCTTTGAATTTCTTCAATTGTTCTTTCAATTTCTGGATGCATTCATTTGCCTCATCAAGATTTTCTTTCAAATCTTTGTTTTCATTTTCAACCTTGTCAAGATCTTTAAGAGCAGCTTGGAGTTCTTCTTTGTCATCCACTTGTTCAATCTTTCACAATCTTCCTCAAGTTGTTAGGCTTCTTCTCCTAGGAACCAAAGCTCTGATACCAATTGTTGAAAGGCACAAGACAACTAAGAGAGGGGGGGGGGCGGTGTTGGGTGAATTAGTTGTCACAAAACTCAATCACAAATTTCAAACACTTATCAATCTTCACAACCACTTTATTCTATTAAGTGTGAACTTGAAATGCAAATAACAAAAAGCAATACTAACACAAGAGACTCCAGATTTACGTGGAAAACCCAATAAGGGAAAAACCACAATGAGGATTAACTCACAATATAATGTAGTTCCAAAAACCGAATACAAAAAGGCTCACTGCTAGGGGGCTCACTACCCAAGATAGGACTCACTGTCGAGATACAAAAGCTCACTGCTTACAAAGAGGACTCACTTTCCAAGCAAGGAGGCTCACTGCCTACAAAAGATTACAATACTGAATTGATAAGAGTACACCTAACAAGTACTGATTCAGTCCCGATGATGCTCAGTAAACAGACTTGACACACTTCATCTACGCATAATACTGCATTCACTTCGTCCTCTCCACTACTCAATTGTTTTTCTCGATCTCAAAACTATCCAATATATATATCTGATTCATCTACAAACATCAATTAGGTCGGCCTAATTAGATGCAATCTTTATTCACCAAAAAGACTAACTGTTGGCTGCAAGTTATTACAAAACTTCTCCAAAAATAATTCAAGCGTGTAGCATGCTACAATATATTGGCATGAACCAAAGATAGGTCACACATATATCCGCATCACAAAATTAATCCATTGCGACTTCAACAATACATTAGGTCAGCCAAAGATAGACCTAATAGCAAAAGTGCAACAACAGAATAATGTCGATTCCCCACACAAGCACTTGAGCACGCGAGATTCTGAACATACATCCTTCTAGTATCCAAAAACCATTTCCCAAAACCGCAAACAAAGATAATCATCAGCAGAGGATTGCGGACCAAAATACCGGAGGGTGTAAACATGTTCTTCATTCCGGATCAAACTAACGACTTAATCAACATGGTGACATCAATGACAACACAAAGTCTGCACAAATAGACCTTCTTCATTCTCCCAACACCAAGTATGGTTAGCTATACCAATCGGCCCAGCAAATTCCATCCTCTCACTAATCTGGTCAATCAGAAAAGTGAATACCTTATCTTGCTGATCTCTCCTCCATAAGTAAAGTCCATCCTTCCACCAATCCTCTCTTCTGAACTAACCCCTTTCCACCCCCACTTTTATCATTCTCAAGCAAAGGAAATTCTGAAAACCCTCACTCAAAGCAGCAATTTGACCCCAATTCTTAGTCTGACATCCAATCCACTGAGAGAAACATGAAAATCAATGAAACCTCCTTTCCTATTGCTCTAGTAAATGTAAATGACATGCTTAAGGGTTTTATAAGGTGGTGGAGGGTAAAGCTCAAGAGTGGATTACTCAATAGAAATGCGTAAGTCTACTGGTCCACAATGTTCAATGCCTCAAAGAGAATTAACTGGTTATTAAAAACTTTCTCAGAAAGTTGGGTGCACATCTCCACCTTCTGCAGCAAATTCAACAACACTGGTGAATCGTATGGAGGCAATCAAGCAGCTGGTTAGTAGTGATAAAGGTCAAGAAGGAACTTGGAGCCACAATTGAAAATTGAAACACCAACAGATTATATAAGGTCAGCAAACAACATGACCTTTCCCACTTGTGATTATGCAGCCTGAGACAATATCTTGTCTGCCAAACCTTATGCTCATTGGAAGGTAATGCTGTGGGATGGAGCTGGAACACTCAGCAGCTCAATGGGAAAACTATCCCAACTCACACTCATTATGCTCCCAAACAACACTGCTCATGTGCTCATGCAGGTTACTGAAGATATGCCTTCCATATTCTGTTAATGTTAGAATACTATTACAGATAGCTGGTATCTCTATACGTATCTAAATCTCTCTAGGAATATCTAGTTCTCCGAAGTTATATGGCTTGATTATCTCTCTCTTTCTCGAGGTTTGTGCTTTCTGTAAGCTCCCAGACATTTTGTCTAAATGACTCTCCTCTGGGATTTTTGTAGCTTTATCTCATATTAACATATTTACACGTTAGCAAAAGGGGTGTGAATTGGTAGGAGTCCCAATTTAGTGAGCCTTAGAATCTAATTAAATCAATGGTGAATGTCAACAGACACTCGCCTACAAATGGATTGCTTGATGTTTATCCACCATACTAAGTTTCCACATTTCTTTACTCCTAAACATCATCCCCATTGTATATTTGAATTTTTGTGTTTACTGCCACAGGGAAAATGGTTTGTAGCAAATGTAACTTGTGTAGCATTCCAAACAGCCCAGAAAGCTCACACAAACATTAAAAAAACATAAAGGCATTTACTCCAAAAGCAACAAAGGATCAAATAAGTAATTTGTACCAGATCAATCACTGCCTTAATTTATAAACATCTCAATAACTGCTTCTTCAACAAGAGTCACTGATCAACATCAAGTACTGCCTATCAAGTTTGACATGAGACCACATCAAAAAGAGGCTTATCAACAGCAAGCTAAACCATACTTTTCTCTAAAAGTTTCTTCTTAATCGGTTTAACCTGTACACATATTTTAGTTCCTCTTAGACTTGTTGCTACAAACTTTGACTATTTTTTGCAACTGGTTTACGAAAAAAAATTGATTTTTCAGAAGCATAATGTGCAAGAACTCATTGACTGTGACCAAAATATTACTTTTCATGAGCAACCCAAAAGGCTGATGGAAATAATTAGAGACACAAAGGAAAATGAGTTTCTTTCCATCTGAAATGAAAACCTTACCTGTCTGATAGAAGAAATGTTGAAAACAAAGCAGAAGAAAAACAATACTTCTAGAAAAGTTTTATATTCTATATTAATCCAACTAAGACGAGTTCCTTATGTTCGGAATGTGTTGATCTTCAAACAAAATCATGGACAATTCTTAAGTTTTGCTTCCCCTAAAACACTGTAAATCATGTAAAAGATCCCAAACACAGAATAAACACATGAAACAATGAGCAAAATACCCTCTTCTAGTAGAATTGATCTTGCCTTAAGGATCCATTTTTTTTGACAGATTACAACAAAAATATGAATTTGTCACTGGTTTTATAAATTTTATGTGCATTGCCATCAGTTTTGGACTAATATGAGGTTAGTTATATAAATTCTAAGTTCCTTATTTAACAAAACACATGGAACTTATGTTCTTGGACTTAACATTGCTTGTCCACATGGGTAATACAATCTTAGATCTCACTTTTGAATTTTTACTGCTAACAAAGCATCCTCTTTCTCTTATTTTCAACATCCTAAAATAAAATTCAAATTCAAATGTAGATGCATTCACAAAAGCTTTACCAACATCAATGGAAGATTTGTACCTGAAGCAGCACTTTGAAGCACACTACAATTAGAGTCAGGTACAAGTAATTCCAATTTTGTACCGTACAATATGTTTGGATCTTCATTTACTTTTTCCAACGCAAGCTCTAGAGCCATCTTAATGGCCTTCCCAGTTCTCGAGTTCACGCAAATAAGAGCCCCAATCTTCAGAATAGTTGGTGTTGAATGATTTTGGGCATGTAAAACAGTACAGTGATACCAAATGAAAATCCAGGCAAGAAAAAGCCTCTGATACCATAAGGATTTCATTCTTCCCATCTTAAACAGCATTCCTGTATAAGTCTATGACCAACAACAAACTTCAAAAATGAGAGGTCAAATTGTCTGTGTTTTAAACCAGGTTCTAACAATACCAACACCACAAACCACCTTATAACTGAAAGATATAATGTAGATGATTCAAAAAAATAAAATAAAATTTAAAGGCCTATCAAAATTGACATTACTGCTTCAAAAAAAACAGTGTGTCATGGTGACACTCTACCGAATGAAATGCATGAAAAATGAATGCTCTTAATATAAACTAAGATAAGCATAGGAGCCATTTAACAAATATATTAAGCAAAAAAATGATTTGTTTGCTTTCACTCACTTTTAAGTACCTAACAAACTACTTGAAGAAGTTTTGACAAGGAAATTTTGACAGATCTAAAACTAATTTACCTAGAAAGTTTAACTTGCATTGTGATATTTTGCAAAGCAACGTTAAGTCTTCTATCAATTTTTACTTGAAAAGTATTAGTATTTTAATTTGTCTTTTACAAGATAATCCAAAATGGAACATTGTGTAAAATAAAACCTCTCTTCAAATTCAAAGGGGAGGCTCCCTGAGTTCTAAACTAAACCTAAAACTACATTAAATTTACCTTAGACTAAAACTATAGACAAGATATACAAATATGCACATATACAAGATTCATCGAGGGGGGTTTGTGTAAATGAAAATAATTACGTGCCTATGTTCTTCCTCAGATGCATGCACCAGATTGTTAGTAGTCATGTATTGCAAAAGAGATTTTCAGAAATTTAAGGATAAAACAGCTAATCTAAACACACACAAACAACACTTTGTACTAGCTAAAACGACGACCAACTATTCAGTGCAAACAAGATTTGAAAGAACACATAAAAGCCACTTGATTCCAAAAATTACATATTGCAGTAGTATACAAAGCCACAACCTTGATAGATAACCTCAATGCAAAGCCTAATAGTAAAGTCTACTTTCAATTCAATTAATGGAAAGTTGGAACTACAATTATTGATATATAATTTCAGCAACATAAGCATAGCATTAATCATCACTAAAATTTTATGTGCTCAAAGCACTTGTTTATAGGTTACAAATGCCCAATATTTGGGACTCTGAAATATTTATTATTTTATCCCAAAAAACAAGTTTTAAAGTAAAACACTTAAAGAAAGGAATTTTAAAGCAAATCTAATCCTAAGCAAATAATAAAATAAAAAACTAATTGTAGGGGCCTAAAAATAGGCCCTCATTCTTTCCCATAAATAGAACACTGAAAATGGCCAGTACCAGATGTAACTATTGCTAAAAACAGCAATTTTTAATGCATGGGTCTCCACTACAACTCTAAAGCAGCCACTTTTCTAAAAGCAATCAGATTCATTAAAGACTACTGAAACCCTAGCCATCATTGATCCTTCACCAAAATAGAAATCTACTATTCTAGGGTTTTGAAAATATTGAAAGCTAAACACAAAACCCTAGAATGATAGAAATACAAAGAGACTAGAACAAAAGCATGGGAAAGTTACAAAAAGCTCATGCCACTATTACCAAAAATTTGCTATGAACAATGTTTGAAAAATAGCTGGTCAATACTTTGCTAAACTTTCTAAAAGTAGCCCTTGTACTTTTACCAAACCCTAGCGCTCGAAACTCTGCATACTAAATCAGAAAAGTCATATTGAAAACTCCTTTTATTCCCCTTGTTCTGAAATGGACCATGCTGAAACTGTCCTCATGCATATTTGAAAACCTGTTGTTACAAATGATTGAAAGCATTGTCTTTCACTGCTTGGGAGAGGCTGAAAACCTGCCGAATGACTGAAACAAGCCTTTTGCTGTTGTCAAAAGCTGGAAACCCAATCAAAACAGGTCCAAATATTTGATTTTATTGCTTTATGTCACTTCAATCCTTTGAATGCAGAGAAGAATTCATTTGATGCCTCTTCATCCATGTCACAATCAATGTCTTCTTGCTCACGAGAAAAAATTGTATCATCATTTTGCTCTAAAGATGCTTGAGAAGTTGTCTTCTGCAAAAAAACATATGTACTTGCACAGTTTCTTCTATGTCCAACATAGAAGGTTGTTCTTCTTCATCTTGGAAATTGAGCAATGCTTATGAGGTAGAGAGAAAATCTAACTCATCATCATTTTCCAATGAAGGGGCAAAGATAGGTTCTTGTTAACAAGACACCATGGTAGCTCCCTCCATGGATTCCCTTTGTGTACTTTCCTCCTTTTAGCTACATGATCTCTCTCAACTCTTTGGCTCCACAAACACATATAATCATTGAATGTATCTATTTTTTCAACACGAACAAGTCCCTATTGAAAATATCTTGTCACAAAGTCACCATTGAGCTCATCTCAAAGATGTTGAAAGTTACCCAAAAATCTTTGATGATTTGATAAGGAGCCAAGAGTTGCATCATGCAAACCATCTCCAAACAATTTAGAGCACCATGGTCTCTTGACTCGTGGAAGGAGTAAAAATTATTCAAGTTGTCTTCAGGGGGTGCTTCCTAAGAAAGCCTTGTAGGCGGAGGAAGTAATCTTAGTCTACCATTCATATTGGAAGGGCCAAAGTTTCTTTGACAATGCCATTGGTATTGTTAAGTCGAAACATTATGCTGAAACTATCTCTTCATGTTTAACATCAATTCTCGGCCCTTTGCAATAGAGGATCAACTAAAATTTGAATCATGGGTCTGATGGAATCCTCTCTTATTTCGTCAATGGTAATCATATTATCTTCTATCACAACTGCTTGTTCTTGTGCTTCTTCTAGTTCATCAATCCAACTAGATTCAATCATGAATGCAACCTCTAATTGAAATGCATTAATAAAACAACTCAGGAGGATTTTCAAAGATAACTTTAAAGTAGTGTTGACTCTTCTGTACAAGCAATTGAATTATGTGACAAATTCTCTTATTAACCCATTGCTATCCTTCTCATTTGACAGTTGGGCAAAGAGAAAATGATTGTCTTCAGCTAGATTGAATCATGTCAATACTTTTTGCATATGATGGTCAAAGTGCAATTTGTCTAGCTAGAAATCTTGTTTACCATGCTAGAACTAAACATGTGGATGTGCAATATCATTTTGTTAGAGAGATGGTTGAGAAAGGAAGGTTTGGATGGAGAAAATTGGCACTCGAATAAATAATATGCCATGCCTCCGTCAAAGAAAGAAACAGATCACAATATTTAGTCAAATTGCAGCACTTAAATTCTAGGCATATAAGAATAAACAAGGGCAGCAGTTTCCTTGAGTTAAAGATATTTAATTAAAATTAAATTAAAAGGGTTTTAGGCCAGCAATTAAGAGGAATAGTTGTGACTTCCAAAAAGGCAGAAATAATGAAGAAGTGTGACTCCCTCAAACTTGAAGATATAATAGGGAGAGCATTTCATTTGAGAAGGAGATGATCCATAACATCATTCAATAATTCAATTGAGAATAGAACATTATGTGACTTTGCAAGTAAATTAAATTATGTTCTCAAGCTAAGTTACCGGTTCGGTTTTGGGTTCAGGTTCGGGTTCGAGAACCTGGTTCGCAGGTTCAGTAAAAAAAAAATTTGGGGTTGGGTTCGTTTTAGGTTTGGTAATACAAAAACATATAAAAATCAGAAATATATACATATTTGCAGCAGTAATTAAGTTCAGAATACACCACCATATTAATAGTCAAATAACATAGCAAAAATACACCACCACTTTATACTCAAATGTCATGATATAGATTCATTTGGAAAATTTTATCGCTTCCTCTTCAAACATAGGATTTGAGGAGAAGTATGTATCCAAATTTTGGATCTAAAAACGTGTTGTGCATTTGTTTGAGCTGTCAAAGGTAGGTATGCACAACTTGCCTAACCTTCATTGTAAGTCCTAGCTGTGGGTTCCTCTCTCTTTCTTAGGTCTGTTTCTTAGCTTCAATTGGCAAAAATTTGTAAGAGACATTGCTTCATGAGATTATTCCTAAGAGATCTATACTCATTTAGGTAGTCCAAATAGCTCTGTCCTACATTCCTCTGTCCCTATGACCATCTAGGTCTTCTACTCTATTCAAAATTTAGGCATCAGGGGTCTAGTTACTAATCCTATTATTGTTTTGGTATTATTATTATTGCTGTTGTTTTCAGAGTTAATTGCATCACTGTTCATATTTTCAACATTTGTGTCAATAGCTTGTTCAACTACTGCTGTCCCTGTATAAGTGCATTTAGTTGCTGCTCTATATTAATGTCCTCATGTGAATTTATTTTATATTTGTTTGCCATAATTTCTTCTACTTCCAAATCTGCAAATGGAAATCCTTTTGTATTTTCCAAACATTGAAATTGTGGCCTTTTGAGTACTATCTGATAGCACTTGTTTATTCTATCACTTGGATGCATATGTGTTGTGACGTTTTTCACACATCGCCCCATTGCCAATGGGGACCCCCTAATTTTGGCTTTACTTTTGGTTTGATGTTGATTTGTTTTTGCTGTTGTCTCTCTCTCGTTCTGTCTGTCTTTCTGGAATGCGCCCGCCGTTGAACCATAACGTGAAATTTTGGCCAAGTCTGAAAATTAGGGTTTCATCGTTTCTGGTCAGTCCAAGGTCGAATAAAGTTGATAAATTGAAAATAAAGACTAACATTGTTGTTAGTATGCTTCCAGCGGGTTCTCAGCAGATTTTCATCAAATTCTGAGATACTTACTATTTTTAGTAAGTGTGAAATTACAGGCAATTTGTCAGCATTTTTGAAATTCCGACAGTCACACAGCATTCAGAACATATCAAGTTACTTGCGTGCAAAATTTGAGCGAGAACAGACTACTTTCTATTTTTAGCAGTCCTGCTTCCGGGACAAATTTCAGGGTTCAGATGCAGAGTTTTTCTTTGCATGTTGGCATATTCCTTCTGGGTTTTTCGAGACCTTCACAACGATATAACATGCAAAACGAGACGACCACTTTCAGAATTCAGTCTTCCAAGGCTATTTTTAGGGTTTGCATGTCAGGATTTCTTTTGCATGTCGGATGATTCCTGATGGGTTTTTCGAGAGCTTCGCGATGGTGTGACATGCAAACGAAGATAACCACTCAGTAAGGAACTTGCTATTTTTAGCAGGTGTGTCCCGGCAGCCGCTTCCCAGCAGTTCAGAATCACGAGCTGATCACAGTGCCACAGAAATGAAGAGAAACAGATGTCATTTGATATGCATGCAGAGCGAATTAGGGTTTCCAGCTTCGGGACCCAAAAAGAGGCATAAAAAGTCAGAATTTTCGAAAACCGGTGTAAACCACCGCGATCAGCATTCTTCAAGCTATCTGCTGGTAAAATTTGAAGACGAACGGAGCACTTACTATTTATAGTAAGTCAATTTGGAAACTGGCTAAAAATAGCAAGTCGGTGCATGCGTTGACATCTACAGTCAGATCACGTGGTGAGGAGCGCCCCATTCAAATTTCAAGTCAATCGGAGCAGTAGAACTATCAGAAACAAGCAGTTACTATTTATAGTAAATCACCTCCAGAAATGGGCTAAAAATAGTAGGCTCGCTAAAAATGGCAGTGTCGACAGGACAACAGGGTCATGAGGATGCAGTGTTTAAAATTTCAAGTCGTTCTGAGCCTCAGAGATGCAAATTCAGAGGACTTACTATAAATAGCAGGGCATGAGGGCTGGCAAAAACGAAAAAAAATGTCTAAGTCTGAAGTTTATCCTCCACCACAGGTGAAATGCACCCAACTTGCCTTCCAGGTGTTTGAAAAATTTCTAACATGTTTTTATCCACCTCCCCATGTAAAATGCGCCCAAGTTGGTGGAGTTGAAGCACAAAAAAATTCTAAGGCAAGCATCTCGTCCTTCACACATGGTGAAATGTGCCCTCAAGGCAAAGATGTTCAAGCATAAAAAAAAAAAAATTTCTAAGTCTGGAACTCGTCCACCTGCCTAGGCAAAATGCGCCCACCTCAGCTGAAGTTGAGAAATTTCTAAGGCACAAAGTTCATCCTCCTGCCATGCTAAAATGCGCCCAAGGAGAAGGAGAGAAGTTGTGAAAAGTTTCTAAGTAAAGAGAATATTCTTCTAGCAAGCTGAAATGCGCCCAAGAGAGTCAAAGAAAGTCAAATATTCCATCCTCCTCACCCATCAAAATGCGCCCACATTGAGAAAGTTGATAGCAAAAATTTCTAAGGCGTGGAAATATCCTCCACCACCCCCCAAATGCGCCCATTCTTCATCAACCTCCAAATGCGCCATGCAAGCTAGGAAGAAGACAAAAGAGGTTGACTTTCCTCTGCCCCCTTTGAATGCGCCATGAAAAGGATAAGTCTTGAGGATGAAAGGTGAAGTGTAAGATGGTAAACAAGGTGAAAATGAAGTATGCTAGGCACGCTTATTATTTCCCCTTCAAGTGTCATTTGCGCCTAAGATGGTGGGGTAAAATACAAGGTGGTGAGTGTTACTAGGCGTTGAAATACCAAAGTTATGGATGAATATTGCTAGGCGTGGCTAATATTCTCTGAAAGGTGTGAAGTGCACCATGCAAGGTGTAAGGTAGAGGGGAGGTAAATATTGCTTGGGCGTTAGAAATGCTAAGACCGCGAGGTGGTGTTGAAAATTGTTAAGGCATTGAAGTATTACTAAGGCACTGAAGATGTTCTCCATGGTACATGAAGTGCGCCTAAGATGTAAAGGGGAAGCAAGGTGATGGAAATTTAAATGGAGAATATTGCCATGTGATAAAAAAATAATTTCCTAGGCGTTGAAATTTTTAAATGAAAATATCTTCTCGAAATGAGAAATGCGCTCAAGGGGTGATGAATATGATATGTTAGGCGATGAAAAAATAAAAGACGCTCAGTATGATGTGCTTTCAAGGAAGATCTTCTAAGTGAAGTCAATAAAATTTTCTCACCATGGCAAAATGCAAGGTGATTTTCCTCACAGGCAAGATGGATTGAAGAATAAATAAAAAAATTTCTAAGGCAAATTTTCAAAATACCAAGTTGATCTAAAATTTCTCTAAGGCAAAATATTTTCTTCCTCTAGAAAATGCGCCTAGACTCTAAGGTGGTGAAATTACTCAAGATGTGAGCAAAATTGTCAGAGGTGAAGTCAAAGAATGCCGACACAGGGTTGATAAATATTTCTCAAGTCATAGCAACAGGATTTTCACAGATATGAAGAGCTTGAATAAATTTGTTAAAAAAATTATTTTTCCAAGGTTCAAAATTCAAAAAAAATTAAATGAACCCGTTCGTTGGGTACCCATGGATTCGACGCGTTCTGAAGGAAATTTTCTTCTGGGTACTGAAGATTATCGATGAGGAATGGATTTGAAGATCTTCCACAGCTTGTCGAGGATCCTGAGGTAAAGATTTTAAATAGGCACGAGGTGGATGAATTTCCTAAGGGAAATTTGAAAAAATTTCTTAGGCAAGGAATAAACAATGTTTGTGAAGATAAAGTGTTGCAGCGGATGAATTTAAAAATGATCGCCTAGATAATTTTTGATCAAATTCCTGATGAAAGGGATTTCTTCTCGGGTCTGAGTTAGATGAAATATCAGAGTGAAGTGCACCAGGCCGAATGCAAGATGGGTTGAAAATTTGGCTAAGGCATGAGGGATTGAATGCAAAGTTGGCTAGTGAAGGCGATGAACGCTTGGAGATTAGAGCGTGAGAATCCTGGTAAGTAAGTTGAATTTATATTATGAAATGTTCTAATTCTCTTCTCCTTGCTTGTTTTGCAGGAGAAATGTTGAAGCCAGAGCACGATGACTTGAAGTGGTGAAGCACGATGATATTACAACCTTCGGAGGAAGATAATGTTTTGAGTTTCACATGAAGGAAGGAAAGTTGCAAGAAATGGCTAAGTGTTGGAGTTTCTCCTCAAGAATCCAATGTGCACCCAACACAGTCAGACGGATGGCAAGCGGAAATGATCTAGTCCAAGACTAAAAAATCCTTCAAATTCAAGAGTGGAAGTTCAAGCAAGGTTGAAGAACAGCATCAAGAAGAAGATCAAGAGCAGTTGAACTCCAGATTCTATCAAATTTTATTATCTGAGGAGGCGATCTTAGAGACTCTTTTACCCTCCTCCAAGCAATCAACAAAATTGGCTGAACACAAAGATCGAGAACAGTGTGAACGCGTCTACAAGCGGAATCTTCTAGAAGACTGATTGTGGGCATTTATTGCCCTTGCTATTTTCGGGAGTGAGTGGGAATTTTTTATTCATTTAATGTACCACTCCCAATTCTGGCGGTTTTTAGGGTTAGGGCTGAGGTGGCACGATTTTAGCCACTCTATTGATTGTAACCCTAGCCGTCTTTTGGACTGAGCTAGCTATATAAAGGGGGAGTCCCCCTCATTTTTAACTCAGTAGTAGACAGTAGAATTAAAGTAGAAGTCGGAATAGAGAGACAACTAGGTGATAGCTTAGGAGTAACTTAGTATAGATTGATAGTGTAGTTTGAAGAAGAGGGAAAGTTTTCCCTTTGAAAACTTTGTAAGAAATTGTTGTGAACACTCTCTCAATAAAAGAGTTTTTCATTGATGGTGAATTTCGTCTTTGTTGTGAGTAGCTAGCAAGGTTTCTTCGTCCTTCCGATTCAAATGGTAGCATAAAATAGTTCAAAGTAGTATAATTTTCATTCCATGCAAGTAGATGTTAACTGTAGAATGTGGTGTTCGATCTAAGCAACTTCGTCTATCCATACCACTAGTGTGTTTGCTGATGGTGAATGCGCCTTGTGTGGTCAACTGGAAACGTTGTGGACCTAACTTCAATCACAGTTTGAATAATGGTATGCGTCGTCGTGATGGTATCTTTATGTCAAGTGGTGATTTGAACATCTTTAGTCATCTCCCTTGAAGATTGCACCGACTCTGTGGAAGCTGTCCGATGCGAGGCAAAGCGAAGTCCGGTTAGAAGTTTGCTGAAGTTAAGCTCCATATCCCACGCCTTAGAATAGATTTAGACTCTCTTAACCTTACCCCATTTCATTCAGTACTTTCCGGTTAGAATAGGAAACCCGAACTTCATAGACAGATCTTTCGAACATTTTAATTCCTTTCTCCGCTGCCGAACAATTCCGTAAGTCCCCTTGAAATACCAACAAATCACATCGAGCCAAACTGAGCCTATTCGCACTGAAAGAACCTTGGAGTTGAATGCATGAACTTTCTTGCAATCTTAGCATGCAGAATACTTTGATCAAGAGAGGATAGGGAAGCCTTTGGTGACTTTATTCTGCGTTGGTGCGGTCACGAAAAACACATCAACAATATGGAGTGTATTTCTGCATCAATCTGTTAGAGACCTGACAGGCTGGTAGGAAAACTAGCTTACCAGTAAAATATCCCTAACTGATTTTTTTGTATTTTTGACAAATGTTTGACAAAATGCTTATGAAGTAAATAAATGCAAGAAATTGATTTACTTTGGTCTAACCACAATTCACGCAGCTATGAAATATACCGAACCAATTTTTATTTTTTTTTCAATTGCAAATTACAATCAATACGCACCCGTTAAGGTTAGCTCTAAACCAAAACAATGCTGAAAGCAAGTCTAACCAGAATGTACACCAAGATCCCGATGTGGGCAAGGTGTGAGCATTGGTCAGAGGATCTGAATGCAGAAGCAGAGCTGGGAAGGAACTCTAACCAAGAATGGCGCCAAGTGATGGCGAGCATATGGTCAGAGGATCTTAATGAAATGCTGATACAAAGAACTCTAACCAAGAAATGCGTCAGAGAACGACGAGCATGTGGTCAGAGGGTCTTAATACAATGCAGAAGCAAAGAACTCTAACCAAGAAATGCGTCGGAGAACGACGAGCATGTGGTCAGAGGATCCCTACCAACTATTATACTGATGTAACTTGACGTCAAGAATGTGCTTTCCAACCCGAGATGGAATTGGGGCTACCATATGACGAAGATGCTAAGTATTACAATGCAGTTAAGGAAAATAAGTGGGAAGGCTGACAGTACTACTGTTCAGCTTACAACATGATAGAGAATGCCTTGATACGAGCATGAATCAAGAGTTAAATAGTGCTGCAACAATATAATGAATCTCCTTCACTGGATAATAAAGCTTAGATCAGAAACTCCACTATAAAGACCAACTTGACAATCTGATTTATGACAGTCCTGTTTTTCACATGCATGAACAGCAGCCCTAAAACTCACTATTTTGCTCACAACTCACTCCAAACTCACTCAATTTTCACGAGACAGAATGCATAATGATCCTAGGATAATGGCACCCAAGATTGAATCACAAAACTGACCCAAAAGATCCTATTTAATTTATGCACGAATTTCAAGACAATCCCAGATGGTACGGCCCTCAAGGAAGGGCGATTTTCCTTTAAAAATTCAAGACTCCATTAAAAAATTTGCAAATTAGAGAAAAGGGTCGCCCCTCATAGACAAACAGATAAAGGCAATACCCAGAATGATTCTTTTTGTATTTTTTGACTTGTGATTAAAAACAACAATCAGCTATAAAGAATATGCAATTCCAGAATCTCACTAATATGCATAAAACTGAACTACAAAGCCACACAATGACTACAATGCAAAAAATCTCACTACAAATCACTCAAACTACAACTACCTCATCACTAGTCGCTATCTCTCAAGCAAGAAGCAATGCCAAGCTAGGAGGCTTACATTCCTCGAAGCAATCCCACAGCCAATCCAGCAGCATAACATTCCTGTAGACAAAAGATAATCCAAAAGAAGAGAAGGAACCTCCTTTATAGAATGAAGAGAAGACTCCGGAGGCTTCTAGAAAGTGCGCCCTAATCCCAAGCTGCTTTTAGGTTTAATCTTTGACCAAAACTCTTTCTTCAAAATGGCGTACCTTCCTTGAGAGATATAAATCACTTCTCTTTTTGTAAATAAAATATAAACTCCTTCAAATAGTCGTCCATTTTCCCTTGAGCAATTATAAACTTTAGAAATATAAAAATATTTCCTTCATGAGAAAATACCCCTCAAAGTCCCCTTCTTTAAAACAACTGTTAAGTTATATCACTAGGCCAAGGGGTATTTTAAAATAAAACATTTTGACTTAAAATAACTTATTTCTCCAAAATGAACCCCTTAAACCAAAAATGAGAATTACCCAATGAACTGCTAGAAGAGGAAAGTTGACTGAGCTGATGTTGACTGGACCACCGCTAAAAATAGAATTTACTAAAAATAGTAAATTCCTGAAGGTGCTCAGAATGCCAAGAAAAACATACCACTGCGAAGCTCTCTGAAAACTCAGAAAGAATCCGCCATTAAATCAACCAACCTCGAGCAAAAGCATCCTCCAAAACACAAAACCCTAATTTCACCTTCTGAGTAGCCTACGGGTCTCCGGAATAGGCCAACGGTCAACTGGAAAGATCATGCTCGAGAAGGGGACATTACAAGCTATTAAAAAAAATATTAATGGTATTCAATTGAAATTTATCTCAACATAGCTACACACGAAGACAATACATATCTATTTCATGTGTTAGAGGCAAATATTAGGGTTAGAGGGAATAAAATAGTCTTTGAAAGTCAACAAAAAGTCAAAAAATTAATTAAAAATTGCAAAAACACGTTGAAAAAGTCTGCCTGGGTGCAAATTCTACCTAGGTTCGAACCGGGTTCGAAAAAAATAGACCCTGGCCGAACCTACAGTCAAGGTTTCGAACCTTGGTCGAACCCACAGTCGATTTTTCGAACCCACAGCGAAATTTGATCGAACCGGACCCGAATTTCGAACCCGGACCGAACCCGTATCGTACCCAAGCTTCCCAGGGGCGAACCAAGTAACTTAGTTCTCAAGAGTAGTGGTGATGTGAGAAAGGAAGTGACTCCTAATGTGAAAGGTTGTGACTCTTTCAAATGTGAAAGGTTGTGACTCCTTCAATAGTAAGATATAAAAGGGAGATCATTTCCTTGCGGAGGAATCATCTATGGGGAATGAATCAATCAAACAATTTGGAAATATATTATCATTCTCAAAAGGCAGCAATGAAGGGTAGTGACTCATTTATTGTGAAGGGTGGTGACTCCTTCAAGAAATGGATATAAAGGGTAAATCAGTTCATTGGCATTCAATCAGGAATCATCACTCATCTATCCATCAAGAAATCAAGCAATCAAAATATCAAAAAGATCAATCAAGAAAACAGCAATAAGTCTATTAATACATTCAAATCATCAAATCATTCAAGCATCCAATCATTCAATCATCAAATCATTCGAGCATCAATCATTCAATCATCAGAACATTCAATCGTTAATTCATCCAAGTAACACATTCAAATATCAACCCAGAATATCAATCAAGTTGAAAAAAGGAAAAATAAGAATAAGAAATATAAGACATCTCTTTCGAATCAAGATTGGGAACAGCCAATAGTAATATTCTGAAATATAATTGGTGGCAGCCATTTAAGAGTAAATTTGTTATTTCATTAAGAGGTATTCATTTAGAAATATTCTAGCAAATTCCTTGAGGAACCATATCTTGAATTTGTGAAGTGTCTTGCAAATAGGAAGGCCATTAAGCCTTTTGAGTTCACGAGAGATGAAGGAAGACCAACCTTCATGCTCTTATCAAGTACGCCACCCCAAGATGGAATGAACAGCCAGCCTTCCATGCTCGTGGACCAAGAGGTAGAATGGAAGACCGGTCTTCCACACTCCTAGGCTTGATCAAGGAGGATGGCCAGCCTCCAAGGTGAACTGAGGGATGGAAGGGCGGCTCACCTTCCATGCTCTCGCAATACAAGAACAACCAACCTTGAGATTTCCATTTGCAAACATTTCCAAAAAATTCATGAGGTGATTTGCTTAAGGAATATGCTAAGATGTGTTGATTCAAATATTAATGATGCTATGAACTATTGATCTAAATATTATGATGTTTTGGCTATGATTTATTGGTCTAAATATTATATGTTTTATGTATGGATTTGAATATTATCATAAATTTGATACTTGTTATTACTAATATCAGTTTTTAGCTAAGTTGTCGAATCGGAATTGGAATCAAAATCGGTTATGTGGGTACGGTACGCCGGTATGACAATTTTTTTTGGGAGGTGTTGGGTACATTTGGGTACGTCCATACAAAAAACATATAAAAATCATAAATATATTTAATTATTAATATATATATTTATATATAATTAAATATATTAATTTATTACTAATATATATATATTTATTTATATATAATTAAATATATTAATTTATTAATTATATATATAATTAAATATATACATTATACACTAAAAAATAAAGTTCTTATATCTAATAATGTTGTATAAGTATACAAGGTTTTGATCTTATAATTTTAAATCTAGTATTATTTTTAATTTTATTATTTAAAAATAATTAATAAATTTAAAATTATTAATATAGAAATTCGATTAATAAATAATAATTCAAATTTCAATTATTTAATATTAATATAAATTTATTATTTACCATTTACATCTATTATAATCATTATTAATTTATTAATATATTAATATAAATTAAACTATAAAATAATAAAATATTAATAATTAAAATTAAAATCGTTTATATTATGTTATTTTATAATTATTATAAAAGAATTAATAAATTTAAACTTTAAACTTTTACAAGTTACTATTTTAATCATTATATAATTTAAAAGTTTAGAGTTGAAAATATTTAAAGTTAAACTATTAAGTTAGGGATTTTTCATGGATGGGCGAACACTATAGCGGTGCTTAAACTCGACTCCTCTCCACCTCATGTTCTCTCCCGTTCAAACCCACGTCAAAATCAATTGATGCTCTGTTGCCTGCATTTGTGAAAGGTATTTCTTCATCTGTTAAGATATATTGTTATTTTTTATGGAAGTCGAGAAGATGGAAGCTCGTTTTTAGGTTTTTCTTCTTCACCGTGCGAAAAAATCACCTTCGTCGGGATTCAACCAAATGAATCTAAAAATATTTTAGGCCCCAAAAAATCGAAATCAGATCGATTCTGCAGCATTTTTTAACGGTACCCAATTCCGATACATACCATACCTGGAATCGGCAAAAGAAATGGCCAATTTGGTAACTTAGGTTTTTAGTGATTAATATTGTTTTGCAAGCCCAAAATTAGAAATTTCCCAAGTAAGGACATTACATACTATTAATTTTGTGACATCCCCTATAAGTATTGCTAAGTTTTTGTGGTGTAAGGATGCAATGGTTTTATCCCCTTCCCATGCATGAATTATCTTCCTGGTGTGTACTACAAACTCTTCTATAGTAAATATTAAGTGGGTCCAATAGTCATGCAATCAATTGTGATTATAATACCCAGCCTTACTGCATATTTTGTAAGAACCCTAGTCCTCCCCAACTACATGTCTACACCTCTGAATGTTGACTTTTGAATTTGAGTTTGATTTGTTTTTGGGTTTTATGATTTATTTTGTGTTTTCAATGATATTTGAATTTTTTTGTATTTTTTTGTAAATAGTGCTAGGCATAAAAGAAACTAAGGAAAATGCAAATATACTGGAAACTCAAAAGCAGCAAATGAAGTATATAGTCAATAGTCTTCCTTTATTGTCTTTTGCATAAAGAAAAGCATACCCGGATATTGAGATAATTACAATATTGAAAATTTGGAATTTTTGGCAGCGAAATATAAAACCCTTCACATGGACGAGCTGCTGCAAACAGAAGATTCTCCTCCTTGGAAAGCACGCCAATAACCCTTATTGAGATGGATGCCCAAAATGGTGGAGAGAAGGGCTCAAAAACCTAGGCGATTTAACTCAGCTTTCACATGCCTGGGATAGAAGATGGTACAGCTGGAAATGATGTAGTTGTACGGCCTTGGTATGTGTGCCAACAGTTCTAACATGCAGCCTCTAATAAGTTTGTCCTCCACAATGGAAATCTGCTTGAAACCCTTGAACAAATCTTCACAATGTTTGCACCAAGTTGACCTCTGAGTGAAGCCAATCCGATATGCAATCTTCAACTGATGTTGCACAACCTCAGAAAGCAAGAAGAATGAAGAATGAACATTCTCCAATGTTTGAAAGCTCTGGAAATGCAGAAACCATTGGTTTCTCTCCTCCAATGCCAAAGAATTCATAAGAGACAAATTATCAAATGCACAATGGATAGATCGATTTCTTCTTTGGCTCCTTTATATATTTCCTCAAGAGGTCGATCCCTCCAGAATGCCTTTTAAATCATTTAAAATAATATAAATTTGCACTTTAGCATAATTAAAATATTATCTTGAAGTTGGCACCCAAGTAATTAATTATAAGTGGCCCCCTTTTAATGTCTCATGGCCCCATTAGACATAACGTGCAAATATAACTTTATGATATTAATTATTATTAAAGTCGTCTTTAATAATAATTAAACATTATAACTCATGCAATACACCTTATTTCATCATGCCAACTGAACTCAGGGATTGACATTGCAAACACATCACGTTCAAGTTCCCAGCTATAAATAGTAACACTGGCTCAATGACTTACGATAAATAGTAAGTATGCAAACTGAGCCCCCAAATCCTCTACAAAGGCCAAACCTAAACTCAACAAAGCTCTGGAGAAGAATAATATTGTCAACCGGCCAAGTATCTGCCTCAAAAGACCTATCCAAGCTTATTAGCCTACGAGGGTCAAACTAATAGGCTAATCCCACTGATAACTGATGACTAGCTGGAAGAGGACATTACAGTCCTCCCTCCCTGAATTGCTTGTCCCCAAGCAATCTCAACTCTGAATGCTACAAAATATCCTCGCAGTGGCTGGTTTCAGTGTTTTCGTCTTCAGTTGGTCAAAGTTTCCTCATTGGTCTTCAGTTTCACTCAATTCTGAGCTTTTGCCATCCACTTACTATTTATAGCAATGCTGTTTTTAGTAAGTCACCTTTGGGGGAATTGGTCTTGTTGATGTGATTTTTATGACTGCACCAATCAGCAGAACAAAGTAATCCGAAGGCTACTGCATTCTCTCTTGATCAAAGAATTCCATATGCTAAGATTGCCAGAAAGTTCGTATATTCAACTCCAAGGTTCTGAGATGCTATGGAACACCCTTAGTAGGTTCGTTGCGATTTGTTGTTTACACGAGGGGACTTACACAATTGTTCAGGATGTTTGCAGCTGACTGACAAACGTGACAAGCCTTCACATGTTCGTATGTATCTTTGAAAAGCGTGGGCCAATAATATCCAGCCCTGAGAATTTGATGAGCTATGGCTAAACTACCTCCATGGCCAGTGCCGAACTTCTCATGAAAATGCTCCATCAACTGTTTAGCCTCTTGTTTTCCTACACATCTCAGATAAATTCCTTCATAATTTCTTCTATAAAGAACTAACCCTTGGAGCATGAACCTCTGACTCTTCATTCTGAAGGCTCTACGCTGGACTGGATTCAAATGAGGAGGGCATCTGTGATTCAACAAGTAATAAACAGTGTCGTCATACCACTCTCCTGGAGATACCTCTTCTAACAGATACATTTGTTGTACTAGCCCTGGTCCAGTCATTGCAATTGTTTGTGCCAAAGCTTTCCCTCAGACTAACTTCATCACTTGTATCTCCATATCATACTCTTGTAGAATGGCGACCCACTTACCTCTATATTCCCTAGGCTCATTTTGAATCAACAGTGTTTTCATCGTAGCATCAAGAACAATGGCATAAACCTTGCTTCTCAAGATGTAGTGTCTAAACTTCTTAACTGCCTTCACCAAAGCATAAGCCTGTTTCTCAATACTAGGGTATCTTAATTCTGCTTCTTTCAACGGTGCACTTATAAAAGCAATTGGTTGCTCATCCTTTTCATCTGTTCTCTGTGTTAGTACTACAGCACAAGTATGCTCCGAAGCAAATGAGTACAAATAGAACGGCCTGGTGTAATCCGGGCTAACCAATATTGGAGCATCTATTATTGGTTGCTTAATTTCATCAAATGCCTTCCTAGCCTGCAAGGTCCAATCAATCTTAGCATCTTTCTTTAACATCTCATTCAATGGCCTACAATTTCCGCAAATCCAATGATAAATTTTCACACAAAATTGATTTTGCCGAAAAATGATCTCAATTCCTTTTGACTCCCGGGCAATCCAATCTTTGAAATGGCCTCAATGCGTTCAAGATCAATTAAGATTCCTTTCTCCAAGATAACGTGACCTAACAACTTCCCTTTTGTGACGCCAAATATGCATTTCTTCGGATTGAGAGAGACACTGAATCTTCTACACCTCTGAAAGATCTTTCTTAAGTCCTCAACGTGGTCTCCTCTTTTCTTTGAAAACACAGTTAGGTCATCCATATATATGATTATGCATTTTCCTACCAAATCTCGGAAGGCGATATCCATAGCTCGCTGGAAGGTGGCCCCTGCATTGATCAAGCCAAATGGCATTCTCCTATACGCAAAGGTTCCCCATTTTGTGGTGAAAGTTGTCTTCAATCTATCTGCTTGTTCCACTATCACTTGATTGTAGCCTGAATAAACGTCCAAGAAGGACATCATTTGGGAACCATTCACAATCTGCAACACTTCGTCTAATGAGGGTAACGGGTAGTTATCTTTCTCAAAAGCCCTATTCAAATTGCGAAAATCTACACAGCCTTATCTCGCCGTTCTTCTTTCTGACTGGAACTAGATTGGCGACCCACGTGGAGTGCCTCATTGGAAAGATAATACGAGCAGAAAGAAGCTTCTTAACTTCTTGATAGATCAATGGTTCTGGCAATCGGTTCACAGGCCTCTGCCTTTGCCGAAATGGCTTGCTCCCCGGCTTCAAAGGGACTGTGTGTGTAATCAAAGAAGTGTCATATGTCTTTAAATCATCATAGCCCTAGGCTATCACATCTCTAAACTCCTTCAGTGCTTGTACTATACCTTCTTTCTCCTTTGGAGTGCAAACTTTACCAATAAAAACGTTCTTCACTTGATCTTCAATTCCCAAATTAACAGCTTTGCATTCATCTCCTTGGGTGTTTTGCTTTCTATTCAACTTATCGGGATCAAACAACCTTTCTAATTCAACCATCCCTCTGGGGATAACATTTGTCTTCAAGTTTAAAATTCCTTCTACATCATACTCAACTTCTTCAATATCCTCTTCATCAATAATTTGTGCTTCAAAGACACCAGAACATGTCAAAAAATCTAGAATCTGTTTATCATCATCAAACACTTGAAAATTTTGTATATTATCTGGAATTGCTGGGGTTGAAACTAGCTCCACAATGAACTTTTTCAATCCTTCCATAGCTAGAGGTTCCAATGAACTAGCAGCTTGTGCGAGAGAATTGGCAACATGATTCTTGGATCTGTAAACTTGCTTGATATTGAAAGCGTCAAAGCTCTCTATCAAGTCCCATACTCTGTTACGGTAGCGATTGAGTCTTTTATAATGACAAGCATACTGTTTCCTTACTTGACGAACCACTATGTCAGAGTCTCCGAAGGTGTGCACAATCTTTGCTCCCTTCTGAATTGCGAGGATCAATCCATGAATCAAAGACTCATACTCAGTAACATTATTGGTGTATGGAAACTGGAGTCTGTAGGTGCCTAAGTACGCCTCTCCAGTTGGGCTAATCAGTTCAAATCCTGCTCCATTTCCTTTCTTTGACTTCGATCCATCGAACTTCAAGGTCCACACTTGATCTTCTATGGGAGGCTGAACAAGTGCATTGTCTTGAATCTTGATTGCATGCTTCAGGAGCCCTTTCTTCAATCACTTGCTGTACCTTGTCATCCTTCACAAGTTCCTCTACTAAAACTTCCTTTTCTTCATTTATCTCCTGGTACTTTTCTTGCAATGAGGCTTGCAGAAGGAGCCTTGCAACTTGTTCTAATGCAACTTTCCACATAGCACAAGTGATTTCAGAATGAAATTCCCCATGAATTCTGCACCAATTTGGAAATAACAAGTTCTTAACAAAGGCGTCTTTACCCAACTCTACTTCTTGCTTTACACTTTTAAAAACAAAATCTTTGAAGTTTTCAAACATTCCTTCACTTTCACTATCACTCGAGTCACTCTCGATTAAAACTTCAGTGGAAGTCATGGCGTCTTCTGAAAATTTCCCTTCATTTGAACTTTGTAACATCAACACCTCTTGCTTGACAGGCTTAGACGAGCCCAAATCAGTTTCTACAAACATAATTTCATTGTCTTCGCCATATTTTGTGATCATCAGCCGAAGCCAAGGTGTCCTCTCGATCTTGATCTGATTTGGAACTCCTCTCCACGGAAGCCACATGTGGGAAAAGTCTGTCACAATGTATCCATTCAATTTCCTAGCCCAATCTCTGCTTAGCAACATTCCATATCCATCAGGTATGCCAACCACCGATATGTCAATACAGCTCTGAACTCGAGGATCAGCCGCCATTTGCATATGAATGTTGTTCAATTCACCGACGACTGGAACCTCTATCTTGTCTAGCTGGGTTACTTTCTTAGTGGTTTGAAGTGGAACTATACCCAACCTTGCGCACACCTTCAGTGGCATGACATTGTTGGAAGCACCGGAATCAATCAAGCAATTGTGCAGCAACTTCCCAAAAATTCTGAGTGAAACGAGGAACGGGGCTGGCTCATCTTTCCCTTGATAGAAAATGACAAGCTTCCTCTTTCCCTTTGTTACCATACCCTTCTTTTCATCCTTTCCGTCCAATTGAGTTTGGTTGTCCTGAATAACCTCCTTTGGATTTTGCATTTGTTCTTGCTTTTGCTTTTGCTTTGTAGGGATATTGAACCGAACTCTCTTTTTGTCTTCCGTCTTTGACTCTTTAGGCACGCTTGAAGACCCTTGTACCATTCCCACAAAACCCTGAGATTGTTGCAGAGTCTCCCAAGTGTTAAATGGCGCATGAGACACCTCTTCCACTACATTTGCATTCTCCACAGGACGAGACTGAGTGTTGACGGGAGGATTTCTTGATGAACTAGGTGTTTCCTGAGAAGTGTTCTTCACAACAGGTGTTTCATACAAGCTTCCCAGAATGGTATCTCTGACTTCTGAAATCTTCATCAATTCGTACAAGGGAAGACTGACTTTTATCTTCTTAACTTCTTCTAGCACATAAGAACTCAGCCTCCTCACATCATCTCTTGGAAGATTATCCTTTTGTGGGCGTTGCATTAAGTGAATAGGCTGTTGGACGGTCTGTTATCCATTTATGTTTTGCATCACATTTTGTTGCCTATATTTTGGAGAATCCCTACGTAAATTCGGGTTGTTGCTTGCATTGGGATTCGAAGGAGTTGTGAAATTATTAGGAGGTATTGATGACTTCAGAGGCTCACGTTGCTGGTTTGGATTCCTCTAATACACTTTGGGTGTTCCTCCAGATGACTGAAATGCATGCACCTCTCTTCTCCCTTCTACCAAAACACTGTTATTGAGAGGTGGAAAAATATAGTTATCCTGACCCAGAGGCTCCTCTAAATAGGTGTCCTGAACTTCCGAATACACTTGAGCTTCTGAATAAGTTTGAGCTTCCGATGCTTGATATTCTGGCGTCCCCACGGGACCATTTGCCGAAGCAGGTGGAAATTTGTGATTAATCGATGGCGGCGTGTAACTCTGGTACTCAGGCAGGATACTAACATCTTCTAGAATTAACGCCTGGTCATATCGTTGCACTAGAACTATCTCGTATCCAGTAGTCAGAGGATTCTCAGTACCCTCCATATTCTTTACTTCTCTTTTGAAAATATCAGCAGCTACTTGCAATTCATGGCACTGGAGCTCTAAATGCTGATTCGTATTATGAAGTCTACACCATCCCGACATGGCGGCCTCAGCAAGGAAAACTTTATCAGCGGGACGGTTCTCTGGAAGTGACGGGTTATCTAGCAGTGATGGAACTCCTCTGTTGTTGGGCCCTGTATTCCAGGACCTCTTCTGATATCCTTGGTTATTGTTTCAATACCCATGACTACTATCATGACCATGTCCTTGATGGGCATCCTGATGATGTGGAGGATTACTTTGATATCCTCGATTGGCACCTTGATGTGCCTGATAATTTCTTAACATGGATTGCATTTGATTATTTTGATTTTTGAGGTAGGTCACCTCAATTGACAGCCTTTTCATTTGTTCTACTAACTCCTTCATTTCTTCTTTCTCCTCTTGAGTCCTTGTTGGCGGTACTATGTTCTGGAGATAGAAAGGTTGTGTTGCTGGAGTTTGGGACAAAGGAGTCCCAGGATGGAGAACTAGTTGATCAGATGGTGCTGTAACATGATAAGCCGGTTGTGGAACTGGATTCAATGCCGGTGTTTGTTGATTCCATGTCGACCCAAGAGTCTGCATTTGACCATTCGCAACAGTCAAACCTGTATACAAAGAGGGCCCAGTTATGTTCTGTCCCATATTTTGACTTACTTCCACAGCCTTCGCATATGCTTGGTTCAAATTGGTTGGTGCCGAATGAGCTTGCCTTACAAACATCGCAATCAACGGGTCCAAGGTTGCATAATAGTTCTCTTGAGCATCAACAATCACATATGGGGCTCGCAATCTTGTTAGAGCCTTCTGGAATCTGTTGTTAAAGGCGTGGATGGGTTCCCTGTCCTGTCTCCTTACTTCTGTGAATTGGCGGAAAAGTTCCACTGAAGTGACTGGTATACCAAACTTCCCAATGAAGGCTTCCTTCATTTGCTCCCATGTTCTTATAGACCCAATTGGCAAATGTATTAACCAAAAAAGTGCTTCTTCTCCCAAAGAATATGGGAACAATCTACAAGCCACGTCTGCATACCCAATTTGCCTATTTCATAAATGATCTTCAAACATTTTAATGTGATCCTCAACAGTACAGTTTGGATCGTTGACGTGGAACTTGGTGCAGAAATTCTCAGGATTCTTTGGCATGTCGTGCTAATCCTGAAATTCAAGTGGGGATGGGTTATTAACCAACCAAGTAGCACCATTTACAGCAGGTTGACCTCTTGGTTGAGCCATAGCTTGAACTGGTTGCCGCCGCTGATACACAATAACTTGGGCTAGTTGTTGTTGAGGCGTACCAACTCGAGTTGGTTGTTGTTGTTGAATAATCACTGGTGGGGTGACTTGGACTGATCTTGCTGGAGTAAACCTCGAGACACTTGGTGGAGTTCTGAATAAACTCGAAATCTCTTCTCCGCTTGTTTCTCCTTCACTTGACTGAACCTCTTCGCTTGATGGAATTCCTTCACTTGATTGAACTTCTTTGCTTGAACAAACTTCTTCTCTTGATCGGACTTCCTTCTTCTTCCTTGCTCGAGTAGGTTGCTCTAACTCCACAAACTCTTTGGATGAATTGGGTGTGGATCTCAAAATTCTTTTCAACTTATCTAGAGAGAATGAGCTAATATGATCCAGGATGTAGCTACCTATCAGCGAGGTGCAGGAGCAAGAGCACACGGTTGTCTTTGATTCAACAAATCTCTTTCAATTGCAACTTGAATTTTAACAGCTTTCTCCTCTTCTTCCTCCAACACAATGCAAGTTCGAATATACTCAGCGTAGCTCCTCTTTGTTCTCCATGCAAGATTGTTCAAGCCTGAAAGAATGTCTTCTTGATCGTCGTTGAATCCCAAATTCGGCTACAAAACTAGAAATATTTCTCTATGCGGTAGCACCATCTTGATTCATGATAAAAAAAAAATTTAATAAATTTCTTTTTGATGAAAAATCCCTTCTTTACTTCAATGTCGTTGTTAACTACAGGAATCCTTGGAAAGGCCCTCCTTCTAGCGCCAGTTCCTGTTGATGTGATTTTTATGACCACACCAATCAGCAAAACAAAGTATCCAAAGCCTACTCCATTCTCTCTTGATCAAAGAATCCCATACGCTAAGATTGCCAGAAAGTTCGTATGTTCAACTCCAAGGTTCTGAAATGCTATGGAACACCCTCAGTAGGTTCATTGTGATTTGCTGTTTACATGAGGGGAATTACACAATTGTTCAAGATGTTTGCAATTCACAGCAGGTTAACGATTGGAAGGGAATTTTGTGCGAATGATTTATCATTGAGGTATGAATTTTCCTAAAACTAACCAGAAATGCACTGAATTGAATGGCTGCAGGGATTAGAAAGTTTATGTCCTAGTCTAAGTGCAAGAGATGTTGAGCTTGACTTTAGTGAAATTCTACCGAACTTTGTCTTGCCTCGCATTGGACAGCTTCAACAAGGTTGGTGCAATCTTCAAAGGAGCAACGGAAGGTGTTCAGATCACGACTCAACAATGCGGATACCATCAAGATGATGCATACACACACGTGAATCACGATCGAAGTTAAGTATGAAAAATATTCCAGTTGACCACGCAGGGCAAACTTACCATCAATAAGCTTGCTAGTGGTATGGACTAAACGAAGCTCACTTAAATCAAACACAACCACCCACAATTAACTACTTGCATGAAAATGAAAATTACTCTAACTTATGTCCTACTTGAGGTTAAAGGTTGAAGAAACCTCACTAACTGCTCATAACAAAACACAAATTCACCAATCAATGAAACTCTTTTACTATGATAGTCTTCGTAACAATTCCTTACAAAATTCTCAAAGGGAGAACTTTCCTTCTCCTTGAAACAATGCAATGTAATGAAACTATTCTAACTGTAACTGTCTCTCTATGCTCTATCAGAATGTCTATTCTCTAGTCTAATAATGTACAAATGAGGGGAGGACCCCTTTATATAGCTGGCCAATCTAAATGGACGGTCCAGATCAAATTACAATGGATGGCTCAGATTGAGCCACATCATCCCTAGACTAGATTCTGCCCTAAAAACCGCCAGAAGGTGGAGTGGTGCAATTAATGAGCACAAAAATGGCAGATTCCTCATTTGACCACTATGGACAGTTAATGCCCACTATCCTTCCAGAAGATTCTCGTCCAGGACCCTGTTCCCATTGTTCTCTCTGACCGCATAAGCAACAAACCGGGCCAGCACTGCATAAACTTCTTGTTCGAAGATCGTCGGAGTAAGGTTGAGCTAATACTCAAAGATAGCAATTGTTAGCTCCTTCCGGATGCAATACTTTCTCCAAGTCTCAATGGATTCCTGCGTGCTCTGAATAATGGCTGACAATGTGGAGATATTTTCAAAGTCTATCTGAGCAAACACCTTCATCTCCGAGAAGAATGGCTGCAACCTTCCCTTCAATCCATCTACTTCCACCTCCTTGGGATTTAGTCTTTTGGTGAATGCCTCTAGCGTATTGAAGATGCCTTCATGAATATTTCCCATAGCCTTCCTGATCTTAGCTGACTCCGCCTTTGCCATGTCGAAGAAACCTCTGCCAGTGAAAGCAGCAGAATACCAACCTGGAAAATCATACCGATCTCCTGCTTGAATCACCCCTTCCTCAACTAAAGTCTGCATTGGTATGCACATCAGAGCAGCCAGGCATGGAATAGTCTTATCCTGGAATATGTGAGTATCGTTCAAAGCCTACTCGATGTTCTCCAAACGCAAGAGGATACTGGACGCATGCTCGAAAGAGGAGACAAGATCAATCATGAATCTTTCAGCTTCAACACGGACACAATCAATCCACTTATCTCCTTCATGAATGGCCCTCTTCATCTCTTTGAGCCCGCTAATTGACTCCCGTGGAAGCTCAGGTGGAAGCTCCACCGTTGGGTTCTCTTGAGCACATGGGCCTGCTAGATGTCGCACATGCCCAACTAATGCCCTATGCTCCCTTTTCAATTTCATGTATTTTCTTTCTTTTCGTAGCAGCCTATCTTTTAGAGCCTGGAAGGAATTTTCAGCCTCCTCAATAACATGTGTTCCAGTCGGACACCCTAATTCAATTGTGGTGAATGTGTAATTTTCAAGCATCACATCACCTAGATCACATTCCTCCCTCGGAACTGCAACATGGAGAGTGCGAGAACCGACCTCATCCGTTTCCATTTTGGAGTACTTCCTGGCTCTCTTCCTTTTAGGTGACCCACTTATTCTATTCAGGAGCTCTTCCATTTCTACTGTTGGGTCGGTGTCATCCTCCTGATCTCTCCTTATTGCACTCGTGAGCCCATTTGGGACATTCTGTTGAGCGTTATAGAAGATAAGCAGTTGCTCCTCTGTTGCTTCTACTTCATGAATTTCTTCTTCAACAACATTTGGTCGAGGCTCATCTGTTTCCATATGCTGACTATCCTCCTCAACACCCCGGACTTCAGGCTCCGTAATGTCTTCATCTTCAAAGGCTGCCTCGAGCACACGATCAAAGCGAGTGCCTATTTCTGTTTCTTCACCTTCATCTGGCTGATTGGCACTCTCAGGAGCATTGGCACTCTGACTATCAGGCTCTCTAAGCAATGCCTGGTCAACTTCTTCCATCACCTGTTCTTCAACCACTCTAACCCTCTGACTTGCAAATATTGACACTTCTTGCACACTAGAAGAGTGAGCCAACCACTATGTGGGCGATGCTTCCTCTGTCCTGTGAGGCTCAGGCTAAACTGGCTCCTCCTCTCGTGGTTTTGTAGGTTGGGCAATTTGTTTCTTCCTCTTTATTGACATCGGTGGCCTCTGATCGCCCATGAGATTGTATGTGAGGGCAATTGATCTTCTCTTTAGCCTGTGAACATGCCCACCCACCCAGCTCGTGAAAGTTAAGACAAGCATAGACAAAGTGTCTAAGTTTGTGATTTTCGGCTCCGCCCAATCCGATGGTGGGATTGGTGTGTCCTTTATCAACTCATAATATGGGTGAGTAATGCTAGCATCTTCATCAAGTTGATCCGGAACTTGGACAACTTCACACTCTCTGATCAACTTCAAAGGCAATCTAGAGAACATCCTCTTTCTGATTTCAGCTTCGTCTCCCGCATTTGCCCAAAAATATTCTACATCAGCCTTATGCCTATATTCTTCTCCCTGTACCACTCCAATCTTCCCTCGAGGATCAAAGTCTTGTTGGCTGGTGTGGAGAGTGAGGTGACAAAACTGCAATTCATCCTCCGCTTCCTTGGCTGCCTGTAAAGAAGGGCACTCCTCGAGCAAATTTCCCATAACAATAGGGAAGTGCAATCCTCCTTTCTTCTTCTTCCTTATAATCTTGTTGTAGGCCATGAGTTGCCTATACACTTCGAGCATCACCATCCTATCAGTGGGGTATCTTGGCAGTTGATAGACATAGGAATGGAACCCCGGCAACCTTATATATGTGAACTTCAGGAATTGGACAAACCAAAACCCGTACTCTTCAATCAACTTTTGTGCTTCTTTAGATATTCTTTGCTGCGTTCTCCATTGAAGAGTCCTTGTGATATACATGGTGAAGGCATCGTTCACTCTTTTGAAGTGGGAGGTACTCATCAGATGTAACTGCCTGCAAGCTTCATGAATTTTGAATTGACCAAAACCACACCCAATCGACTCCTGGTATGTCAATCCCTTATACCTCGTCCTTCGAGCTAGCATATAAATGGCATACGAGCTCATGTAGAACGTCTTCATTCTCCTTAGGCTTCTGAATTGTTCATCAATTTTGTCGCTGATCATCTTAGCCCAATCCAGATATTCTTTCCCTCCCAGCACCACGCTGATGTAAAAAAACATCCAAGGCTCAAAAGCATATGCTTGTGGGCTGCCATTCACCCAGCTGAGCATCATGATCAAATCACAGTATTCTTGTTTCACCTCCTCCAAGATGATTTGCTTTGGCAACTTGGCGCCGGGAGGCTTTGGCTTCCTCATCCAAGTTGTGTTGATCCTCTTTGCACACCTATCAAAAGATTAAGCATACATCTTATCAGCCCTCTCCTTGGACTTGTACAACATTCTGTCCATGGCTGGAATCCCAAACGCCTCACCAATCGCCTCAAGTGTGAAATTTGCCAACAACTTGCCTTCTGGAGAAACAATTGTCCGGTGGTCCAACTTGTAGTAGTTCGCACAGTCCATAATCAGCTCTGGACATCGAATTGTTGCAGTCAGAGGAAAGCACCCAGCTATGCCATTACAGCCAGTGATTGAGGTTAGGCCTTTTGCAAAATGCGGATTGGATTTCATTGGAATGATTAACCCACCTTCTTCAAGTCAGCACAAATATATCCTGACTGCAACAAATTACTGCACAAAGTGGACAGAGGCTCAAGCTTTGAAGCAATGCACTCCAGATGTGGTAATCAGGTTCCTTGAAGAGAATATTGTTACAAGATTTGGATGTCCTTATGCCCTAGTGTGCAACAATGGTTCAGCTTTCTCATCTTTGAAGTTTTCTAATTGGGCATTTGAATACGGGATCACATTGAAATTTTCTTCCAATACTATCCGCAGGGGAATGGACTCGCAAAGTCTACAAACAAGAATTTGTTGAACGCCATTAATAAATTGCTAGATAAAAATCCTAAAGATTGGCACACACAGCTGAGGTTTGCTCTATGCGTAGACCGGACTAGGACAAAGAGTTCATTGGGAACGTCTCCCTATCACTTGGTCTACGGACAGGATCTTTTTTTTCCAATTCAGCTAAGGATCCCAACACTGCAATTCGTTCAGGAATATCTTGAAGGAGAGGATCGGATTCAAACAAGATTTTCTCAGCTGATGCACTTGGAGGAGAAAAGAGATGAAGCATTGGAAAATTTGGCAAAGCACCAAGGAGTGGTGAAGAGATGGTTCGATAAACAAGCTAAGGTCAAGTCTTTCCGGATTTTTGACTTGGTCTTATACTGGGACCAGGCCCACGAGAAGAAGGGAGACCATGATAAGTTCGACAAATTGTGGTTGGACCCGTACCAAATTGCTGAAATCCTCAGGGATAATGCATTTAGATTGCAAACACTGACAGGAGAGGATATCTCGTTGCCAGTCAATGGGAAATTCCTCAAGCATTATTTCCAGTCTTAGGTTCTCTCCAAGAGCCTACTTTGTAACATAGTTAGGTCAGGTTTGTTTTTTTTGTTTTTCGGTTTATTCCGTTTTGGTTTTTGGTTTGTTGCCCTATGGGTTTTTGGTTTGGCGTTTCCGTCCCTTGAGTTGTCCACTCAAGTGGTTTTGGTTCAAAATGGGCAAAGATTTTAGGGTTTCCCGTGATGAAGGGGGTGATGATGGTTATATTTTCACGTGGTTTTTTTCCACCAGACTTTGTGCAAATTTTGAAAAGCCAAGGTTGTCTTCCTCTTGTCATCATCTAGTTTGGAATTGAACTTGTCTCGGGAGGTTAACCTGCTATTGTGTCTTAACACAAGTCCAACACCCTACCTGTCAAACAAACTGCTCTGAGTCATTTTGGTTTCATGGGAGAGGTTATGGCAAGTGAAAATCTTATGTCTTGCTTCAGCGCCACTACAATTCTCGAACCCATTGGAGGCTTCATTGCCTGCCAGTCAATTGAGGAATTGACGGAAAATCAATCAGAAAGAAAAAGAAAGTGTGCTAAAAGGAAAATATCTGAAAAACAAGAAAGAAAGAAAAGGAAAAAGATGAAAAGAAAATATTATGAAATATTGGTTTTGGGAATATGCAAGTAACTCCACTGGGGCTATGGACGCCCGGCCGGCAATGGAGCAATATTCGTGGCAATTGTAGCGACAACCTCGTCGGGGCTATGGATGCCTGACTAGTAGCGAGGCAATGTCCAAGATGTTTTTTAAGTTATGGTATTTATATAACTTGCCATAGCTGATTCCAAAGGTCAAGATGGTTCAAAGACAGAATGAATGCGCAAGGGTTTTGGATGAAAGTGTTTTGATCCAATATCGGATTCTTCTCCCCTTTTGAGTAAGTTCCTTTCATGCATGATGGTTTGAGAAAGATTGTGTCATGTCCCCGTTTTAGCTGACACTGCTTGTCGAGGAGTTAGCCTATAATTTCGATCCTCGTAGGCTGACAGGGTGTGCAGAGGATCATCGGTGGCAGTTATCCAGTGTTTGGTAGCTCCAGTTTGTTGTTGTGTCAGGTTGGGCCTTCGCAGAATCTTCCAGAGAGCTTTTTCAGGAACTTTCTATTTTTAGAAAGTTAGGTCAGGCGGAAGCTGTTATTTCGGGCAGGGCACCTGGTTCAACCATTCGGCTCAAAATCGACCCAGTTCGGCAGTTTGATGATCAGATGGAGAAATACGGAGTAATTAATGATTTATTAAATATTTAATAATTTGACTTTATATTAAAGTCACTTTATTGAAATATTTAAATATTTAATTAAATTGGCCAGTTATAAAGTATTTATTATACTTTATAATAAAGTATTAAATGTTGATTTAATGAATATTTATTATTCATTTAAAAGAGGCGCCATTTAATTATTAAAATATTTCTCCTAAGTATTGAGGTGAAATAAATCAATTTTATTTAATTGATTAATTAAAAGAGTTTGGGTCGAATTTCTCAAAGGGGGAGTATATATTTTCAGAAAGGGCAAATCGAACGATTATGAAATGTTATTCTAATTTGTCTTTTTGCTCTGAGCATTGGAGTTTGCAAACCTTAGGGTTTCTGGCAGACGATCGTTTCTGGAGAACGAAAACTCTTCAGAGATCAGGCAGACTGAGGCTGTGAAATATCAGTTGAAGCTGGCACTTGGTGATTTCATCCAGAGATCACAGTTTGAGATTATCGAGTTATTTTAGCAGAGATTCACAGAGAACTTCATCTGGCAGTAAAGGCGTATCTTTTCAGAAATCATTCATTTGAGACTGGGCACAAATTCCAAAGGCCGTACTTCATTTAATGCTGCTGCAGACTGGCCATACTACTGTACCTGCAGGCCGTACTTATTACTTCAGAGATTATTCTCCTGTATTCAGATTCTGGCTCTCAGTTTAGGGCGTTGGCTTTGTCTTGAGAATTTACTGGAGATCTGGCATTGTATTCAGAGTCTGGAGATTCATTCCTTTTACTGGCCGTACCATATTGCATTAATTGCAGCCGCCATTATGAGAAATCAGGTTTTTCATCAATAAATTTGTTGTATTTCATTTATAGCTCCATCTTTATCATTGTAATTGCTCTAGAAGTTAAATACATTGAGGCGCCTATCATATCTGAGCATAAAATTGCAATATTGAATTTATTTAGATTTTATTTGCAATTTCTTAGCAAAATCGCAGCATTTATTATTTTGTCAAAAACCCTCAAAATCACAAAAAAATCGAAAACTTGCAAAAACCTTCAAAAATCAATTAGGGTTTGAATCAGAGAACCACCAGGGTTCTGACAGTGGTATCAGAGCACAGATCTCCTGCCATCCTGTGCCTTTTCAGTGCTTTTTCAGAATACAGTGCATTTCTGGGTTGCCTTTTATGAACCAGGATATTATTCAGTATACCAGAGGTGTAGGGACAGGCAAGACGAAGACTGGACAGGTCCACCGATTCCAGAAGGTCAGACAATATCTGGAGTGCTTGGTTTTCACAGATCCAGTTCAGACGGTAGTGAAAACAGTGTTGCAACCCTAATGGCAGAATGTGAGACTTCCTCAGAGACTCGCAGGGATCCAGGGAAGGCACATGCAGAGGGTGACATTACTGATGAGGAGTTTAGACGGAGACACGATAATATGATGGATATGATGTCGCAGCTGATGGGTACCATTAGACAGTGTACGCCCACACAGCCACACTTCATTCAGATTGGACAGACGAGCGGGACTGCACCCGTGGATCAGCCATTAGTATCAGCACCTAGACAGCCATCTCCGATCTATCAAGAGCGTAGGCCAGGACAGCCTATTTTCTTACCTAGGGAGACTCCACCTCAGACTCCAGGGGCCGAGCATCATCTACAGCATTAGGAGTTTCAGCCTCAGAATGGCATGTCAGTGGCGGACTTGACGAGATTTCATGGCGAGTACATGTCTTTAGCGCCTGAGATCCGGCAGGCACTTACATTTCATGAGTTTATAGATGTCTATAAACCCAGAGGAGGAGGTAGATTTGATCGTAGACCCCCACAGCATCAGCAGCAGCAGCCACAGGTGAATAGAGACTTGCAGTATGCGGTGAGCAAGATTACGCTGCCATATTTTGATGGGTCAGAGAAGACATCAGCTAGGTCTTGGGTCCAGAAATTGGACAATTACTTGTCACTTAGGCCTATGCAGGAGGATGAGGCAATTAAATTTGCCACTTTACATCTGGACGGAGTAGCACATGATTGGTGGCACCATGGCATGTATACGCTAGGCCATCATGCGGTCAATACCTATCAGGAGTTCACCAGCAGACTGATAGAGAGATTTGACAAGAAGGATCCAGAATTGTATTTCAGAGAGTTGGCTCAGCTCAGACAGACAGGTAGTCTGGATGCATACATTGGTGAGTTTCAGAGAGTTGCAGTCATGGTGACAGGGATTTCGGAGCGGAGACTTATCATACTCTTCGTTGAGGGTTTGACCGAACCCATGAGAGGTTGGGTCAAGGCGTTTGATCCTACTACACTTCAGGAGGCGATGCGGAAGGCAAGGAGTATGGAGCTTGCTGCTCCGAAGAAACAATTTCCGCCTAAAACAAATAACTTGCCTATTGAGGAGAGTCATACACCAGTTGCAGAGCCTAAAAGGAAACCAGTTGCGAGAATTGATGATGCAACTCGGGAGGAATGCAGGAAGAAACAACTTTGTTATTGGTGCAAAGCACCCTACAGCAAGGAGCACGATTGTCCTTTGAGACCGAAGGGCAGAGCCAACCGCGCCATGTGGGTTTACTATGATGATGACGAGTCTGATGATTCAGACCAGCAGGTTGTTTCAGAACATGCAGAGGCAGGGAATGCTTCTACGGAGTTTGGGCCCGATGCCAACTTATCCCCGTTGGTGTTATCTACGAGTGTACGGGATGATTCATTCAGGTTTAGGGGATCAGTGGAAGGACAGCGATGTATTGCTATGCTCGACACTGGAGCTACACACAATTTCATTGATGAGAGCTTCGTCAGCAGATGTAGACTCCAGACAGAGGATTTCGCTGGATTCAGAGTTCGGGTGGCAGATGGATATACACTCACTTGCACTCGACGGATTTGTAATCTCACTCTCATGCTGAATGATTATGAGTTGCAGGCAGATTTTTATGTTGTCAACTTAGGAGGGATGGATTTAGTGTTGGGTATGAGATGGCTGCAGGATATCAGTGTGTTCACCCTCAACTTGCCTAAAATGGAGATGAGATTTGAGGTACAGGGCAAGAAATATGTGTTGAGGGGTATTACAGATGGCTGCCTTCGTTCTATCTCTATCGTTAGTGGGAAGAGCGCGAAGGTAGAGGAGGATTTTGTGCAGACCATGCATGGTTATGCTCAGTACCCCGGGGGTTCTGAGGCAGCCGTTTGGGATCAGCCCAGTGGTTTGGTTCCGTTTGTGACCAATCCATTGTTTGAGACAGATGTTATATCTACATACGACAATCCGCTTTTTGAGTTTGATATGGGTAACTCACCTGATCCTGGTCTTGAGCAGAGTGATGATAGCGTTTGGGATCCTACTAGTGCACTAGGATTTCAGACTCAGCTCACGGAGGAGTATCACAGTGTGTATATGGTGCAGAGTGCATATAGCTTCGTGATTAATCCACATGTACACAAGTTGTTTCAGGTGCACAGTTCTAGCATGCACGTGCTTGATATGTTGGATAATAGTATATCTCGTGCAGTTTTAGGGGGTAAGTGTTGCTTGTCATTTGACTTGTCTCCTTCTGAGCTTCTTGATCCTATGCCGGACCGCACTGAGGTTAATGGGGAATGGTACTCTTTTCTTGCTGATCAGTTGTGGGAGTTACAGGAGTCCGTTGTGGCCAGCAGGAACATTGTCCGGAACTATCCATGGGATCCAGGTGGTGCAGTGCAGCTGTATTTGCAGAGATTGCTTGAGGACAAGCAATTTCAGGGAGGGCGGACTGTCATGTCCCCGTTTTCTGACGTTGAGGAGTTAGTTTAATTTCGATCCTCGAGGCTCGTAGTGGTGTGCGTGAGGATCATCATCGGGGCAGTTATCCAGTGTTTGGTAGCTCCAGTTTGCTGTTGTGTCAGGTTGGGCCTTCGCAGAATCTTCCAGAGAGCTTTTTCAGGAACTTTCTATTTTTAGAAAGTTAGGTCAGGCGGAAGCTGCTATTTCGGCAGGGCACCTGGTTCAACCATTCGGCTCAGAATCGACCCAGTTCGGCAGTTTGATGATCAGATGGAGAAATACGGAGTAATTAATGATTTATTAAATATTTAATAATTTGACTTTATATTAAAGTCACTTTATTGAAATATTTAAATATTTAATTAAATTGGCCAGTTATAAAGTATTTATTATACTTTATAATAAAGTATTAAATGTTGATTTAATGAATATTTATTATTCATTTAAAAGAGGCGCCATTTAATTATTAAAATATTTCTCCTAAGTATTGAGGTGAAATAAATCAATTTTATTTAATTGATTAATTAAAAGAGCTTGGGTCGAATTTCTCAAAGGGGGAGTATATATTTTCAGAAAGGGCAAATCGAACGATTATGAAATGTTATTCTAATTTGTCTTTTTGCTCTGAGCATTGGAGTTTGCAAACCTTAGGGTTTCTGGCAGACGATCGTTTCTGGAGAACGAAAACTCTTCAGAGATCAGGCAGACTGAGGCTGTGAAATATCAGTTGAAGCTGGCACTTGGTGATTTCATCCAGAGATCACAGTTTGAGATTATCGAGTTATTTTAGCAGAGATTCACAGAGAACTTCATCTGGCAGTAAAGGCGTATCTTTTCAGAAATCATTCATTTGAGACTGGGCACAAATTCCAAAGGCCGTACTTCATTTAATGCTGCTGCAGACTGGCCATACTACTGTACCTGCAGGCCGTACTTATTACTTCAGAGATTATTCTCCTGTATTCAGATTCTGGCTCTCAGTTTAGGGCGTTGGCTTTGTCTTGAGCATTTACTGGAGATCTGGCATTGTATTCAGAGTCTGGAGATTCATTCCTTTTACTGGCCGTACCATATTGCATTAATTGCAGCCGCCATTATGAGAAATCAAGTTTTTCATCAATAAATTTGTTGTATTTCATTTATAGCTCCATCTTTATCATTGTAATTGCTCTAGAAGTTAAATACATTGAGGCGCCTATCATATCTGAGCATAAAATTGCAATATTGAATTTATTTAGATTTTATTTGCAATTTCTTAGCAAAATCGCAGCATTTATTATTTTGTCAAAAACCCTCAAAATCACAAAAAAATCGAAAACTTGCAAAAACCTTCAAAAATCAATTAGGGTTTGAATCAGAGAACCACCAGGGTTCTGACAGATTGACTAAGGTTATATTCTCAAAAGTGTTTTTCAACACTTTCCCGTGGAGTCGCCAGATGTTGTGACCTTTTCACACATCACCCCATTCAAAATGGGGACCCCCTAATTTTTGCTCCATTCGGGTCTTTTGGCTTGGGTTTCTTGGTCTGTCTCTCTTTGTCACGTCTCATACTTTGATGATATTTTGACCATGACTTATTTTGACCATGACTTATTTTGATAATGTTTGACCATGACTTTATGAGATTTAATATACGAATTATGATACGTGTTAAAGCAATATAATATACTACAATGCTTTGATGTATGGGAACGTAGAAACAAATAATTGTTTTCTTTCTAGAATTATGAGTGCATTTATATGAAATAGGAATGTTGATTAATTATTGTTTAAATTTATGTTTCTGCAATGGTTACTAATACACTTTCGTTTTTGCACGCCTGAGTGCATATGAGTTTCAGGTGATCGAAGGCCAAGGTGATCGAAGGCCAAGAGTGTGATTGAGGAAAAGGAGGTTAGCTTCCCGACAGGGTAAAAGAGGAGAAGCTCTCGATTACGCACACACCACTTAAAGCATGTAGCTGCATTAGGTCATGTTTGTTTCTCAATGTGATTGCGTGAAAATGATAGCATAGCAAATTTAAATTACGGTTTAATTAACCTTAGAAATTGTGAAAATAATATGGCTTATTCTATTTTAATTATTCTCATTTATATTTGAGCAACAAAAGGAAAAATCTGTTTTAAAAGAAATATAATTAAAAATAAAACAAAATAAATAAAAGAATAAAATATTGTGTTTTGCATAAATGAAATTTTAATTATAAATAAAACAAAATAAACAAAAGAATAAGAATATTGTGTTTTGCATAAATGAAATTTTAAATTTGCATAAAAAGGGATATATATTTCTGTTTTGGTATATGGTTAATTTTCCAAAACATTGAGGAATGAACAGCCCGAGAGAACATTGGGCTCTGGAAATTCTGTCTTAAAACCAACAATGCAGTTGGCATGTGGCAAACCAAGAAATTGCATGAGAATTATATCTGTCATCTGGGAATTTTATGCATGATCCTTGAAAAGAGGAAGAAAGCTTTAAGAAAGAAAAGAGTACTTCGATTGAGTCATATCAGAGAGTTCTGGAAACAGAGACAAAGAGGTATTGCTGGGTTTCTGCACTGGAAGCAAAATTTGCCAGGTTCTTTTCATACTTTGCCTTCTTTTAAATTTTGCAGTAAGGAAATGGAAGAAATGAAATGCTTTATTCCATGATATGAGCACAAACAACTGGGAAATCTTTCCAATTTCGTTTTTGAAATCTGGGTAATAGCTTATTTCTCTGTGTTGCAATATAGAATACACATTCTTTTTTTCCAGAATTAGGGTTTCATTCTGTTGCAAATTCTGCAATTTATTCAGCTGAACTCAAGTGTAATGGCAAATATATTTATAAACATATATATATATGCTTATATATATGCACAGGAATTCGAATTCCCGTGCATATATATATACATATATATATATATATATATGGTCTGCATAAAAACTCTGTCACCTGAATGAATTCAAAATGTCTTTGAGATAAATTCGAATGCAGTTTATACTGGGCAAAATGTCTTCTTTATTCTGAGTTTTGAAATTGCTAACCATAGGAAAGAGGAAGGGATTATTTCCCTTGTCCTCCCCATGGGAAGGACGTGGACTGTGGAAGGCTCGCGCCCTCCACAGGTCGCGGCCTGTGGAGGAGGCGCGAGCCCCTCATAGCCCGCCCCCTCCCCATGGGAGGGGCGAGGGCTTCCCTTAGTCTTAATTCTGCTCAATGACAGTAAGGAAACCCTGTAAAATATCCTATTCTGTGTGCACGGCCAGTGAATTCCTTGAACAGTTTTAAAAACCAGAATTTCTTTCTTCAAATTTACACACAGTTGTACATGAATTTCTACACACACACACACACACACACACACATATATATATATGTATACATATACATAGTTGTATATACCTATATATATATATATATATATATATATATATATATATATATATATATATACCTTGCATATATGTGCCAAAATACAAGCTGAAACAGGTAAACTATTTCCAGAAAATAGTATGAATTCTGTTAATTATTTACAAATATCTCAGAAAGGTTAAACCTAAAACAGAACAGAAAGGTTTTTGAGAAGCCATGTAAACTGGAAAGCATCTTGATTACTTTAACATATACTTAATTACAGAAGTACAATCCTGAGTAAAGGAATACAACATAAAATGTGAATGCAAGATTATCTTCCAAACCTCTGAAATTCTGAATTAAATTGCACTGTTTCAGTATACTATTATTACTTTGAAACCTGTATTGAAATTGGGAAATTACACTATCAGTCAGCCTGAGCTTGGAAAGAATAGAAATACATGCTGAAAACAGAAAACACTGTTACATTCAAACAGATTGATTAAATCTTCTTTCTAATAATGCACTGAAAAGTATTAAGACATGTATGTTCTTCTTTAAAAACAGAGCTTTATCTAAATCAGAAAAGGGTTGTTTACCACAGAATAAACGAGATCTTACAACTGAATTTACAAAGGATGTTCTGAAATTCACATTGGAAATTCTTTTAGAATTAATTGAATGATTGAAACATGTACTAAAATGCATAACTTTCTGCTTTATTATTTCATACTTCACTATGGTAACTTCCGGGACAGGGTGCCGAAGGTGGGCAAACAGAGACGGTAGTATTACCTTTTCTAAACTACCATTTACTTGTATTATTTTGCTTGGCCAAGCACTTGTACCATTGAAATAGATGGGTTTATTTTAAAAGCCTAGAAATTTATATAGTCTCTGCCACCTCCTGTTGCAAGAAATGTGTTTATTTCTCATGTTAGAAATGCATATAGGCATCAGGCACGCATCGAGAGTTCCCTCCTGTTTTACTGTTTCGGGTTGCTAGGCTCCTTTATGCAGGGCCGGGGATTCCTTCGAGTTAGGAAGGGACCCGGGGAAGTCATGGACTTCGTGGTTGGGCGGAAAAGGCGCCTGAATCACATTCTTGGCCCCAGCTCGCAAGAAGACCAAAGGCGTCACGGCGGTTGGTGGTACCAAGTTTTATTTGCTATTGATGTACTTATGTAATATTCAGATTTGGCTTGTGAAGCCTATTGTAAATGTATATGTATTTGTCATTCTTTGTGGAAACTTGAAATAGAGATATAATTTGAAGTATCTAATGTAACATTGATTTGAGAAGTTAAAGTTTATAACTTAGCATAGAAAAGATGTTTTCTATTAGAATTGTTGATTCTTCCAAGTAAGGTTGAATATATGTACATGAGAAAGTCATTGAAATACTTATGTTTTGTACAATCTTGATACATTACATTGATGTTATTATCATATATATGAAATGCAATTTAAATTCTCTTTATTAAGATCATTTGGAAGTGTTATGAACAATGTTGACTTCTTGGAAACCTATTTATAATGGTTTGAATAAATTTAGAATACTCTTAATTTCTCTTTAATACTGACTTAAATGGTTTGAAAACACTCTTAATTTTCCGAGTGCTACACTCTTGGTATGTTCTTTCTGTCTGGTGATGTACTTATCATTTGACCTAGGTTTGAATTTTGGCTAAGTCTGGAGAGCTTTTCGATGAATTAGGGTTTACATTCTTCAGACAACTTTGAGGTCAAATTGAGTTGGCTAGTCAAGTTCTGAGCTTAGCAATGCTATTAAGATACTTCGAGCAAGGCTCCCTCTAAATTTTCACTGAATTATGACAATTTTCTATTTTTAGTAAATGCCAATTTGGGGTTTGTTTTCTTGAGATTTTCAAATTTTGACAACTGCACTACACTTAGAGCATTGTGAGCTACCTGCTTGCAAAATTTCAGCTGAAATGGACAACTTGCTATTTTTTGCAGTCCTACCTTCGAGGTCCATTTTTAGGGTTTGCATGCAAGATTTTTCAACTCATGTCAGCATAATCTTTCTGGGTTTTCTAAGAGCTTCGCAACGAGGTAACATGCAAGTGGAGTTGGTCACTTTTCCAGGACTTACTATTTTTAGCCAGTGCTTCCATGTTGATCATTTTTTTGGGTTTTTCAAGATCTCTCGAGCAATATGACATGCAAACTCATCTGGCAGATAGTTGGTCACTTTTCAGACACTTTCTATTTTTAGCAGGTTCACTTCGGTAGCTACCCAGCACTTCAAAATCACAAACCCGATGACATGCAGCAGAAACAAAGTTAAATGGAGGTCATTTGAGGCACATGCAACACAAATTAGGGTTTCGAGCTACAGGGCCCTGTTGACGTGGTTTTTGAGACCGCACCAACACAGAATAAAGTCTCCCAACGGACGCTCTATCCTCTCTTGAACAAAGTATTCAGCATGCTAAGATTGCGAGTAAGATCATGCTTTCAACTCCAAGGTTCCTTGAGTGCGAATAGGCTCAGTTTGGCTCGATGTGATATTGCCGGTATGTCAAGGGGACTTACACAATTGTTCGACGGCTAACAACAAACAGTAGACTAAGGGCTTTCGTGTAATTCAAATGATTTGGCAGGTGAGCACGGGATTCCTAATACTAATCGGAAATGTGCGGAAAGTAAAGGGTATAAGGCCTAAGAAATTTATATTCTATTCTAAATGCAAGATATGTGGAGCTTCATTTCAATAGACTTCAACCGGATTTCACCTAGCCTCCGTCGGACAGCCTCAGGAAAATCGGTGCAATCTTCAAGGGAAATAGCGAAAGATGTTCAAGTTATGACTTAACATGCATACACCATCACAACGACGCATATAAGCATATAAATCACAACCGAAGTTAAACACAAAATAATGTCCAGTTGACCACACAAGGCGAACTTATCATCAACAAGCCGCTAGTGGTATGGAGTAAAGCGAAGCTATCTCAATGAAACACCACACATCAAAGCAAGCTACTTGCATGAATTTAAACTACTTGGATACGAAAGGAAGAAGAAACCTTGCTAGCATTTCATGACAAGACGAATTCCATCATCAATGAAAAGATCTATTATCATAAAATGTGTTACACAACAATCTCCTCAAAAGTTTTCAAAGGGAAAACTTTCTCTTTTCTCCAAATTATGCAAAAATGCTCTACAATGCTACACTATCTAATTCTAATGCTAATACTCTCTCAATGTCTACTGTCTACTATCTAATCTAATGTGTTACAAATGAGGGGGACTCCCCCTTATATAGCTAGCCAAGTCCCAAAAGACGGCTAGGGTTACAATCAATAGAGTGGCCAGAATCGTGCCACCTCAGCCCTAAATAATATTGCCCTAAAAACCGCCACAGAGGAGAGTGGGGTAATAAATGCACCATAATGTCCACCATCATCCTTCTAGAAGATTCCGTTTGCAGACGCGTTCACACTGTCCTTGATCTTCCTTCTTGACTTTGTTCTTTGACTTCTTCCACTTGAGGATCTTCATCCTTGTCACTTGAGTTAACACTTAGCCAATTTCTTGCAACTTCTTCTTCCTTCGAGATTGAAACTTGTAACTTTATCTTCCTCCGAGGGTTGTGATATCATCGTGCTTCACCATTTCCAGACATTGTGCTCCGGCCTCGACATTCCTCCTGCAAAACAAGCGAGGAGAAAAGCATTAGAACACTTCATAATGTAATCTTAACTTACTTACCTGATTTTCATGCTTTGTTTCTTTGCCGCTCAAGCCGCTGGCTGCTCAAATTCCTTCATGCCCAAGCCAAATTTTCCATCCATCTTCTTCAATATCATCTTTGAGAAACTCATTCCACCTCGAGCTCTCGACAACTTTGATTTTATCTATCTCCTAATCTTTAAAACTATCCTCACGAAGAATTTGAGCAAATTCACTCAGGCGCTTCTTAAACTCATCGCCCTGAGAATTTCTACCTTGAAAACACATTTTCTTCTATTTTTGCTCTTTTAGAAAATTTTCTTCAAATTTTCCTTAGGAAAATTCATATCAACCGTGCCCATCAAAAATCTTCATCCTGCATCCTCGGATAAGCCGTGGAAGACCTTAAAATTAACTCTCATCGGGCAATCTTCATACCTTAAGAAAATTTTCTCCGTAACGCTACGAATTCATGGGTGCCCAAATTTAACGGTCTACCTTTTTCCTTCATTTTATTTTCCTTCAATTTTGAACCTTAGAAAATTATTCTTTCATCAAATTTATTCTCGCTCTTTGATCCCCTCCTCAGAATTTTGCTCGACTTGGAAAATTTTATTAACCTCGCAGTACCGGGTACCAATCGATTTCACTCCCCGCAGTAACTCGTTTCCAAGGAAAATTCTACCACTTCTCCAGACTTAGGCATTTTTCTAAGGGAGAAAATATTTTGTGCCTTAGAAATTTTTGAAATCATCTCTTTGGAAAATTTTGCCGTAAAAATTTTGTATCCAGCTCGATCCATTTTGCCTGTGAAAATATCAACTCCACTTAGAAAATTTTATTCATAGAGGTGCCTGGCACATTTTATTTTTCACTCACCATCTTGGATTTTATTTCACACTTGGAAAAAATATTCATTTGAAGTCCCAACTTCAGGAAAATTTCCTTCCCAACACTTTTTCTTTTAAAACATTTCACTCTTTTACTTATACCATTTGAAGAAAATCACGCCTGATCATTTATCTTCGCCACCACACACTCTAGACTTGAAGAGGAAAATCACACCTTAGAAAATATCCTCAACACCTTTTAGCATTCACACTTTTGGCGCATCTAACACTTGAAAAGGCATAACGCCTAGTATCTACCAAGCCCTCACCACGCCTTTGGAGTATTTACTAGCCTTTTACTACGCTTTAATCACATTTCACCCTACTCACCACCCTCTATTCACTTATTACACCTCAAACTAGGCGCATTTCCATGTAGGCAAAGGATGGGCGCATTTTGCTTGTGTAGAAGGAATCTTTTCAACGCCTTGACCTTGTGACTCTTGAGCTTCTCCACGTTTGTCTTCACATGCATCTTTTGGGCGCATTTGATGCCTTGTGAAGGATAAAACTTGGCGCATTCTTCCTATGGAGGTGCATATTTTAACCGCCCCACCCAACAAGTGGCTCTTTCACCTTCCTCGCTGCCTTCTACATGGCCCATTTTGGGCGCATTTTACCCATGCAAGAGGATGTAAATCTTTGACCTGTTTGACTTTCTCAAGACTTGGCGCATTTCCACCTAGGAGGAGGACAAGTTTGCCTTAGAATTTTTTTTATGCTTCTTGCTTGAGGGGTGGGCGCATTTCACAAGGGGTGGAGGATATAACTTGTTGACTGCTTTGACCAATTTGCTTTTGGGCGCATTTCACCCCTTGAGCAGGATAAACTTGCAAGTTAGGCGCATTTAGAGGGGTAAGGCGGATGAAAACATTCCATTTCTAGGAAAATTTTGAACTTCCTACCTTTCTTTTGAGGGCTTATTTTGCCTATAGTGCGGAGGATGGAAACATTTGACTTAATTTGACTTTTCCCTTAAGATGTAGGCCCGGCGAAGGATAAGCTTTATACTCTCTAGAATTTTTCCGAAAGCCTCCTCATCAACCGTGGGCGCATTTTTATGCCCGCCGGATAGATCGCTGCACTTAGACAAATTTCAATATCCTTCGCCACAAGATCGCCTCAAGTATTTATAGTAAGCCTTCAAGCTTTTGCACTTCCGGGATTGATCAACTTGAAATTTGAACGTAGGCATCCTCATAGCTCTATTGTCCCGGCCGATTAATCGCCATTTTTAGTTGATCGTTATTTTTAGAAGAAGTGAGCGTGATAGTGGTTTACTATAAATAGTAACCCTTACGTTTCCGAGGCAGCTCCATTGTCTGATCGAAGTTGAATTTTAATGAGGCGCCTCACCACGTGACCTTTTACCGGTTAATCGATGCATGCAATCGCATTTACTATTTTAGCCAGCTTCAAATTGACTTACTATAGCCAGTAAGTGCTCCGCTTTTAACTTGAAATTTCACCATAGAGCAGTCTGAAGAATGCCGGGACGCGTGGTTTGGCACCGTTTCGCAAATTTTGACTTTTGATGTTTGCTTTAGCTCCTCCGGCCGAAACCGCACTCAGCTTTGTGGCGCACACCAAAATGAGCTTTGTTTGCCTTCGCTTTCGCTGACACCGTGATCACTCGAATCAATCGCTGCGGCTGCCGGGACATACCTGCTAAAAATAGCAAGTTCCTTATTGAGTGAGAATCCTCGTTTGCATGTCACACCATCGCGAAGCTCTCGAAAAACCCATCAGGAATCACCCGACATGCAAAGAAGAGCTCGACATGCAAACCCTAAAAATAGCCTCGGAAGGCTGAATCTTGAAAGTGGTCATCTCGACTTGCATGTTACATCATCGCGAAGGTCCTGAAAAACCCAGAAGGAATATCCAGACATGCAAAGAAAAACTCTGCATCTGGACCCTGAAATTCGTGCCGGAAGCCAGACTGCTAAAAATAGTAAGTCATCTGTTTTCGCTCAAATTTGGCATGCAAGCAATCTGATATACTCTGAATGTCGTGTGATGATCGGAATCTCGAAAAAGCTGACAAATCGCCTGTAATCTCACACTTACTAAAAATAGTAAGTACCTCGGAATTTGATAAATTTTTGCTGAGAGCTTGCTGGAAACATGCTAACATCACTGTTAAGCTCAATTTTCAATTTATTCACTTCATTGGACCTTGGACTGACCAGGAAAGATGAAACCCTAATTTTCGGACTTGGCCAAATCATGTTGAAGCTTGCAAACGGGAACGTCCCCAGAAAGCGAACCATAGAAAAGAGACAGACAGAGAGAGAGAGACCAAAAACCAAAGCCAAAAAGACCAGAATGGAGCAAAAATTAGGGGTCCCCATTTGAATGGGGCGATGTGTGAAAAGGTCACAACAGGCCCAAAATGAGGGGTCAAACGCCAAAATTTCCGAAAACCAAGGTATCCCATCGCGATTAACATCTTTCAAGAATTCCACTGGTAAAATTTGAAGGCAATCGGAGCACTTACTATTTATAGTAAGCCACTTCTGAAATAGGCTATAAATAGTAAGTCAGCGTCAGGCACCAGTGTGAACAAGTCAAGCAAGTGATGAAGACCCCATGGCGCGAATTTCAAGTCAAACATAGTTGTAGAGGTTCGAGAATCAAGCACTTACTATTTTTAGCAAGCCTGTGCAGAAGAATTAGGGTTTCCTAAAATCTAGGGCAAAACACAACATTCACACAGAAGCAGTATCCAACCACGATCGACATCCTTCAAGCAATCAGCACGCAAAGTTTGAGCGCATTCTGAGCAATTACTATTTTTAGTAGGTTGCTAAAAATAGCAGGTATAGGCAGGCATCAGACACCAGCAGCTCAATCACATCACGAGGTTTGAGATAAAGTGAAAATCAAGCTTTTTGGAGCTAGAATTAGCTTAAAATGCAAAATTTGAGAAACTTTCTAAAATTAGAAAGCTAGGGCAAGCCAGGGGCAATGTGAACAAACCACTTCAAATTAGACAAAAGCCATGAAAATTCACTAAGTACTCGAAATTTGAAGTCCAGCATGTGAAATGCGCCTTAGGTACTTGAGGATGATGAAAATTCTTCTAAGTACTCGAAATTGGAAGTGGACATAGTGAAATGCGCCCTTGCAGTTGAAGGTTGATGAAATTTTTTCTAAGTCATCAAAATTTGAAGCTTGATGCCTCAAATGCGCCTTGAAGAGAAGAGAGGGTGATGAAAATTTTCTGAGGCATTTAAATTTCAAGCACACCCCTTTATTAGCACCTTGACTTGTGAAGAGGGTGACTAAAAACTTTAAGTATTGGAAATTTGAAGCAAGGCCCCCTATATGCACCTTACCTTGCATGGAGAAAAATTGAAAAAATTTCTAAGTGCTTCAAATTTGAAGTACACCCCTCCATATGTGCCTTGAAGAGGAGAGGGTGATGAAATTTCACTAAGTGTTGAAAACTTGGAGAAGACTTAAAATGTTGCTAAGTGTTTCAAACTCAAAGCTTGAACCTCTATTTGTGCCCAAAAAGAAGAGAAGCTTTGAAAATTTTCTAAGTGTGAAAAATTTGAAGTAGAGAGGGTCATTTGCGCACAAGGAGAGAAGAAGATGGCTGAAAAGTTTCTAAGTATGAAAAACTTGAAGTAAGACACCTTATTTGCGCCTTGAAGCTAGGAGAAAAGAACTTGAAATTTTCTAAGGCATGGGAGTTAGAAGCTTGACACTCCAAATGCGCCCAAGAAGAGGGACGTTGATGAAACGTCTAAGGCATGAAATTGAAAGTACCTCCACCTAAATGCGCCTAGAGAGTCTAAGTGTTTGAAAGTTGAGGTGCCACCTCTTGAATGCGCCCACCTTGTTAAAGTGGAAACTTACCTTGTTATGCGCCACAAAATGGAAGTAGGGGCCTCTATATGCGCCAAAGCAACATGAAGAATATGCGCCAAAGCAACATGAAGAAGGTGAAAATTTCCTAAGTATGAGAATGGAAGTGGCATATGTCAAATGTGCCCTTCTTAGCTGGAAGTAAGGTAAGAAAAAATATAATTGTGGGAAATTTGAAGAACACCCTCCTATATGTGCCCAGCTTGTGGAAAGATTTGGATGAGAAATTTTGTTAAGTGTTGCAAACTTGAAGGTTGCCACCCTAAATGCGCCCTTACAAGAACATGTTTGAGTGTTAAGAATTTCAAGTCTAAGGGGTCATATGCGCCCAAGATGAAGAGGAGGCTTTGAAAACTTCTAAGGCGTGGAAACTTGAAGTAGACCCATTTTGATGTGCCTTGAGAAGAAGATAGAGTTGGAAAGAAAAATCTAAGTATGTGAAACTTAAAGCTACTACCCCCAAATGTGCCTAGCCAAAGAGAGGCATGTGAAAATCTTTGCAAGAATTAAAAAGTGAAAGCTTGAGGGGTGAAAGGCGCCCAACTTTGGAGGAGAGTTGAAAATGTTTCTAAGGCGTATAAATTTAAAATGAGACCCCCTATGTGTGCCTAAGGTAAAGAGGGTGAATTAAATATTCTAAGGGGTGGCAAATTGAAAGCTCAAGAGTGGAAGTGCACCTATGATGAAGTTTGAATTTTTTTTTTTTAATTTTTTTTTTCTAAGTGAGAAATGAAATTTGCTCTAGGCAAAAAAACTCCCATGCTGGGGAAATTAAATAAACTTCAATTAAAATTATTTTCCAAAGTTAAAAAAATCAAATGTCCCCCTTCGGTTAGACACATGAAATTTTGAAGTTGAGAGATATTTATCAAGGGGAAAATTTATTTTGGAAAATGATCTGAGAAGAAAATAATCTCGCCTGGTGATTTTAAATATTATATCTTACAACTAATGAAATTTTTAGATGAAATATAGATTTTTCTAAGGCGCTAGCAAAGGTGGAGTAAAATTCTCTCAAGTGAAATAAAAAGGCGTTGAGATTAAATTTTAATAATAAATACGCCATTGTTCAAAGATGAATTTTTATACTGGAGTAATTTTAATAAATTTCTCGAATATGCTTCAATCAACTGAAAGTGACTTGCAGTCGGGGAGGGAAATTTTAATTTTCAAATGAGAGAATCTCCACTAATAGCAAATTTCTATGACGACTCTATGACAGCTGAGAATATTCTCTCCCGAATTGGAAATTTTCTAACTAGTGGGGGAGTGAATTAATGACAATTGCTAAACTGGGCGCCTACTTTCAGCTATATAAAATCTGAAGCTTTTCATTTTTCTTCACAAATTGCAGAGTTGAAAATTGTGCTGAAGCTGAAAGTGATTTTGCTTTGCCTCGCTTCGGACAGCCTCCACAGAACTGGTGCAATCTTCAAGGGGAGTAACTAGAAATGTTCAAATTATAATTCAACGATGGAAACACCGTCACAACGACGCATGCCAACATGAAGATCATAATCGAAGTTAAGTTCGCAATATTCCAGTTGACCACGCAAGGCGAACCCACCGTCAGCGAGCCCACTAGTGGTATGTGTTGATGCGGTTTTTGTGACCATACCAAACAGCCGAAGAACAAAATAGTTTGGGGCTACTCCGTTCTCTCTTGATCAAAGTATTCCATGCGCTAAGATTGCGAGAAAGTTCGCATGTTCAACTCCAAGATTCCTTAAGTGCGAATAGACCCAGTTTGGTTGATGTGTTTTGCTGTGTTCGTACGAGGGGACTTACGCAATTGTTCAGATTTCTCACAGCTAGCAGCTGATATGTGATTTGAAGGGGATTCTTACGTGTATGATTTGGCAATTTGATCTCTTTCCTAAAACTAATCAGAAAGTGCGGAAAGTAAAAGGGGAAAGGGCCTAAGAAATTTATATTCTATTCTAAATTCAAGATGTGTGGGGCTTCGTTTCAATAGACTTCAACCGGATTTCACCTAGCCTCCGTTGGACAGCCTCAGTAAAATCGGTGCAATCTTCAAAGGGGGATAGCAAAAGGTATTCAAGTTATAGTTTGACATACATACACCATCAGAACAACGCATATAAGTATGTAAACCACAACCGAAGTTAAACACAAGATAATGTCCAGTTGACCACACAAGGTGGACTTATCATCAACAAGCCGCTAGTGGTATGGAATAAAGCGAAGCTATCTCAATAAAACACCACACACCTAAGTAAGCTACTTGCATGAATTTAATCTACTTGGATACGAAAGGAAGAAGAAACTTTGGCTAGCATTTCATGACAAGACGAATTCCATCATCAATGAAAAGATCTATTATCATAAAATGTGTTATTACTAACAATCTTCCCTCAAAAGTTTTCAAAGGAAAACTTCTCCAAATGATGCAAAAATGCTCTACAATGCTACACTATCTAGCCCTAATGCTCTCTCAATATTCACTGACTTAACTTCTAATGTGATTCCGATACAAATGAGGGGACTCCCTTTATAGCTGGGGCCAAGTCCCAAAGGACGGGTTAGGGTTACAATCAATAGAGTGGCCGTAATCGCGCTACCTCAGCCCTAACCCTAAAAATTACCAAATTAGGGAGTGGTACATTAAATGAATCAAAGATTCCCACTCACTCCCAAAAATAGAAAATGCAATAAATGCTCTATATTCAGTCTTCTAGAAGATCTTCGTCCAGTAGTGTGTTCCCATTGGCCTTCTCTCTGACTGCCAACTCAACAAATCTGCTAAGTACGGCCTCAACCTCATGAACTGAAATAGGCGGAACACAATCCAACTGAAACTCTAACACCGTGACTGAATGCTCGCAAGCTCGCATAAAGATTTTCCAAGTGTACTAAGGAGTCCTTGTTCTCGATCAAAGTGGGAGAATGTAGCAAAGATTTTCAAAAGTCATCCTCATAATAAAGGTCTAACATCCGCTAAGAAGGGAACCAAAGAAACCCCCTGCTAAATTATCAAACTTATTTTATCCGGATTCAGCCTAGCAACATGGCCTCAAGGTGTTCTGGAACTCCATCTTACGATGTTAGCCATAGCTCCATGTATCCTCGCTGAACTGGCCGGTGATCGGAAGAAGCACTGCGATAGTCAAGAATACCACCGAGAAATCATATCCGCCATTCACCAATGACACCTCCATCAATCAGCAACCGCACGGCACATACCTCAACACCTCAAGACGCCGATCACCTACTGATAGATAGAAGCATCGCCTTCCAAGCATGATCCACCGCATCCATCCGCAGCCAGGTAGAGGCTCACAGCAAGCGAGGCAAGGTCCTCCATAAATTTCTCTGTCTCAGTACGAACTCCTGTGACCCATTTGTCTGCCTCCTATGCCATCCTCCCCAACTCTACTAAGCCGCTGATCAACTCTCTAGGAATATCCGCCGGAGGCTCTATCACTGGTACATCCTGCCCTCGAGAACGAGACAACTGCTGAACATATCCAATTAATGCCTTGTGTTCTCGTTTCAACTTCTTATATTTTCCTTCTTTCTTGAACAACCTATCCTTGAGGGCGAGGAAGGAGTTATCACACTCCTCAACGATTCGGAAGATCAGGGCGCCCCAAGTCCGTAGTGGTGACCACATAGTTTTCGTGAGCTGCTTCATCTTCGCCTCACTCGACTCGCGGGACAGCAACGTTGAAGAGTAATGGTGAGCCATCCTCATCGCTGAGACCTTTCTCAAAATTTTCTTGCCTTCTTTCTTCGGGTGGAGGAAAGAATCGACCGGGTTCAAAAATTCCTCCATCTCAACCGGCTGATCAATCTCCTCACTGGCTTTTCTCATTCTCGGCTTTAAGCCACCCGCACCTCATATAGTATATCGGCGGCTGCTGTTCTTCGTGCTCTAATTCTCTAACCTCGTTCCAACTTCTTCCCTCTCATTCGCCACAGGCTCATTGTCTCAAGGGCTGAGTGTCACCTCGACACTATATCATCATCATCAGCCATCGCTCATATTCTCTAACTCTTGCTGAAACTAAGGGTCAAGAATAGTCCCCCATCATCATGCTGACTAAGTCGACAGTACATTGGCACTCCGCTAACCGACTCTCCTCCGCGTGGGAGGTCGAATATCATCTCCTCAGACACCGTACCGATTCACCTAAACTTCCTCCGGATCAGCAAATAAAAGACATTCTCCTCAGATACTTGAGAACGTAATCTCCAGTTGTACCGCATCGGGTGGACTCCTCGTGGATTCGCTGGCTATTTTCTTTCCTCGACTCGACCCCGCGGTATTCAAGCTTTCTTTCCTCGTGGTGGGTGTCCCCGTGATCTCCCCATCATGTTGTGTCAAGGAAATTGATCTACTTTTCAATTGCCATTTCTCCTCGGCCAACCCAAGCTCCCGTGAATGTCATAACCGGATAGGAGAGAGTATCTAAATCAGTGAACCTCGGCTCGAATTCAATCTATGGGTGGAAGTGGAGACTCAACAGCTTCGCATAGTCTCCGGATGAACATCCATATCTCATTAACCCGTCCCGAATCGAACTACCCTACACTCCCCTCGACCGAAAAGTAATCGGCAACCTAGAGAACATTCTTTTCCTCACTTCAATCTCATCAACTGCATCAGCCCAATAATCTTCTATGGTGGCCTTATGTTTGAACTCCTCCGACATAACCCAATTGATGTTATGGTGCGGGTCATAATGCCGTCGGCTTGTATGATATGAGAAATGATAAACCTAAGCTCAATTTCTAGTCAGCTCTCTCAGATAGCGACACACTCTCATCCTGAAGTTGCTCCATCACAATTGGAAACTCTATCCCCCTCTTCTTCTTCTTTCTTTCCGATTTTGTCAAAGGCTAGCAACCTGCCTAGATACCTCTAGCATTATTATTCTATCTGGGTACTTAGGCAGCTCTATAATGGGTATGAAGCAAAATCCTGCACTTAACAATGTATGAAAAATCTCTAAATTGCAAACCAAAGACCCATACCTCTCAATCAATTCCCCGGCATTCTAGAGAGATTCTGTGATGTAACCTCTCCTGAAGCAGCCTCGTGATGTACATGGTGAATGAATCGTTGACACGCTTGTAGTAGGTTGTGCTCGACAGGTGCAACTGTGTACACACCTCATGGATTTTGAATTGATGAGAGCCACAACCGACGGGTTCCTTATAAGAAATCCCTCTGTACCTCGTCATTCGTGCCAACATGTAGACAAGATAGGAGCTCATGTAAAACGTTTTAGTCCTCCTCAGGCTCAGGAGCTGCTCATGTATATTATCGCTGATCATCTCAGCCCAATTGACATAATCCTTGCCCTCTAGCACCAGGTTGATGTAATAAAACATCCAAGGCTCAAAAATGTAGGATTGTGGGCAACCACCAACCCTACTCAGCATCATGATAAGATCACAGTATTCCTGTTTCAGGTCCTCTGCTATGATCTGCTTTGGCAACTTCGCACGAGATGGCTTAGGAGTGCTCATCCAGTGGGTGTTAATTGTATCCATGCACCTCTCGAAAGCAGAAGCATACATCCGCTCCGCTCGCTCCCTGGACTTGTAGATCATATTTCTGTGCACCGGGATCCCGAAAGCTTCACCAATGGCCGCCGAAGTGAGATTGGCAAGTAATTGGCCATCAGGTGACATGATCGACCGGTGTTCCTTCTCATAGCAATTAGCGCACTCCATTATCAGCTCTGAGCACTGAATGGCTGGCGGGAAACCAGCAGCTGCATATAATCCACTCCGCACGATGTTGTGTGAAGTGACCGAAGCCCGATGACTTCCAATTCCAAACAGCCTGTTCTTGACGGTCTCCAGGTTGACAGAGCCCAAGTTAGTATCCGTCAACTTGCCCAGCTTTGAAATGAACTTCGACTCTGGCATGAATGTTTTGCTGAGCTTCTTGATCATAGCCTGTCTGGAGGCACCATTGTCCTTTCCGGTTGTCCTCGCTTCAGCCATCTGCAACATAACAAACATTCATCAGCAATTAAATTTAATAAAATAAGGCAATGTAGGGGCTACAGTCGAATTCTAGAAGCTGCAATAACTCTCGTGTTTGCAAACCTCAGCTTCTTCACTTGAATATATTCGAACTTCGACACTTAGAACAGATTTCTAAGTGAACTCTGATGATTTCACTTCTCAATCAGCAATCAGCAATTTTAACTATTTCGTATCAGCAATCAGCAAACATCAAGCTAGCAAGTTCGCACTTCTAAGTTCTCAGCTACTTTACTCACTACAAGATGTCCCTTCAACTGGCAACTTTAACTAAGCTCAATCAAATTTCAGTCACTAGCAAAGTCGTACCTCTTTCAAGCTTTCAGCAATTTCTCAGTAAATACTTCTTTAACCAGCAATGGCGTACCTTGACCACTTCAGCAATTACTTCTCAGCAACTTAAGGCGTACTTCTCCCAGCAACAAATTTAATCAACTCCCAAGTGCGCCTCCCCAGCAAACTCAACTTCTCAGCAAAATTCAAACTTCAACAACTTACTCAGACTCAGCAAAATTTTGAATTTCCTCAAGCTTCAGCCACTCACTGCAATGTCTCACTCTCGGAGCAAATTCGACTTCCAGCTGTGAAAACAAGTGAAAAACATCTTCATTTTATAGCCAAAACTCGAATTCTAGAAGAAGTTAATTTTAGCCAGTGCCATTAAACTCCACTACTCCACTTCAAGAATTCAAATTTTCCCTCTCTGGTGTTTCTGACACTTGTCTCCAGTCGTCGGGAATATTATTCTTCTAGAAACTTGACTTTGACTGGCGTTTTGGATTTTGCTTTTGAAAATTTAATTTAATTCATCTTCTTTTAACTCACCAGCCGGAGCTCTATCACTTGAATTCGAATTTTCAACTTCATCATCTGCTCTGGAAAATTCATCCTCGAAGAGTTTAATCAAAATTATCTAGGCAACTGACTTCAGATTCATCGTTCGAAGAAAATTCATCTTGAAAGCACATTTTATTCAAATTTGCCTTAGAAAATTTAAAATTCTCCCTTAGGAAAATTCACAATTCGAGCACTGATTAAATTCCTCACTGAAAGAGTGTCGGCGAAGCTTGAAAGACTTGGAAATCCATTCATCATCGCAAATGTTCAGTACCCAGAAGCAAATTTCCTCCAGAATGTCTCGAATCCATGGGTACCCAACGAACGGGTTCATTTAATTTTTCGAATTTTGAACCTTAGAAAATATTATTTTCATCATTTTAAATTCATTCTTCGCCTGTGATCACTCTGCGTTGCTCTGACTTCTTGAAAAATTTGAATCATCTTGCAATATCATCGTCTTTGACTGCATATCTGAGAAAAGTTGTTTGTGTTCTTAGAAATTTCATCAACTTGGAGCTCTAGGCGTATTTTCCAAGAAGGAAACAATTTGCCTTTAGAAAATATTTCTTTAAAATCATCTCGCACTTTGAGAACTTGCCTTAGAAAATTTTTATCGTTTGCCAGTGGAGAAAAAAAAAAAATTTCTTATCAACTTCATTCAGAAGAATTTTATTCATTCCCGGCACGCCTTATTTCTCACTTCATACTTCACACTTGACACTTGAAAGGCAATTTTATCAAAATTTCTAACGCCTTAGAAAATTTAAATTTCACATGTCTTCGGGAATTTTCTAACACTTTACCATCTTAGGCGTATCACACTTGAAGAAAATCATGCCTAGCATGCCTTGAAAATATTTTAACACCTTATGACTCCCTTCAACATAGGCGCATATCACACTTTAACTCTCAACACCTTGAAATATTTCAACGCACACATCACCCTCAATGCCTTAGGAAAATTTTCAACCCTTGTAACTCCCTTACTCTTGGCGCATATCACACTTTGAGAGGAAATTTAAAAATCACGCCACACACACCTTGAAATAATTTTCAAACCTTTAGGCTTTAGGCGCCTAGCACACACGAGGGAAAATCACGCCCCACATACATTCACCACCTCACACGTCCTTGGAAAATTCTCCAACACCTTGAGCGCCTAACATTTACACCTTTCACCACGCTTTGGTAATATTTTTCACCTCAATTACCACGCTTAATTACTTCTCACATCCAAACATGAGTGCATTTCCTTGTAGGAGGACAAACTTGCCACCACGCCTTGTGACCCTTCATCTTCTACGCTTTTGTCTTCACATGCACAAGTTTGGGCGCATTTTGCCTATGGAGGAGGATGAGATTCTTTGACTTCTTCACTTTTCTTCACCTTGGGCGCATTTTGATGTGTCTAGTGGATAAGCTCAAGACAGCGCCTCAAGAGTGACTCTTCGCCTTCTTTATTTTGTCCTCACATGCATGCATTTGGGCGCATTTTGCCCCTTGAGGAGGATGAAAAACTTTGACCCCGTTGACTTCTTGCAACTTTGGGCGCATTTTATCCCTGCTGGTGGATGAACTCTCCAACGTCCTTGGGTGACTCTTCACCTTCCACGTTTTGTCTTGACATGGCCCAGTTTGGGCGCATTTTGGCCTTGGAGAAGGATGAAAATGTTTGACCTTGTTGACTTTCCTTCACCTTGGGCGCATTTTGCCTTGTGTGCAGGATGAACTCACACTTAGAAATTTTCATGCCTCTTCAGCTGAGATGGGCGCATTTCCCTATGCCTGCTGGACGAGACTCCACTTGTAATAAAATTTCCATCAGTCCTTCGGGCCAAGAGATCGCGCCCCATATTTATAGTAAGTACTGAATTTTACCGGCTCTGGGAATGGCCTTGAATTTTAAACATAGCTTCTTTCCATAACCTTATCAACTCATTTGGCACTGCCACTTTTAGTCACCCTCGCCATTTTGGGGCTCGTTACAGGTGGCTTACTATAAATAGTAAGTTTCTCATGTTTCCGATAGCTCCCAAGCTCCGATCGACGTGAAATTCGAATGAGGCGACCCTCACCACATGACCTGCTGGCTGACACTGACGCATGCAACTGATTTACTATTTTTAGCATGTTTTCAATTTGACTTACTATGGGGCCAGTAAGTGCCCGCTTGACTGAATTTTACCGCCAGATAGCCCGAAGAACGTACGATCGCCAAGGGTTTACACCGATTTTGAAGACTTCGAAGCCTTTATGCTCATTTTTAGGTCCCGGGTTGGAAACCCCACTCCGGGCTTCTGCATGCATATCGTCGATCTATGTTTCTTCGCTTTTGGCGACATCAAGGACGCTGCAGACCAACCGGCCAAGTATACGCCGACATACCTCGCTAAAATAGCAAGTTCCCACGCGAGAATCTCCGTTGCATGTCACACCATCGCTGAAGTTTCGCAAAACCCATCAGAATCACCTAACATGCAAAAAGAAACCTCGACATGCAAACCTCAAAATAGCCTCGGCTAGCTTCCAACTCGAAGTGGTCGCTTCTTGACTTTGCATAGCTAAGCATCATCGCTAAGGTCTCAAAACCCGAAGGAAATGCCAATACGTAAAGAAAATCTCTGCATCCGAACCTCCCCGGAATCCGGCCGAAGTCGGATCACAAATAGTAAAGTTGTCCACTTTCGCCACTTGTATGCGAAAGCAACGATACGCCTCAATGCCGGTGGTGATGATCGGAATCTCAAAATAGTCGACAATTTGACTTCACACTTACTAAAAATAGTAAGTAACCCAATTTACGAAACTTACTGAAACTCGGCCGGATGCCTAACACAACATCAGTAAGTTCAATTTTCAATCTTCACTTTACTTGACCTTGACTCAGCTGTAAACCATTGTTCCCTACTTTGTGGACTCTGGCCAATATTTCTCGCTTAAGCTTAATGACTTTACCAACCTCAAAGACGGACACCAGAAAAGAGACACACACAGAGAGAGAGAGAGAAACCCAAGCCAAAAAACCAGAACGGAGCAAAAATTAGGGGGTCCCCATCTTGAATGGGGCGATGTGTGAAAAGGTCACAACAGTATGGATAGACGAAGTTTGCTCAAATTGAAGACCACATTCCATTATTACTATCTACTACTTGCATGAAACAAAATCTATTTACTTTACTCTAAAATCCTACTTGAAGTAGAGGGACGAAGAAACCTCGCCAGCTACTCACAACAAAAGACGAGATCATCATCAACGAAAACTCTTTTTATTGAGATAGTGTTCACAACAATGGGGAACTTTGCCTCTCCTTCAAACTACTCTATCAATCTACGCTATGCTACTTCTAAGCTATCACCTAGCTGTCTCTCTATTCTAATCTCTACTACCTAATCTCATGAAGGTACAAATGAGGGGGGGATGCCACTTTTACAGCTGGCCAAGTCCAATGGACGGCTCAGATTACAATTGGCTGGATGGCCCAGATCGTGCCACCTCAACCCTAAACAAGATTCACCCTAAAAACCACCACAAAGAGGAGTGGGGCAATAAATGAGCAATTAATGGCCACCATCTTCTAGAAGATTCCTGCTTGTAAACGCATTCACATTGTTCTTCTTTTTCTGACTGCAAACTGGATGAGTCTGATCATCATCGCTTCAATTCCTTGAATGGATATGGCTGGCACGTTCTTGATCTGACTCCAAGGCGACAACCTATTTCTCCTGCTCGACGATGATTTTCCTCCTTGATGTTGTTCTTCAACTTTGAAGTACTTGCCTAGGTTTCCATTTTTTCCTCCATCCCGAGCTTTGAAAACATTTCTTCTTTGCCACTTGAGTTGGGCACATACTAGGTTATTCCAACACTTAGCCATTTCTTGCGACTTTTCTTCCTTCATGATTCTATCATCTTGGACTATTTGCTTCATCTCCCCAAGTCATCACTGTTTGGTCTCAACGTTCCTCTTGCAAAACAAGCAAGGAGAAGAGCATCAGAACACTTCATAATATACACTCAACTTACTTACCTGATTTTCATGCTTTAACTTCCAAGGGTTCATCGTTTTTCTCCAGCCAATTTTGCTTTCTTCATGATTTTTCAACATTTGTAGGCTGGGGCAGTCACTCTGATATTTCATCCAATTCTTGCTCGAGAAAATTGTTTTCATCAGGAACTTGATAAAAAATCATCTAGTCATCATTTACTCCTTGCCTTAGAAAATTTTTAAATTTTCCCCTTAGAAAATTCGTTATTTAAGTGCCCATCAAAAATCTCTGTCCTGAAGGCTTCGGTAAAGTGTGGAAGACTTTAAAATCCATTCCCCATCACAAACATCCGATACCCAGAAGAAAATTCCCTTCAAAAAGCGTCAAATTCATGTGTCTCCAAACGAAGGGGTACATTTAATTTTTGAATTTTAAACCTTAGAAAAATATTTTGCCAACAATTTTATTCTTCATCTTCATCTCTAGGCGTATTTCCTTGCTTGGCCTTGAAAACTTTATCATCTTCGTGAAGCTGGCACCTTCTAACTTCCTCTCGCCAATTTTATTCATGCCTCTAAAAATTGTATCTCCTTCATCAACTTGGGCATATTTTCCTCTAGAGGAAGGTGGAATTTTATGCCTTAGAAAAATTTCATCATCAAAGTTCATCTTACCTCTCCCTTTTGCGTTTTCCCTGCCTTAAGAAAATTTTCAAATCACTTTCAAACTGGGCGCATTTTCATGTATCAATTGCCATTTTGTGCCTTAGAAAATTTTCTAGCCTCAACTTCTTTATTTTCTCCAGGCGCATGTGAGGGTCTGGGGTTTCCTTTTCAACACTTAAACAAATTTTCACCAACTCCAAGCGCTTTTCACCCTTTAGACCTCCATTTCACTTGCCTTAGAAAAATTTCTATTTGATTCTTCTTGGATGGCGCATTTACCTAGGTGAGCTTCCATTTTACAACTCAGTTGAAAATTCATCACCAATTCCAACTTCTTCATGGTTGAGGGCGCATATAAGGGGTGTAGCTTTTAGTTTCCAACACTTAATCAAATCATAAGCCACTCCTCTTAGCTAAGGCGCACCAAAGGGGTATCTTCTTCAAGTTTGCATGCCTTAGAAAAATTCCAAGCATCTCCATGTAAGTTGGGCGCATTTAGCACCTTGAGCTTTCAATTTGTGACACTTTGAAATTTTTCTAACTTCTCCTCCAAGTCAAGGCGCACATAAGGGGTCTTGCGTCAAATTCCAATACTTAGTGAAATTTATCAACTCTTCTTCCTTGCTAGGGCGCATATGAAGTAGGGAGCTTTCATTTTATCATACTTAGAAAATTTTCAAATCACCCCAAACTTACAAGGGTGCATTTGACATGTGCTACTTATAGTTTCTATGCCTTAGAAAATTTTCTGACTTCAACCTCCAGCTTGGGTGCATTTGACCCCTAAAGCTTTCAATTTCACTTGCCTTAGAAAATTTTAAGTCCTCCTCTTTCAAGTTTGGGCACATTTACCTAGGCAAGCTTCTAGTTTCATTGCCTTAGAATAATTTTGAGTCATCATTTAAGCTTGGGCGCATTTACCATGGCCTACTTCAAGTTCCCATGACTTAGAAAAAATTCAACACTAAATCCTTGACCTAGGCGCACTTGGAGGTGTCAACTTCCAATTTCAAACACTTAGCAAAATTTTCATCACCTCCCAGTTAACAAGGCACATTCAAGGGTAGTTGCTTCAAGTTTTAAGTACTTAGTCAATATTCAAGCCTCTTCCTCTAACCTTGGGCGCATTTCTACCCCTAAGGTTTCAATTTGTGATACTTAGAAATTTTTCAAGGCTCCTCCTCAAGTTTGGGCGCATATGGAGGTAGGAGCTTCAAATTTTCAACACTTAGCAAATTTCCAGCTTCCCTCTTCAAATTAAGGCGCATCTGGGGTCCTCTACTTCCAATTTAGCAAACTTAGCAAATTTCAAGGCATATCTCCTCAAGCTTGGGTGCATTTAGCCTTGTGAGCTTCCATTTTTCTAGATTTAGCAAATTTTATCCAGCTCCATGCTGTTCAGGTGCATTTCACATGGGTAGCTTCAAATTTCATTGCCTTAGAAAATTTTCAAGGCTCCAAGCTTGTAAGGGCGTATTTTCATGCTGGAGCTTTCATTTTATCAGACTTAGATGAATTTCAAAGCTTTCGTCCGATTTGAAGTGGTTTGTTCACGTTGCCCTCAACTTGCCCTAGCTTTCTATTTTTAGAAAGTTTCTCATTCTTCATGTTTTAAGCTGATTTCTAGCTCCAGAAAGCTTGATTTTTACTTTGTCCTAATCCTCGTGACATGACTGAGCTGTTGGCGCCTGATGCCTGCATGTACCTACTATTTTTAGCAACTTACTAAAAATAGTAACTGCTTAGAATGAGCTCAATTTTTTGCGTGTAAACTGCCTAAAGGATGTTGATTGTGATCAGACGCTGCTTCTATGTGACTGTTGTGTTTCGCCCTAATTTTTAGGAAACCCTAGTTCCTTTGCATGGTCCTGCTAAAAATAGTAAGTGCTTGATTTTTGAATCTCTGCAACTCCGTTTGACCTGAAATTCGCTCCATGGGGTCCTCATCGCCCATTTGACTTGTTCATACAGATGCCTCGCGCTGACCTGTTATTTTTAGCATGTTTTTGGAGGCAGTTTACTATTTATAGCAACTACCTGATTTCAAGACTTCCACAACTCCGTTTGACTTGAAATTTGAATGTCGTGACTCTCATCAGTAGACTTGCCCGTTCACACTGACGCCTGATGTTGACTTTCTATTTATAGCCTGTTTGAGACATGGCTTACTATAAATAGTAAGTTCTTTGATTGCCTTCAAATTTTACCGGTGGACTCCTCGAAAAATGCTGATCACAATGGGATACACCGGTTTTCGAAAATTCTAGCATTTGACCCCCCATTTTGGGTCCCGAAGCTGGAAACCCTAATTTGTCTTGCATGTCAGTCAAACAACCTCCGTCTGAGTCTGTTTCTATTGCATTTTGCCTTGTTTGTGACCCTGATGTGCTGGGCAGCCGTCGGAATGGACCTGCTAAAAATAGTAAGTCGCTGAAAAGTGATCATCTCTGCTTGCATGTCACATCATTGCATAGCTCTTGAAAAACCCACAAAGAATATTCAGACATGCACTAAAAAGCCTTGCATGCAAACCCTAAAATAGTCTCCGAAGGCGGCTCCGAAAAAGGTCCTAACCCTGATTTGCATGTTATATCACTGCGAAGCTTTCGAAAAACCCACAAGGAATAACCTAACATGCGCTGAAAATTTCAACATGCAAACCCTAAAAATAGCCTCTAAAGGTTGAATACTAGTCATCGTCTCATTTTGCATGTTATATCACCGCATAGGTCTCAGAAAACCCAGAAAGAATCTCCAGACATGCGATGAATAAATTCGCATATAAACCCTAGAATCAGCTCTTGAAGATGAACTTGCTAAAAATAGAAAGTTGTTCATTTTCACACAAAACTTGTGGACAAACAATTTGATGTGTCCTAGATGCGGTGTAACAGATAGAACTTCAAAAGTGCTAAGAGATTGCCCCAAATCTGGCACTTACTAAAAATAGTAAGTTGTCGAAATTCACTGAAATTTTGTTGGGGACCTGCTGGAAGCATGCTGACAACGTTAGTCTCAGATTTCAACTTACTCTATTTGACCTCAAACTAACATGAGAAATGCAAACCCTAATTCTATAGACTTGGCCAAAATTTCAATTCAGATGGGCACATCCCCGAAAAGACGAGCAGCAAAGAGAGAGACAGTGGGAAAAACCAACCAAAAACAAGCCAAAAGACCCAAACAAAGCAAAAATTAGGGGGTCCCCATTTGCAATGGGGTGATGTGTGAAAAGGTCAAAACAGGACTTTCACTTGTCTTTACCATTTTCCCTTGGTGTCTAAGTCAGACTTTGCTTGTTTTGTGCCATCCTTATGGCGGACTTCAAGAATTTCTCTCCGTGTTGCTCATCTTCTTATGGCAGACTTTCTTGGATTCTTGACACATCCATCTCTCCTTCCAAGCGGACTTCACATTCTTCATGCCATATTATCTTCTAGGCGGACTTGCTTCAGACTTAAACACTTAACCAAAATTTTCAATTCTTGCAATAATTTTAGCCAAATTTTGAGCCTTTCTTTTCTTCTCTTGGTTGGACGGACTTCATCCACTTCATGCCATTCTCATCTCCCCTCTAGGCACTTCATGCCTTAGAAATTTTTCATCATGCTTGAGGGCGGACTTCCAATATGTTCTTCCTTCTTCCTTTTCAAATTCAAGTCAGACTTCAAGAACTTTGTGTCATTTTCCATATCTCCAAGGAAAACTTTGTGAATTTGTTTCTAAGGCATGGTAGTCTAGGCAGACTTGACAAATTTCTTTACACTTCCATGGCGAACTCCATGAATGTCTTTCCATGTTGCTTTTGGCATGGTGGACTTGAAAGTGAGTTTTCCATGTTGCTTCCAAGGTTGGGCGGACTTCCTTATGTATTTGCCATCCATTCTCAAGCTTGGGGCAGACTTTGTCTTTGCCTTGCCATTCCCTGGCGGACTTGTCTTTATGCTTGCCAAAGTTTGACATAGCTTGGGTGGACTTTGGAGTTGTCTTGCCATTTTTCTTCCTTCCAAGCAGACTTCATGAAGAGTTTGACACTTTCTTTGTCCTTCTTTTGGATCATCAAAACCCTCGCCATATGACTTTTTCTTTATTTTTTCATGATTTTTCTTGGGATTTTCTTGATTTTTACCTCTGGTGGCCTGAATTTTGATTCTAAAAATGGAAATGTTGACTCAATGACCAAAAATAAAAATAGAAAAAGCAAAATCCCTAAAAAAATAGGAGTCTCAGATTGGTCCAAAAATGCCAAAAATGAAAAAAGCAAAAAAGCAAAAATTCCTAAAAAATAGCAAGTGTCAGAATTGACTCAAAGCATAGGCGATCCTCGTCTTCTGGACCTTTTGAGCACTTCCATGACGTTTAGGCACTATTTCGGGCTTGAATTTCCAACTTGGCTCAGATGACTCTTCAAAACTTTAACTCCTTATTGTAAAAGAAAAATGGTGATAAGCAATTGCAATGCCAAGGAAAAAAGTGAAAACAGGGGGTCCCCATTTGCAATGGGGCGATGTGTGAAAACGTCACAATAGGTGGGACGCCAAAAAGGGAGATGAAGCATTTTAAAAAGTTAAAAAATTAAAAGAGGAGAAGGGTGTCCATTTCTTAGAGAGAAATTAAAAAACTTTTGCAGTCCATTTCTGCCCTACTCTTATAATATGAAGTTTGGCTCTCATTTCTCATTATCCAGACTTGACAACTTACTGAAATGCTGTCAAATTTTCTCTGGTTTTCCTAGGCTATGTTGTAAGGACGAAAACCCTCCATCGTTGGGCTGATTTCGGTGGTGAAATATCCACCCTCGTCAGATAGTGGTGTTGGTTCACAGCTTAAATCAACAAGAGCTTCACAGATTTATCTATAGAGAAGAAACATGAAGATTTTTCAATATTTTTAGGAGTTTTTGGTGTGCTTTGTTTTGGCTTCAGTTTTGGTGTGAGTTTGGAAGGTTTTGGTGAGTTTATTTTCAGTTCTAGGTTTTCAATAATGGTGCCCTAAGACCTGGTTTTCTGCTCATATTTTTTGGAGGGCTTGAAGTTTGCAAATGGGTATTGGAGAAATAGAAGGCTCTCACCTTGGCGATCATTTCTAGCATTAGTTTGCAATTTTTAATGAAGATTTGTAATTTCTAAAGAGAATCGAACTTCCCAAGGGTGGCGCCTAGTTGCTGCAAGAAACTTCTGTTCTAATCTTCTCAGGCTACAGCTTGCGGTTGCCTTGAATTGAGGACGTTGGGTGTATGAATGAAGCTAAGAAATAAGGAGGTTTCGAACTAAGGACAACACTACTGTATGTTGCATTTTGAAGGCTTTAATCTGCTCTTTGTTGTTCACCCAGGTCTGAAAGATTACTTTATGTTTCTGTTGTTTAATCTTGTAATCATAACTCTATTGTATTGAAAATCATATTACTGTTGAAGGCAGATTTCTATCTTTCATTGCTAGTTATTTGTTGTTCTATCTTGAAAATCTATTATGCTTATTATGGCATGTTGCAAACTAGATTAATTCATGTAAACCATCAAACAAGCAAAACTCAAAAAATAAAAAAAGACAGCAGCTTGGTGAAAATAAAACATTTTCAAAAAAAAAATTCAGGGGTGAACATTCCAACACAAGCACACATTGTGCAATGGTTAAAACAACTCTTCATGAGTCCTGTTGTGACCTTTTAACACATTGCCCCATTGCAAATGGGGACCCCCTAATTTTTGCTTCATTTGGGTGATTTTGGTTGGTTTTCCTGTTGTCTCTCTCTTGTTATGTCTATCTCTCCGGGGATATGATCGTCTGAATTGAAATTTTGGCCAAGTCTAGAAATTAAGGTTTGAGGTTGATTCGAAGAAAATTGAAGTCTGGGCTTGACACTGCGTGTCCAGCACCTTAAGCTGCTTGCCATCAAATTTTGAGTTGAATCTGACCACTTGCTATTTTGGCAGTCCCAGCTCTAAGCTATTTTAGGTTTTGCATGTGCTTTTCAATGCAGTCCGAGAATCTTCTGGTTTTGAGACCTACTGATGATATAACATGCAAGATGAGATGATAACTTCAACAGTCCTAACTTCAAGAACCAATTTCGTGGTTCGCATGTTGAATTTTTAATGTAATGTCCGGCTATTCTTATGGGTTTTCAAGAGCTACAACAACGAGATAACATGCAGACAAGATGATCACTTTTCAAGAGCTTACTATTTTTAGCTAATGCTTGCATGCAAACCAGCTTTACGGGTTTTTGAGATCACTCGAAAGGTGACATGCAACCCATCCAAGAACGGTTGGTCACTCTTCTACTACTTTTAGCAAGATCGCCACAATACCCAACACTCAAGACAATGAATAGAGCCACATGCAAACAAATGGTCAAACGGAGGTCATAATGAGCCACATGCAAGACAGATTAGGGTTTCTAGCTTTGAGGCTCAAAATGAGGGTAAAAGCCGAATCTCCGAAAACTAATGTAATCCCATCGCGCAAGATCTTCAAGGAGTCCAATTAGTGAAATTTGAGCTAATCTAACAACTTACTATTTATAGTAAGTCACTTATAAAACAGCTATATATAGTAAGTCACACACACCGCAGGTGAACAAGTCAGTAACCCATGAGGATCCTGTTCAATTTCAAGTCAATTTGAAGTAAAAGTATGAAAATCGAAAATTACTAAAATAGTGGGTGTTGGTTGGAAATTTTGTATTCTCGTGAAAGCGTACAAAATTGAGATTTCAACCACAGCACGTGAGTTTGAACTCTCCTAATTAAGGGAAGGCTCCCCCTTTAACTAAATAAAACTAAATGGATAGGACAGCAATCGTTCCTCTTATTTCAGGAAAGATTATATTCTCTTCTCTTCAAAGAAAAGAAACAATATACGTTGATAAAACTTTAGTACGGTAACTATGCAATGGAATAAAGAAAGAGGAGATAAAGTTTCCTGAAAGCGCAAAGACTTCCGTTATTTCCTCCGGGACGGGAAAACAATTCAATAAGCACAAAGTCTTGAAGAATGAAATCCTATCAACCTTTTTTCAGAACGATTACTTTATGGAAATATACAACATAAAACAGCGTAAAATCTGTAACTATGAAGTATCTATTAACTATTCTAGATGAGAGTTAATACTAGCACAAAGACTTGCAATTATTCTCAATTTCTAACACTAACTATGAATTCAATTCTCACATTTACAGCACAAAGTCTGCAGATATTTAAATCGAATCTCTCTTCAGCAATCTTCAACAATTCTCAAGTAATTACAAAATAATAAAACAAGGATTCAGCTCAAAGTCTGAAATTCCAGCTTCTTGATATTACTTGAAAATTCACAATATTCCACTATAAAGCTCAAAGACTTTATGAGTACAAAATTCTGCAGAGTTTTCTTGCTTGCTAAAAAGATAAAAGATTACAATAGACCCCTCAAGTATTTATAGGAGGAAGGTCTGGAGAAAAAGGTGGGAGGATCTCAACAAACTTGAGAAAATCTCTCAACCGATAACTAATTGCGATTGACTTATTCAAAATTACAATCCAAATTGTGATTTGTCTTGTAAGATTTTACATGTAATTACATTTTCGAAAATTGCAAGGAAAGAACACTTGCAATTGCAAAATTTGTTTTTACATATATATTGTCGAAAGTAAAATTACATAAAACAATCTAAAACTTTAATCTGTTTCATTCCTATCTTTGAAAGATAAGAATTTGCTGATGATGGTCTTCAACTCATTCGGATCAGGACCCAACGTGTTCTTGGCCACTGCAACTGTCTTCAAAATTACATCAAAGTATCTGATAGTTGCTAGTCTATGCTCTTCATAAGTAGTTTGCATTTTCTCAAGGATTGTTTGATGATTGACAAGCTTTTGAATTGAATCCATAGAAAACTGCTTTGATTCCATTTGTTGACGAAGATTGGCTGCCATTTCTGAAGTAACTGAATCAGCTGCAAGTAATTCATCTTCTTGATTCAAAACCGTACAAGAGATCTTTCTCAAAACTTGAAAGAATATCCTGCTGAACTTCATCACTCATTTCTAAAGTGGCCTGGATATCTTTGATAAGATCTTGAATGACCAATGATCTATTTGTCATAAGTTCTTCAAATTCTATGTACTTCTCTCTATTTGGCAAGATCGAGTTGCTGCATAGAATTTGTAACTTAACTTGATCTATCTCATGCCAGATTTTTAAATCCTTCTCAAGTGATTCCAAACTCTGCTTGAAGGCTTCCAAAGTCTGATTCAGCTTTATCTTTGCTATTCTGACATTCTTGAGAACTTGCAACGTCTTCTCAATCATTGGAATACTTTGCTCAATTAGCTGAGTTATCCATGAATCAATTGCCTTGGCCTTTTGTGCAATTCTTTCTAATTGTCTAACTGATTCATTTGGAGGAGCTGTAGATAGAGAATCAACTGCCTCTGATGATCCTGTAATCCTTTGAATGACTGAAACCAGCTGAGCATTGTCTTCTTTGAGCTTTTCCTTTTTAGCTAAAAGTTCATTATAGCTTTGTGTCAAAATCGTCACTGAACTTTGAGCATCCTGCATCATATTGGCATGAGTCTGCTTGCCCAATTCCACTCTTGTGAACCTGTAATCAGATACCTGCATTTCTTCATGTGGTTTATCAACTAGAGGCTCTGCAATTTCAGCATATTTCATTCTGTTGCTGTCAACAAAAACTTGTGAGACTGTTTTTGCTTTCTTTGCAACCATCGGTTTTGATTTCTTCAATTTTTGGAAATCAAAAATATCAGGAGACACTGCCTGTTTCTTTCTTTTGGGAGCAATTGAATTCAACCATGGAGGAAGATCCAAGGTTGTCACATCTGAAATAGCAACTGCAGTCTCTGTAGAAATGGGCTCAGTTTGTGATACAACAGAAATTCTTGGCGGTGCCTCGGTTTGTACAGCAACTATGTTTTGTGCAGAAGACAAATTACAACTAGGATTGGCCATGAAACAATCAAAGCTTGTTACAGACGTATCAATTTCTGGAAGAGTTGTTTCTGACATGGCTGGAAAGATTGGATTTATGTCAAAAATACTCTTGAAGTTACTAGGCAAGTTCATCATGGGAGTATTCGTTACAGATGAAGACTGATGACAAGTCTCTTGTGGTGGAAAAGAAGGAACAAATACTGTGGAGAAGGAATCAACATCACTGTCGATAGGGGACATAGGAGATATAGCTGATTCTGGTATTGGAGCTTCAATGTGAGGAGTTATCTCACTTAGAATGGTAGAGGTCTCAAGAACCTCGTCTTCTTCTTGCTGATCTAATACCTGAATCTGCATTTCATTGACTTCCTTACCCTTTAGTGTTTCCCTATCCAATGGTTGTTCTGGAGCTCTGCTTACTTTCAGCTTGATTCTGGTACTTGAAGAGGAAGCTCCTTCTTTTGATTGTTCTCTGATTTCTGATTTCAATCCTCTAGGACCAGCTGGGTCATCTTCAGCTCTAACTTTGATTTTGATAGTCTTGACACCTATACTTTTGAGCCAAGAGTTGGTGTTCGCCAAAACTGATTGAAATCTATCAAAGATAGAGACGGATTCCTTTTGAGACCACTGAATTGCAGGAATGGGAGCATTAGCAACTCCTTGTTCTTCGTACTCAGGATCTAAAATCTGCCTATCATCAATTACTCCCTCTGGAATTAAAGTCAGATTTAGATCAATAATTTGCTCCAAAGTTAGCCTGCAATAATCCATTTTGTATATATCCTTTTCTGTCCGGAGGTCTGCCCAAACGTCTTCAATGCGGTGAACATGAGTGAAGGAGGCTCTTTTTATTTTATCCTTCATCCTTCTGTAATCAAAATCCACTCTAGCTTGGAATCTCTTCAATGTTATCTCCTGAAGTTCAGTTTCCATTGCTTTGGCTCTTGAAGAAGTTGTCAAAGAATACCTGCCGATTACCAATGGATTATGTGAAGAAATACCAATTCCAGACTTGTGTTGCATAGCTTGACGTGAATGAACTGCCATTAACTGCCTTCCCAGCTCCATCAGAATGATCTTATCAGTCGGATATCTTGGAAGCATATAAGGTTGGTCTTCAAAGCATCCAACTCTCATATAAGTGAAGGTAGGAAATTGAAGAAACAAGCAGCCATATTGATTTACCTTATTCCAAGCTGCCTCAGATACCCTGTTATTTGCTAGTTCTTTGTCAAACAAACACATAAAATAACCAAAGAAGGCATCTTGAACCCTTCTATAATGCGCTCGACTTGGAATAAAAGTCAGCTGATCATAATATTTCCATACAGGCACCAACGATCTGTCACCTTCAGGAGATAGGCCTGGAAAATGCCTCAAGGAAGCTGCTATATAAACCAAATATGAATTCATATAGAAGGTAAGGGTGGTAGGAACCTGTGCAAGCTGTTCACACAAACAGTCACTAATTATTTCTCCCCAGAAAATTGGATGATGTGCTTTTCTAATAACAACCATGAACTTGTACATCCAGTTTTCAAACACATTAGAAACCTTCAACCCTGCAATTCTGCTCAGAAGAGTGATCATATCATTAATTTCTTCTATAAAATCTGACCGATACAACTTGGGCATACGGGTCACACAAGGTCGTGATTTAAGAAGCCATTTAGAGTTGATATGTTTAATACAATCACTCTTTTTCTGCTCAAAATGTCTGTGAGCACTCTTCAATGAAATCTCTGAATATGTAGTTGCATCAGGTACTCTGAAAACTCTATTGATTGTTTCAGCATCAAGTCTGATAACTACATTACCATCATCGTCCTTGATTGTTCTGGATTGTCTATCAAAGTGTGCTGCACATGCAAGGACGAATTCTGGTTCCAGGGCAGCAATAGGAAAAGAAGACACCAGATGGATATGACTCCTCAGCAATTTTTGCATATCAGAAGAAGTAGATTTCTCAGCTCTGTCAAGAAATTTAGACATATCAACATGCCCGATTTCTGTATCTTTGATCTCGTCAATATTTGAAACGACGTGAGAAGGAGAAATCTCATTATGATATTTGTCGAATTTATACTTCATCTTTTTGCCTGCTGGAGAAGTTGGTTCATCCGTCATTGAACAGGAATCTGCAAGACTACGGTGAAAACCCCATAAGGTCAGAACATCATCAGCATCAATGTGAGTGGACATGGCGAAACTCAAACCCTAGAACAATGAAATGGACTTTGGAAGAAAGATGGAAGGCAAATGAAGATGATTTGGGAATTAAAATGGAATGGTGGCAGTCAAAAACAGCATGTCTCTTCTTGAAACAGCAAGACAAAGAGATCTTTGGCTTGGATTTGGAATTTCATCCAAAAAGGTCAACTTTTGTGCTTTTTAAGGCAATTCGGGTTTTCGAATGACTTCAACAATTTCGGGACTTTTTAACACTTTAGCAATTTCTGTTTTTTGCAATTTCGGGATTTTTAAAGAGCTTTGACAATTTTCACAAAGGCAATCGGGATTTTCCGGAAGTTTAACGATTTTTGCTTTTTGCAATTTTGAAAATTGTTATTTCAATTGCAAATCCCGAAATTGTATTTTGGAGTTAAAAATCCGAAATAAGACACAAAGTGAATTATTTATTCTGGAAAATGATAATGGATATTTGAAGTAAATGAATAAAAATGTAGGAAATGAACATGGAAGATGGATAAATGAAAACAGAATGAATTGTTTATTGCTGGAATGGTTGGTAAAAATGAAAAACGCGTTTCAGAGTATAAGGTATTTAAAAGTGAAAAATGCATGATGTATGGAGTATATGAGTGGAGATGGAAGGCAAAATTTCAGTGAGATGGAGAGGGCGTGTGGGATGAAGAATATATGAGAAAAACGCGTTTTGATATAAAGGCGGATGAAGACAAAGAAAAACGCGTTTTGATATGAAGATAACCAGTAAGAACTAAAACGCGTTTTTATAAAACTAAAACAAATATTAATAAATATACATAATCGACCATGGTAAAGACGGAAAAACAAAAGAAAAATGCGTAAAAAATAAAAAACGCGTTTTAGAAAAGACATCAGAATCTAAAACAATATATGTAGAAGACAATGACGTTGAAAATAAAGCAATAAATAACAGTAAAACATTAAAAGAAAGAAGAAGAAATGCGAATCATACCTGAAGTGAGTTCGAACTGAAAACAATGGAGATAAAAACCCTAGACGCGATGAGAAGAAGACAGAAACCCGGCTATTTACAAAGGAAAATCCGATTTTCAAGCATTAGAGTTGACAAAATCTCCATGAAATGGGGAAGCAAAAGCAAACAAGGATTGAAATAGCTCGAATCTGAATAGCATCGGATTTTTTGAAGTCTTTTGCAATGCAAAAAATGTTAATAAAACATGAAATCGGGTTTCCAAGGAGTCATAACATGTTTTTTTACAAAATCGGGTTTTTCAAGCCAAAATGCAATTTTGCTTTTTGTCAAAAACATAAAGACTTGTGAAAAATTCGGACTTTTTAAGTCACTAAAGCAAATTCGGGTTTTCAAAGTCAAATAACAATTTTGCTTTTTTATCAAAAATGTAAAGACTTAACAAATTCGGGTTTTTCAATAACTTAAGCAATTTCGGGAATTTTAGGAACTTAAGCAATTTTGCCTTCAAGTCTAAATTTCCCTATTTGTTGAGTTGTTCTGAAAACCCGAAATTGGTGAAAAAGACACCAAAAACAACTCAGAAATTGACGAAAACGGAAACGTAAAGGGAAAAAAGAGTAGCCCAAAGGTTAATCAACCTAAAACAGAGATTTGCCACTCTTTGCACCTCGTAATGCGTGCCTTAGAGAAGAAAAATCTCAAGTTTTAAGAAAATTTTGATTGGTTACCCAAATTTTGAAACGAGTTAAAAATTTAGGATAACATAGGGCAAGCAAGGTTTGAACACCTAAAGAAACTTCTAAGTCTAAAACTGGCAGGAGAGAAGCTCAAATGCGCCTAGACTGAGGAAGGATGATGAAAAACTTGTCTAAGTGTCCAGAATAGAAGCCAGAGCCCTGAAATGCACCCTTGGCAAGGATGGAGGCATAAAAATTTGCCAAGTCTGGGAAAAACGGAAGTTCTAGGGGTAAAATGCGCCCATCATAACATGGAAGTGAGAAAAAGTTTCTAAGGCATCCAAACTGGCAGGCCACCCCCTCAAATGCACCCAAACTGGAGATGATGGCATGAAAGTTGCTAAGGCATAAAATTGGAAGCATTGCCCTCCAAATGTGCCCACGGAAGAAGGTGGATGGAGAAAAAGTTTTCAAGGCATAACGAAATTCCCTGACCCCACTTCAAATGCGCCCTTCAAAGAGACAACTAGAAGACATTCTAAGTGGTGGAAATTCCTTGACACACCTTGAAATGCGCCCTCCATAAGTGTGTTGAAATGGATATTGACTAAGGCATGAACAAAGTAGAGGCTTAACCCCTAAAATGCGCCCAACCTCATGAAGGTGAATGAAAGTTTTCTAAGCATTAGAAATTCCTTCTCCAACCTCCAAATGCGCCCAAATAGGCAGAGAAAAAGACAAAAGTCTTGGGGAATTCCTCCATGATCCCTCATATGCGCCCAAACTAGTAGGAAAAAGGACAAAAAAGTTCAAAATTCCTTGGCCCCACCTCATTTGTGCCCAAGGAGAAATGGGAGAGAGGACGCCCACAGGGCATATAGGATTTTTCTAAGTCTGAAATGGCATCACTACCACCCAAATGAGCCCAAATTGACAGGGAAAAAGACAAACTGCATAGCACGAAATGCATGTAATGAGAAAGAATAAGACGAAATTGTTCCAAGATAGGACAAAATAACAAGACCTCGCCTTGAATGCGCCCAATCTTACGAGGAATAAGATGAAGATTTTCTAAGTTAAAACGAAATTCCTGCTTCACCCCCTAAATGTGCCCATGTTGAAGAGGTGTGCTAGAAAAAAAAAAGTCTAAGTGTTGAGGACTTCATCCTACACCCTCCAAATGCGCCCTCAACATAAAATGGAAGCACACAAGTTAAAATGCGCCCAAGGGAAAAGAATAGGCCAAAACTATTCTAAGTATTTGCAAATGGCAGGAGGGAAGCTCAAATGCGCCCAACTTGAGGAATGAGTTGGAAGATTTTCTAAGTGTCAAAACAGGAGGAGTACGCCCAAGGTTGGAGAAGATAAAATAAACTTTGGTGAGAAATATTTTTCAAAGGTTGAAAATAAAAAATTAAATGAACCCCTTCATCGGTATACACATGAATTTCGCATTTTCTGAAGGGAATTTTCTTATGGGTATTGGATATTTTCAACAAAGATACGATTCTAAAATTTTCCACACCTTACTGGAGATTTTAACTAGGCGCCCGGTTGATGAAATCTCCTAGGACTTAGATGAGTAGAATTTTCTAAGGCATGCAAAATCCCTAGGACACATCAAATGTGCCCATAGGCAGGTCTAATGATTGAAAATTGTTCTAAGTATGAGGAAATTGAATAGACTCCTCTCATTTGCAAAGTGGAGAGGTGGAGAAAAGCTAAGTCACGAAAGTTTGTTGCTCGATTGTTAAATGCACACAGGGGATGAAAATTTATGAAGGCAAAGTTGGCTAGAGAAAAATGATGAACCCTATCAGATCCGGAGATCACTCAGACCTAGAAGATCAAAATATGGAGGTTGGGTAAGTAAAATGAATTTATATTATAAGTGTTTTAATGCTCTTCTTTTTTGTTGTTTTGTAGGATTAACACTGGGACCAAGGCATGATGACTTGAAGTAATGAAGCAAGTACTCCAAGACAACATTACAACCTCGAAAGAAGAAAAGTTGCATGTTAGAAGAAATGGCTAAATTTTGGAATTTCTCCTCAAAGACCCAGTATACACCCAACACAAGGAGGCAGGTGACAAGGAAGAAATGCTAGAGTCCAGGATTGGAAAACCCTTCGGGATGAGGATGGAGAAATGATGAAGACCCAAGCGTTAAAGATCACCCTCAAGCACTAAAATGCCCTCAAGATTAAGGAAGAGGTTGAGGCCATGATGATCAGATTCATCCAATTTGCAGTCAAGAAGAAGAACAAGAACAATGCAAACGCGTTTCCAGACAAGAATCTTCTAGAAGATGGTGGACATTAATTGCTCATTTATTACTCCACTCTTCTTGGTGGCGGTTTTTAGGGTGAACCTTGTTTAGGGCTTAAGTGGCTCAATCTGAGCCCTTCATTGTAATTCAATCTGAGTCGTCCGTTGGACTAGGCCAACTATAAAAGGGGCATCCCCCCTCATTCGTACCTGATTAGATTAGCTCAGAGATAGGAAGATAAAGAAACAGCTTAGAAGTAGCATAGCGTAGATTGGTAGCATAGTTTGAAGAAGGAAAGTTTTTCCTTTGAAAGCTTTGTAAGATATTGTTGTGAACACTCATAATAATAAGGCTTTTCATTGATGATGATCTCATCTTTTGTTGTGAGCAGCCAGCAAGATTTCTTCATCCTTCTGATTCAAGTAGAATCTTAAAGTAAAATAAATTTCATTTCATGCAAGTAGATGCTAGTAGTGGAATGGGGTGTTTGATTCGAGCAAGCTTCGTCTATCCATACCACTAGTGTGTTCGCTGATGGTGAAGTCCCCTTGTGTGGTCAACTGGAACATTGCGGACTTAACTTCGTTTGTAATTCATATGTTGGTATGTGTCGCTGTGATGGTGTCTTCATGCTGAATTATGATATGAATACCTTTGATTACTCCTCTGAAGATTGCACCGGTTTTGTGGAAGTTGTCCGAAGCAAGGCAAAGCAAAGCTCGATTGAAGTCTGCGAGAATTGATCGCCATGTCCCACGCCTTAGAGTAGATTAGAACCTTCTTATCCCTGCAACCATTTCAATTCAGTACTTTCTGGTTAGTTTAGGAAAAGAGCTTTATAGACAAACCTTTCGAGCATTCAAACTCCTTTCTCCGTTGTTGAACAATTTTGTAAGTCCCCTTGAAATACCAACAAATCACATCGAGCCAACTAAGACTATCCACTGCATAAAGGAACCTTGGAGTTGAATGCATGATCTTTCTAGCAATCTTAGCATGCAGGAGATTTTTTTCAAGAGAGCATAAAGTCATCATTGGCAACTTTACTACGCAACTTGGTTATGTGACACCATTATGGGCCCTATCCTGTACAATGGTTAAAATGACACCTCCATGGATCCTACATTGTGGAATGGTTAAAGTAATTCCACCATGGATCCTACACCATTCATACTAATCATGGATGGTATCCTTCATAGGGGCCAACTTGGTAAAAATTCCATGACTATCGCATACAACATGATCCCTGCTTTCTCTTTTCAACCTACTTTCACAAGGTTTCATGGAGGCCAACTCAATTGCATCTCCATGACTCCCTCTAGATTTGTCAATTTGATTTTCACTTGTCTTGTGCAAAACCATTTATGGTAACCATTTTATTTATGTTGAGGATATTTTTACTAAATACACTAATAGTCCTCTTGTGTGTTTTGCAAGTCAGAAGATATAGCTCCAACACAACCACAAAGAAATCACAAAGGCATCATCTAAAGACTATATCCTTATGAATCAGTATAGAAAATTTTATTACTACTTTTACATTAGCATGCACAATTCATTGTTGATTAACATGTATGACAATGTTCCACGGGGTTTTGGGGACAAGGACGGGGGGGGGTAGCAAGGGACGTGTTTCGGGGATGTGGGAGAAGGGGGTCTAAGTTTGGGGGCGGCGGGGGGACAGCAGCAGTGGGGCGATAGGGGAGCGGTACGCTGAAATACATGTAGTACTTGAAAAATTAGTTATAAAAAGATGTATAACTATAGAACCCTAAGGAATAAGTAAATTTTAAACTTTAAACACATTGCAATGATTTCATTGAACAAGTGAACATTGAAAATCAAAATGAAAATATACTTAATAGACATTGGAATGAGAACTAGATGTTTCATAATTTGAATGTTGTTAAAGGTTGTGGATTTTGGCTTTACACCCGCCAATTACATTTACTGAAGTTTCTAAAACCTTTTCAACATATCCAAATTGTGAATATTCTGCAATCATTGCAGTTCATGAGAGTAGATTTCTTTGAGTCATTTGTTTGACATTTTAATTCATGTTGCAAATCCAAATGGGAGTGGGAGAAACTCTTTATTTTGGGTGCTTGGAGGCCTTTGGCCATCGGTGTCAACTTGTTTTTTTTTCATTTTGTACCTGATTCACGGTCCATAAGTCATGTTTTTCCTACCCATTAAATGAAAAAAAAAAAAAACCTCATACCTATAACTTCAATCGCCCGAACTTAGACGCCCACGCTCAGTCGTGTAAACACTTAAACAACAAAATGAAAATAGAGGAAAAATTCAAAGGCATGGTTGATTTAGCCTTTTATGCTTTTAAGAATACTTTAAAATTTAAAACTTATAAATTTTACTTTTGTTTAAAAAAAAATAAATCATTTTTTATTGCATTTTTAAGGGGGGCGCCTAGAAGTTTCTTGCACTTTGGGGGGACGTCTGGAAGTCTCAGGGATGTCCAGAAGTCCCCTTAGAAGAGAGACGTCTCGAAGGCGGCGGAGAAATGGGGGGACGACAGAGGGACGAGGGGGGGACGTTTCCCTAAAGTCTTTGAGCCTCTAAAACGTCCCTGTCTCGGAAACGGCAAGATTTTTGGGGGGGACATGTCCCCATGGAACATTGAATTGTATGATAAAGTGGGGGAAAAATGTAGAGATGAAAAGTGCACACTTCAAATTTCACCCACATGTCCTCTCAACACCAAACTCCCAAAATCCATTTTCACCTCAACCATCTGTCCACCTTAGATGCTAATATGCCTTCATTCTTGTCCCTAGGATTAAAGAACACACAATAGTATCCGTGGCCATTGAATTCTAATTTTTCTATTTCCAACTTCATGCTTTTATCTATCCTCATCCTCATCTGCTCCCTTCAACACCAAAATGGTCTCAACTGGACAAATATCATATTTTTTTTATTAAGGCATTAATTATTCTCATGAACAAGAGGAAGGAGAAAAAAGAGCAAAAACAATAGGCAATAGAGGAGAGAACATGCACATGCACACAGCACACAACTATACAGCACACCCACATGCATAGTACACAGTCATTAAGAGGAAGGCCACTAGCACAATAGTTGATCCTTCAAGCTATTCCTTCTTGCATTTGCACTTGCACCTACACTCAAGAAACACTACGCATTATCAGCTTAAGAAATTTTACACATTTCCAACGATCCATTCCAATCCATCCCATCTTTAGTGAGGCTTGATTCCTCATAAGTCTCAAAATTCCCTCTTTCTCAAGACAAATTCCCAAAGGTGCTTATGGCACCACTCTCCCTCATTTTGAAGTTCTATTGCAAGTGGTGAAAAGTATAAGGTGCAGGGATGGAACCATGACCATATAAACACCTCTACACCAAAAAGGATAGAACCATGTGCGTTAGCATTCATCTTCAGCATACTGTGGAGGCAAAGACTTCTAAGTGGAAAAAAAGTCTAACTTCAACATCAAGATCTTGAAACAAAGCACGACCAACGGACAACTTACAACAATGGAAAATATAACTAAACATTCTCTAAACCTTCATCTCCTCTTTTTTCTGTCTATTTTCTATTGGCAACCTCAACTCAATTGTAATTAATTTGGAATCTAAAACATTTTAATGATTTATTATTTAGATAAAATTCTATATTAAAGAAGGGTGTAACTTTATATGCTGCAAATACCTACCTATAATCCTACACTGCTCTTACACTACTAGCTATCCAATGGGCCCACATCTTTCATCTGACTCATTAGAACCTAGTGTTGAAAAATGAACCACCCCTAAACTAAAGACGGACCGGTCACCAAGAGGACCGATAGCTCAATAGTAGAGCACCCCAACAGCATATGGGAGGTCCTAGGTTCAACTTCTAGCTGGCCTATGAAAAGTTTAACATGGTATCAAAACCAGATTAGCAGAGCCAGGTTAAGCTAGGATCCACAAGCACTTGCAATGTGGCTCAAGGAGGAGTGTTGGAAAATGAGTCACACTCAAACTGAAGATGGACTGGTGGCTCAATGGTAGAGTACCCAGGAACAAATGGGAGGTATTAGGATCAATTCCTAGCTGGTCCATGAAAAGTTTAACACCCAAGCAGGGACTTGTCATGCTCAGATGTGAACCTTAGGGGCAGAGCTTGAAAGCTCCCTATCAAGTTGAAGGAAACCAACCACACCAAACCACTTTTCACAGCATGAAAATATTTAAGATTGCCTTCATTTACACCATGAAGGATTTAGGGATACTAGTGCATAAAGGTCGAAACCAGATTGGCTTCTCACTAAAAACATTTAGTGGGTTGGAGACACTTCTGTTTACAGATAATGCAAGATTTTGGGATCTTAGTGGCTCATTAACGTGCTGTCACCATGGCTCTTGGTAGTACATCTAAGGATTGCATTGATCTCAAACAAAGATCTGGATTTTTGTTCTCTTCAGCACTTGCTAATAATAGGAACAAAGTTATCTTTTACTTGCAAATATAATAATGGTTTTTGTCCAATAGGTTTAGGGCATGCAATGGGAAACAACAAAGTTTGCACTATAGAATAAAGTTCCATTTTTATGGGCTCTTAAGTATCTCGAAGTAGCCATGAACTCAAAATTATAGCTGCGGTCCACATTGTACCACAGATCAAGGCCAGCCCCGATCTGTATTTTTGGCCGGCTATAATGTTGGTCTAGCATCCTGAGTTCTAGGAGCCCCCACATTTCTGAGGAGGCAACCAAGCTGACCACTAAAATCAGTTAGTCGAGTTTTCCCTTCTTTGTCACCAGCTTCCTCATGTAAACATTCTTTCTAATTGTCAAGAGAGCTCTATGTAGATTTCTGCAAATCACAAAGAACATTATCCAAGCACACAAAACGAATTTGCATCACACCGATTTCTTCATTGTTATGATCGAATGCATAGGTTTACAATTATATAGCCACCCTAGGAGAAGAATCCTAGGAGCAAATCAAGGGAAAAGATCCATTAGTCAGCTTATACAAAAGCAATTAGAACAACAGTTAACAACAATTGTAAGAGCAGTTGGAAACAACAGTTAACAGCAGTTGATTGCGCTAACACCCCCCCTTAAGTCTAACTAAGGAGACAAAATCCTAAAGAGAGGAAAAAGGAAAGAGGGAAAACCAATGGGAACAAAACCCTCCCTCAAAAAAGAACAAACTGAGCATGGCAGCTACAATGTTGCAGTATTCTTCACGCCAAGAAGGTTTCATAGAGAGTGAGACTTGTGCTCAATGAAAGTCTTTGTGAAGATGTCAGAAGCATGTTCTAAAGTGGCATAGTACTGCAAGTCGATGACTCCATCATGTCTCAATTCATGGATGAAGTTCATGTGGATCTCAATGTGTTTGGTCTTTTGCCGCTGTATGTGATCTCTGCAAAGCTTCAATGTAATTTGATTGTCACACCAAATGATAGTCAGACAATGAAAGAGGATACCAAGCTCAGTTAGGAATTTTGCAGCCAAATGGCTTGAATGGTAACATTGACTGCACCTCTATATTCGGCCTCTGTTGATGATAAAGCAATGGCAGATTGCTTCTTGCTTGACCAACAAATGGGGCCTAATTCCAAACTAAGAACATATCCTGAAGTGGGCTTGCGATCAATGTTATCACCAGCCCAGTTAGAATCAGTGTAGCCAATCAGATCCAACCTGCTGAATAATGAATCACATAGCGAATGGTTCCTTGGACATATCGAAGTATACGCTTGGCAACCGTCCAATATAGCTCATGTGGCTCCTACATGTATCTAGAAACAACCCCCACGACATATGAGAGATCTGGACGAGAGTGAGTGGATAAAGAAGACTCCCCACAAGTTGATGATACTGTGTGCAATCAACCAGTGGTGTATCTTTGCCATCCTCAAGCTTTACCCCCGATAAGAAAGGTGTGGTTGCTAGCTTGTAGTCAGTCATGCGAAACCAAACTAGAAGATCTCTTGCATACTTGGATTGAGCAACTTTAATTCCTGATTCATTCTGGATGATTTCAAGTCCAAGGAAAAAGTGTAGGAAACCCATGTCTGTCATGGAAAATCTATCATGCAAAGCAAATTTAATTTCAGCAATGGATGTGGTTGAACTACCTGTTATGAGTAGATCATCTACATAGAGCACTATGATCAATAGAGAGTCAATTGTTCTCATCATATAAACATTTGTATCAGATCTGCATAACATGAAATTCTGAGACAATAGATAAGAGTCCATTTTAGCATACCAAGCTCTAGGTGCCTACTTGAGGCCATAGAGTGATTTCTTGAGTCTGCATGCTAAAGATGAATTTTGTATATACCCTTGCAGTTGCTCCATGTAGATTTCCTCCTTAAGATCACCGTGAAGAAATGTGTCCTTCACATCCATGTGGTGAACCTCCCACCTTCTTGCTATTGCAATGGAAAGAGCCATCTGAATGGAGTCCATTTTTGCCACTAGAGCAAAAGTCTCGTCATAATCAATGCTATGAACTTGCTGAAATCCTTTGGCTACTAACCTTGCTTTGTATCTACTCACATGTCTATTTGTTGCTTTCTTTGTCCTATAGACCCACTTACATCGAACAAGCTTGCGATCGGAAGGAAATGGAACCAAGACCCAAGTTTGGTTTGCTATGAGTGAGTTGTACTCCTCCTCCATGGAAGCTTCCCAAAGAGGATTCCTTGCAGCTTCTGCGTAAGTCTGAGGGTCAGATGCTAGAGCCACATAGGCATGCAATGGTATGATAGGTTTGGTAGCTAAGAGTCCATGAGGGGCATCATATATCTCACTTAAGCTCCTTGTTCTTTGATTTCTCATAGGGGATACTAAATCATCACTGGAAGCCCAATCAGGATTTGGATGTGGATCAACACATGCATGCTCATCTTCCTCTGACTAAGATTCAGACATATCTAAAATCAGGAATGATTGCATGTATCATCTTTGAAATTTGTAAGAGGAGGAGACACCGAGGTGGTGGCATGTTTATTCTAAGATGCATGCAAGAAACTTTCTTCAACGTAGACACTTCTCTCAATGAAGAGTATTTTTGTTGAAAGATCTAGCGGTCTATATCCCTTTACATCATCTAGATATCCAACGACGATGCATTCTCTGCTTTGAGGCTCCAAAGCCTTCCTCTTGTCTATAGGAATATGGGCCCGTGCACATGATCCAAAAATGTAGAAATGTGTGACTTCTAGTTGCATGCCACTCCATACTTCAAAAGGTGTTTTTCCTATGACAGATTTGTGAGATCTATTTTGTATGTATGAAGCACAGTTGATTGCTTCAGCCCACAATTTGGAGGGAAGAGACCTTGCATGAAACATACAACTAGCCATCTCTTTCAAAGATCAATTCTTCTTCTCAGCTACCCCATTTTGTTGCGAAGTGTAAGGAACTATGTTATGCAACTGTATTCATGCTTCATCACAAAGATTTTGGTCATCATTGTTGACATACTCCCCCCCATTATCTGTGTGGAGGATCTTGATCATTTTCCCAAACTGCTTCTTTGCATGAGCTTTGAAAATCTTGAAATTTGAGAAAATACACCCATGTGTATCATGCGCAATCATCAATGAATGTTAACACATATTTGGCTTGGCTTATGGAAGGTTCTGGAAATGGACCAATAAGATCACTATGAACAAGCTCTAAAGGAGAGGAGGCTCTCCATGCAAGCCCTTTCTGAAACTTTTCTTGTGGATGCTTTCCAAGTGCACAACCTTCACAAACTCCATAGAATTTTACCATCCTTTTTTTGCTAAGTTGTTGCATGTATCTAAAGTTTAAATGACCAAATCTTTCATGCCAAATTCTACTTTCATCATTTGCATGCATTAGTAGTAAAGTAGAATCTGATTTAGCAACAAAGTCAGAAAAAGTGTACAAGCGAGACTGATGATTTTCCTTACCAATAGCAATTTTGGAGTTGTCTTAAATGTCAAATATGCTTACTGAATCTGAGGTGAATTCAACTCTCCTTCCGATGCCAAAATGAGTCATTTGATAAACAGAGAGAAGATTGACTAAAAGCTTTGGAATGTGCAGGATATTCTCAAAACTTCCAAGTCCAAGCTCTATCCTCCCTTTTCCAATTGCCTCTACTGGAGAGTCATCTCCCATGAGAATAGGAGGACCATCATATGGTTCCAAAGATGAGAGAACATCTTTTGTGGCTGCCATGTGGTGTGAAGCTCCGAAGTCTAGGATCCACACATCTAGAGAAGAATGAATAGAAATTAATGCATGTGCATTACCTCTTGTTTCTGGTGCCTTTTCTTCCTGCTTCTTCTTGGCAATTTCTGGAATAAAGTTACCAAGGTTATTTTGTTGAAGTGTCTATGCCATGAGGTCAATCATCTTCTTCATGCATGATGATTCCGGATGATAACCACGGTTGCAATAGTTGCACTTTGATTTCCCCTTTTTGTTCATCCTTTCTTTTGAGCTAGAAGATTCGTTTAGAGGTTTGAAGTTGTCTCCCTTTCTTGGATCCGGTTCCTACTTCCCTTTGCCTTTGAATTGCTGATTGGGTTTTGAACTGTTCTTCTCATTTGTATGCATTGCATGAGCTTTGGAATTTTTTAATGTACCCATCTTTATGAGCTTATCCTGCTCAGGTATCAGGGACTCAATAAAAGGATTGAATGTGGGAATCTTCCAAGTTGCTCCTATTGTAAGCTTGACTGTGTGAAAAGTAGAGACAAATACAACATATTCTAGACCCAATTTTGACAAAATAGCAAGAACTAATTTGCTTTATTGCTGGGATTTGTCGATTCCGCATCCTTTCAGTTGGAGTAATAAGGCCTTGAACTTTGTGAAAAAGTCTTGAATATTTTCAAATTTGGTCGGATCTAATGAGTTGAGCTCATTTTCAAGGATGTGACCCCGCATCTCATCTTGCTTCCCAAAAAAGAGTCTCCACCATAGTCCAAACCTCGTTTGGAGTTTTGCATGCTTCAACATGAAACAGCAATTCTGGAGACATGGATAAGCATATGAGACTGAAGGCCTCATCCATGTGATTGAAATATTTGGATTTTTCAACCGCAAGATTTGGTTCAATCTCCGTTGCCATGACTATCCAATACAAGCCTCTACTTCTGAGCTGAAGCAAAATCTTTGGCTTCCATTGGTAATAGTTATATGGCGTGAGAATTGTAGAGGCTGGAAATTCCATTCTAATTTGACACCCATTAGAAATTTGAGGGTAAATTGAAATTGCTTTGTAGTGCCCAGATTTGAGTGCAAATTTGAAACGCCTCCTCTGGCTCTGATATGTGCAAATCGAAAGGAGTTTATTCGCTCGACTTCTAGAGGTGAATCCCCTCCTAGAGGTGATACACTAGCTGCAAATTCAATTGTGGCCTCTAATGAAAGATCGCGAACTGTGTGCTCACAAACCGTTGCAAATATCGATCTCCAGCTACAAAATTGTGCCCTCAGTCGTCCTTTGCACAGTGATTTGGGGTTTCAAACGCCCTTTGCATAGCAAATTTCGCCCTTCCTTCTTGCTTCTCTTCAATGCACCCAAAACTCACCCAATGCAAAATGAAAAGGGGGCCAATGCACCCAAAACTTTTCGTCCCAAAACAAACGCAAAACTCACGGCCTAAAGTCAATAGGCACGGGCCTACAGATGTTGGGCAGAGACCTCTAAGACACAGAGTCCCACGCAATCTTCCACACGGATCAAATATTTCTCCACAGCCTCAACAGAGATTACGTCCACACCGTGGCCTGAGCAGATATTTTGCAGCAGGGAGACTCCAATTTGCGGCAAATACAAAGCCGATCGTGGCTCCCACAAAAGCAGATCACACCTCCGACATTTAATATCGCTGCCTCTAGAAGGTTATCTTGCCGTGGCTGAGGAGAAAATCACAGGCAGAAGTGATATGGAGGCCACTACAAATGGATTGTGGCACCTCTGGTGATCTCAGAAAGAGTAGGTCACCTTCACCAAATGGCAACTTGCCTCCTTCAATGCCTTTCACCAAAGTTGCCTCCTACATGGCCTGCCAAGGGTGCAAATGCCTCTCAATGTGTGCGCAGGCACTATGAAGGGCCTCCACAGATCTTCGTGCAGCCTATAGGCAGAGCCTCGGCAGCATCCAAGACATGAGGCCCCAAAAAGATTCAATCACTGTTTAAAGCATTCGCCTATGGCCTCACAACGTCTTTGAGCTGCTCTGATACCATGTAGATTTCTGTAAATCACAAAGAACATTAACCAAGCACACAAAAACGAATTTGCATCAAACCGATTTCTTCATTGTTATTATCGAACGCATACGTTTACAATTATATAGCCACCATAGGAGAAGAATCCTAGGAGCAAATCAGGGGAAAAGATCCATTAGTTAGCTTATACAGCAATTAGAACAACAGTTAACAGCAGTTGTAAGAGCAGTTGGAAACAACAGTTAACAATGCTGTGGATTGCGCTTATCAGGAAACAATAGTTAACAGCAGTTGATTGCGCCACCACTCTGTTCGTCGAACTCAGGTTGAACTTCCGTTGAACACCCATGCAACTCCCAGTAAACTCCAATGAACTATTTCTCTATCGTCTGTACCTTATAACTTGCACACCCCGATATCCGTTACCAATCATAATGCCCCGATCGTTATCAGTTGGAAACCTGCTGATAGCCATGTGCAAAAAGTCGGAACAAGCTATGCTGCTACCTTTGCTTCTGCTTTATTTTGAGACCTACCCAATTATTTATCCTAATAAATTACAGAGGGATGAGATCAAGTGATAAGCCATCGGGGCCTTCATAGAGGAACCCCGAGTTCAAATTCCCCATAGACACGATAAAGCGTTAAAATTTGTTTCGTATCCTTACAACAATGAACAGACCAGGCATAGCAGAAGGTTACAGAATTTACCACACTAAATAATAATAATAATTATAGCATTTTCCTTTCAACAATCAAAATACTAACAGTAATATCAACCAGAGCAACGATAACAATATAGGCAGAACTATGGTTAAATTATGCTGACACCGAGCCAACCAAAAATATCAAATAAAATTTTACAGTTAAAACCTCTTATAATCCAAATATAAATTCAAAGGCGCAGAACACAATATATAACAAACATGTAAAGATATAATAATCACACATATTCTGTTTCCAAAAATGAAGATTAAAAAAATTTATCTGCAACTTAAATGGATGAGATGCAGTAATGTGTAAATGCAACAAATATTCACTTATTTATGAGGACTCTGCAATTTGAAATGTTGCACTGACATTTTTCCCAACTAGAAATAGAACTTACCTGATGAAATTGAGTGGCAGGGAACGACAAAATTGAACAAGAAAAGCAAGTTGGAAAAAGATGCATTGCTCTCCTCTTATTGAATCCATTGAATTCTTTGCTTGCGCACTAGTGTTGCGTAAAGAATTACCAATCAAAATTTGCCACTTTGCAATTGGAATCTCTGGGAACAGGAAGAAAAAATTTGCAAGTGTTCTGCCAGGGTTTTACATCAACTCGTATCAACTCTCCATCAAATTGCGCGGCTGAAGTTTTCGCTTTTTCTTTTATGTCGGAAAGAAGACAAAAAAGGGGATATTAAGATATTTATTTTTTCTCTTTCCTCTAAAAAAACGAGGGAACGTGATAAACGAGTTCTGTTTATTTACTTTTGAAGTGTATAATTAAGTAAAGCAATAAAATCATTTACACAAATAAATCTAATAAAAAATCCTATAATTAAATCTAATTAAATTTTAAGTTGGATAGAAAATAGAACAGTAAACTAGCATATATCTCTTCAAGATAATTTATATAAAATATTATGAGTGTTTATCTTTTATTAACAAACTTAAAATAAATAAAAAATCATTTATTATTAGATAGAAAAAATAAAAATTATTGTAATTAAACAATAAAAATAGAATTTTGTTCCATTTTTAAAAAAATTGAAAAAATCAATAAAAAATCATTGCACATGAATTATAAAGTTACTGGTAATAAAATAATATATATCTTTTTTATAAAATAATAAAATATTGTGGGTGGTTGGGAGGGTGGCCCTCCAAATTGGCGGAGGGCTTTCGACGGTTCGAGATAAATAGCATCCTTGTAGGAGTGTTTAGTGATGAGGTGGAAGCTGGTGTAAAAGGTTGGTGACCTCGTTCAAGGCGAGGATGAGTAATGATGGTTGACAATTTAAGCACGATTTCTAAGGAAGGCCTCACATACGAAGCCGGGGGTGGGGATGCAGGACAGAATCACTGGTGCAAGGACAGCTTGCCTTGCCTAGAAATTCGTACTGTATTAATGAGTGGAGGTGATGGTTGTGTAGAGTAAAGTTTTTTGGTGTTGATGCTTAGTTGATGGTGGTGAGTTGGTTGGAGGTCTTCGTTCGGCTTCTAGAGTTGTTGTGGATGTCAATGGTTGGGCATTCGAAGTTGTTGTGGATGTCAATGGTCGGGCATGGTTAAACTCGAAACAAAGACTCTACAGACCACAAAGAAAGGAATAGACCAAAAAAGAACTAGGGAAAGGAGGGGGTGAAGAAGTTAAAAAAAAATAAAAAAAATAGAAATGTTTTGAAATAAAATCTTTAAAAAAGACATGTGAGGTTGGTCACTACCAACCTACATGAAAATAGAAATAAAAAGAAAAAGAAAAGATGAAAAGTTGAAAGACACAAGTATTCAAGATGTGATTGTCAAGTCGGGTGAGGAAGTAAAAAGGAGGACTTGGATACGACATATATAACAATTGTAACAACCCGACCCATTTCATAAAGTAAAAAAATTCTTAATTTTACATCAACAAGTAAAGATAACGAGTAATAAAGCCATTGCAATAAAAAATTCTTTTCTTTTATTGATAATTAAAATACAGAATTACAACATATTTCAACATGAAATACTTTTTCTTTTCCATATACATTAGAGTAAGAAAACACATAAGTACATACATAGCTCATGGATCTTTTCAACAAATAGTAGTAAGACAATCCAGGTTCCTTTCCTTTCAAATCTTGATGTATTTTGTCACTTGTTGTGGAGGAGAAGCATCACTTGGGTGCTTTTCCGCCAACCACAGACTCTTAATGTGGTCCCCCGCACATCTACCATTCAGTAGATGGCCCTTCCTTCGAACAAAGAGATTGGTAGAGTATCTGATAATGACAACGAACTAAGCATAATGTTGTGTCCTACATAACTAGAACTTGCAATTCCACAATCCCGAACTAGCATGTAATAATGGATCACGGTGAACTAGCAATATAGTCTCAAGCATCACACAATCTAAGTGGAGACTCGTACATTGCACCACTTTGTCCAAAGTGTTTTAATCCAGTAAATGATTGAGAGTCATCTATCACTTACATTACTCCGGGCTAATTTGACTTAAGGCTATCTTACACTACGCATAGGTGTGGTCCTTCATTGGATAATTTTTCATCCCAGACTAACCTACAACAATCTAGTCTACTAGAAATGAACATAAATAACAAGTCCACAAGCCCCCTCCCTTACTAGATAATCTATCCTAGGAGTAACACAAGCTTTCCTAGTTAACTTAATAACCCATCTAGTGTAACTCAAGTGACTCTTGCATTCAATCAAGCCTAATAGATTAATATCTAAAGCAAACAACATTCTACTATTATTGAGATTATTACAAACATGTAAAACATAGCTAGAATTGCTTCATTTTCTCTTTTTCAAAAGACAACATTTATTCTTCCTATGCACAAACATAAATACTTTTCAAACAACATAGAAATATTTATAAAAGAATAGTAGAAGAATATCCCATGCCTGTGAACACTTTTCCCAAATTGAAGACAAAGCTTCCTTTACTTCTAGCTCAATTTAGTTTCCAGTTTCTCCAAATGATGATAATTCCTCACAAAATTCTCTCTTTTTCTCTCAAAAATCAGTAACAAAACTAACATATTCCTTGGTTAAAATACATTTCTCTCCCAAATAAAATAACTCTCAGAAATGTGAACTCGGTCTACAAAATGTGATCACTCAGAATTATGATGATTGGTTGCTTATATTGTTCAATCAATATTTCAAACTAAAAATATAAGGCCACAAGATAGTACGCATATGGAAAATAACACGAGATGAAATGAAAAGTTGTAAGTGAATGATAATGAAAGGAGTAGTATGAATGAATCTTGAATCTCTGTGAAATGAGAAAAAAGAATCCATCAATTAGGAAGGTTGGGGAGACTATTTATAAAGTCCAGCCTCCAACAATTTCCTATTGAAATGGCATGTGGTTTTCCACCACTACTGTTGGACATTTTCAATCTGGAGGTGGCATTATTTTCATGCCACACTTAGCAATTTGTAGGGTGAGTCGTTCTCCATTTCATGCCAACACTAAGAAGACTAATTCCAAGTACATGGTGAAATTACACCAATCAACACCTATAGAAATAGTTTACAGAGGTGGTGCTAGACTTCTGTAATGGTGGATTTAAGATGATAACAGAGAAAAGATCATTTGTTAAATCATGTACACATAGCTTATTTTCTAGGCTAAATCAACAAAGCTTTGTTACTACATTTGATTTGATCTTGCCTCAAACCATTGACTTAGTCAAAGGATTTAAATGTCTTTTAGGGGTTTCAAATTTGTGTTGGATTTTACCAAGGCATGTGACTTCATCAAGCGTCGTGTTTGATTTAAATTATGTTTTCCAATTTAATCGATATGTTATATCAATTCATAAATATTTTGTTTTAAATGTTCAATTCAATATGATTTAGAAATATTTTGATTCAATAATATTTTGATTTCCATGGTTGAATGATAAATATTCAATTGATTTGGGAAATAATTTGATTTCCATAGATGAATGATAAATATTCAATTGAATAGGAAATAATTTGATTTCCATAGTTGAAAGATATTAATTATATATTTTATTATATATATAATTATAGTTTTAAATATATAAAACATATATATATATATATATATTTAAATACCCAAGTATAAATATAAATATAAATATATATATGTGTGTGTGTGTGTTTTAATATAACTATAATATATATATAACAAATATATATATATATATATATATATATATATATATATATATATATATATATATTGTGAGCTAGTTAGCATACATCCAATATATATATATATATGCAAATTTAGAAGGCAATAATAATAATAATATTAATATCCACATAATATAGGATATGTGCATATATACATATATATACATGTATATACCTCTATGTACATGTATGTGTAGGTATACTATATCGATGCATCTATATGAGCAAATCCATTTGCCAACGTACGTGCTTGTATCAATATGCATATACATACATGGATACATGTATATACTATATATATGTATATATGTTCACTTCTTATTTACTTACATCAATTTACGTTACCATCATAAAGATCGTAATATCACAAGACAAATGTACATAGATAAAAATCACTCATAAATGCATATAGAAGTAGACAAGACTCCTAATGAAAACATACAAGCTATGGATGACTTACCTATAACCCACACAAACTAACTCAGCTCACTCAATCTAAGGTGACGTGTGTGTGTGTGTGCTCAGATAGTTTACGTTAACTGATTACTCAACTAAGCTCCTCTCCCAAGTGATACTTCCCCTCCACTTGGAGGAATGGTTCATATACTTGCATCCACTAACACATGCTCTTGGCAATCAAATGTTCAAAACATGAGCAGTATATATAAACATCTCAAAAGTTAGAATAATCATTACTCAATAACCTTACATGCAACATTTCATCAAGGATAACTTCAATTGAAGTAACATTAAATGGGAGAACACTCATATTGATAACAAGGAACAACATGTTTTATTCATCTTCATAATTCTCATTACAATCAATTTACCCTATGTAAATAGTGACTATACAATCGGGGTGTAACAACAATCTTGAGGATTTGTCCCATACCACATTTCAAACTCTACCAAAAGGTCAGACCATGAGGAGGAATTGGAGGCTAACTTCGTCTTTATGGTTTCAAACTCACACCCCCTCTCAAAACCCTACTAGATGGGAAAAAAAAGAGCAAAGAGACAAAGAGGAAAATAGTGACCAACAATTGGAAGACATATAAACTCAAAGGACTAAAAAAGAATGTCAAAATCAAGAAGTCAAAGAAGATAAATAGAAAAGGATGGAAAACATAATCATACATCTAGAGGACACAATGGTTAGAATCCCTTTGATCACCAAAGAAATGACAGAATATTCCACTACTTCTATTGTCATCTCGCAGGGAGAATACAAAAGAAGGAAAACAAAGTTGGAGGAGAAAAGATATAAAGTTGAGAAGAAGAAGAAGAAGAAGAAGAAGAAAATCAGAGCGGCTAAGAATGACAATGAGTAAAAATACCTAGATAAGTAGAATGAGAAAGTGAATTAGATAGCTAATAAGTGGAATGCTCTAATGAGCCTCTACAACTTGAAGGCCACCTAGGTGTTATTCTTCCTATTAGTTTAGTTTTTTGTGTTTTGTGTTTTACTCTTTTTTGTGTTGCATTGGTACCGTTGGTTGTTATATTGTTGAATGATACTTTTATGTTGCTTTTGTAACTCATTGGGTGTGGGACCCTTTTCCTACCTTATTTTATAAAAAAAATATGTTAAATATTAATTATAGTGATTCTTATAAAAATTCTAATATAAATTAAAATGTTATTAATTTATTAAAACATAATATTATATGAATTAAATTAAATAATTTTGTTTTTACTTTAAGATAATTAGGAAGAGAGTGGCTATATTTAATTAATTAATACCAAACCTAAACTCCTCACTTATTTTTTTATTTAAAATTATTAGGAAATTTTATAAAATAAAATAAAACTAAAAATTGAAACTTAATGATGATAGAGCTTTCTATAGTAGAATGGCTCTGTATATAAAAAAAATCTCACATAATTTTATCCAAAAGCTCTCTAAACTTGATGCAATAGATTGTGAAAAAATCTTGTCTATTAATTAAAACATAACTAACATATATTTAAAAAAAACTGAAACTATGAAATGAATCTTATGTAAATAAAATAACCCTTCAAGAAAATAAGATAAAAAATTTAATCAATACCTTTCTATAGATTTTAATAATCTTGTCATAAGTTAAAAAATCCAATACTAGTTTCCACATAAATATTTAAATGTTCAATGAAACATAATGTTAAAATCTACACTATATTACTACATGGTTGCACAAAATAGTACTTACAATTGTAGGGATTAGAGTTATACATTTATATAGAGAAAAAAATATAGAGTTCCAAACTTACATATTATTTATGGAGACCTTACATTAACATGAACTATTATGGTGAATTTACACAAATTAATAAATTGAATGCCCTAACTATAAATTTATAATGAATTTGAAAACATAGTCCAAAATCATAATTGAATATTCTAACTTGTATAAGTAAAAATCATTTTTAAATCTAAGATATATGAAATATTTGTTTGGTCAAGTAAACCTACTTGTATTGTAGATATCCAAAAATTGCTCCTAATTTTCCATACTAACTTTCATGTAACTTATTTAACTAATTGTCTTCACCATTCATCATTAATTAATTCTTCTTGAAAATTGATTAATTAAGCTAAATCAAATAGTCTTATTCCCCAAATTGTAACATACACCCTCGTTTGGCACTTGTTTTCTTGTTTTGTTTGGATTTCAGATGTGTTTAAGATGTATTTGTAGCAATAATCAACTCAAAAAAATTTCAATAGGTAGGAATATAGGAGGCTCAAATTTCCAGATATATATTCTAAGAAAAATATATATTTTTTCCAAAAACTAAGAGCAACCCAAATTGGGAAATGTCATTACATATATATTTTCAATGTACTCACAAAATGCAACAAAGATTTTAGTTGTATTATTCTTGAGGTCGTCAATTTGTGGCAAGGGATACTTGTTTTTATGGTTAATTTATTAAGTTGTCTATAATCTATGTGTAACCTCATAGTTCCATCTTTCTTTTTGACAAATAACATTGGTGCACCCCAAGGAGAGACACTTGGTCTTTCTTACCTTAAGTAATTATGTTAATTGAATTTTTAGTTTAGTTAATTCAGGGAACAATTGACGATAAGGGGCTTTGGAAACAAGTTTTTCCCCGTGTACTAGATCAATTGCATGTTCTACATATCGTTTAGGGGGTAAACTATTTAATTCTTTAGGAAATACATCTTTGAATTCTTGAACAACAATTTTAATATTAATGTATATTTTAAAATTTTCACCTATTTGAAAAGCATCACTGACAAAATATTTAACATTTTTTTCTTGCACTACGCTTGACTTGCATGGCTGAAATAGTTTTAATGTGAAGAGGTCTTTTCTCCCCTATAAAATATGACATGTCCCCATGCTAAATTTTACGATAACTTGTTTGTTCTCATAGCCTAGGAAAGCATTTTTTTTCTAGCCAATTCATACCTAGAATAGCATCATATGTACCAAGATTCAGTATGTGAAATTGATCGTGTGTTACAAAGTTATCTAATTCAAATTTTAGATTTTCAATAATTGCACCTATTTGTCTAACTACTCTACCATCTATCATTTCAATAGCTAAAGGTTCTATTGATTTAGATGCAATCTTTAGTTGTGTTGCAACCCTAGGAGAAATAAAGTTATGTCTACTTCCTGAATCAACAAGAAAAACAAGGGGGTGACCATTTATAGAACCCTTAATTTTAATTAGAGAAGGTTGGTAATGTATGGTACATGTATCTACCATGACATAAATCTTTATTTTGGAAGGAGTAGAAAGCCTTGTTATCTTTGTTTTGATATTGTTGGGATTTGCATATATGATCATCTTTACAGTGGTTCGTACCATAGCTACCACAATAGGGTGCAATCAAGGATAATATCATTGCAAATGATTATCACCATAGGTCCAACATTGGATTCCTAATGGTATATGTTTTTTTTCTATTAGAGTGAAACATTTTAGTGGATCAACATTGAATTGTACTCTGATTTGAATAATGGCTTCCTTTTTTGAAAGTTTTCTTGTATGATTCCTCTCTATTTCTTTTACAATTTTCCTTTTTCTATCACAATTTGATGATATTTTTCAATTTTTTTGGTGATTTGTGTATATTCATCCATTGAAAATGGTTTACCACACCATACCTGAGCTTGGTATTCATACATTAAAATATTAATGAATCTAACAAAATGGTCATGTCCTTCAAGGAATGACACAAACCTATTAAGGCTCTCAAAGTTTTGTTTATATTCATTCATAGTTTGAAATTTTTATTTCAATTCAAATAATTCATTCTTCTTTTCTTGTAGAAATTAATCAAAAAGGTATTTTTTTTGGAATAATTATTTAAATTGCGAGCATTTTGTTTTGTTAGCTCATATTTTTGAAGATCAAACAATATCTTGCCATTAGTTTAATGCAACACTTTTCAACTGATAGGTGGTGATTCTTGCCCTAGCATAACTACTTGTTTGTTTCAAGTCAAAATACCTCTCTAGATTATTCAATCATTGCTCTACTTCCTAATGTCAGAGCATCTAGGTATGTCAGTACATCATCTTTCATACATTTTTTGTTTTTGTTTGCTTTGAAATTTTGTTTTATTGTGTGTGTGTTCTTTTGCAAGCATTGCATACTGAGCAATATCATTTACCTATATGAATGACTTTTTAATCTGGGATCTATTTAAATAATATCATATTCTAAAGGAAAATAAAATAAATGTTGGAGGTTATATGGAGGGAAAATTGAAACATAATGTAAAACCCAAATGCCAGGCACCCAAAATGAGGTGATTCAACTTGTTGAGGCATGGGGAATTGGGGCAATTCACACACCTTGTCATTGGTAGAATAAGACAAAATGAGCATGACTCTTGAGTTGGTATTGGAAAGGAAGAGGCATGGAGTTTAGTGCAATAGAGTGAGGGAAGTTGAAGTGCCACAATCAGAGAGAGAACAACAACATTAGTGGGAAAAAAAAGACTGCATCGAACCTTGGTGTGGCTGGTGAAATTCTACAAAAATAAAAACTAATATGTGGCATGGAAAAGAAGAGAAGTTGGAGGTGTAAAAACAAATACAAAGAATAGGGGAAACCAAATTGGATAATGTAGATTTTTGTTTGGGAATTTTGATATTTAATTCTAGGCAAGAACAAGTAAATAAATTATGGCATATTCACCTAGAGATTGTTTGATTAAATTTTGATTAAAATTTCTTATTGATTGAATTATTTTCCTGTAATAGTTCTCACTCTAGTAAGACTCATAACATTGATCTGCTTCAATTAGTATCAGAGAGGATTCGACCATGTTAAGAAGAAGGTCTAGAAAATGCATAAAGAAGAAGTCAATATGGCTTTGTTGACGTAAAAACTAACACCTCTGGAGTGCAGGTTTGTATGGACAGCTATGCACACTGCATAATGAGTGCCCTTCAAATTAGGAGGGGAAGCTCCCTTGTTGTGTTGGAATGTGTAGAAAAGAAAAGTAATCTAAGTCCTATCTTTTTTTCTCAGCTGGAAGAGGCACAAGGTTAAGAAAACCAAGAACGTTGCAGCTAAGGATTTTCTAGTTTCACAGATCATTAACTACAACTAAGCTAACTACTTTAAATCTATCTAGTTTCCTCAAGAAAACAGAGCATGAGGAAATGGAGCAAGGTTGACTATCTGACGATAAACAAGTATAGATTCTCAACTTGAAGGCAAGGTGGCACATCTATCAGCTCAATCTGGACAAGTTTATTGAACACAAAACAGGAAAGAATTCACCATTACAATTGCATGAAACCCTATGTGGCATAACAATTCATCATAATAGTAAAAACACATGAACAGATACAGAATGAGCAATATTGAGGGCAAGGTGGGAATAGCATATATTTCTCTCTCGTGCAAAAGTTATGTACAAATGAGCAAGAGCTCTTATTTATAGACATCAAAAGGTGTAGGGAACCCTAAAATCACCTTGAGTCAACTACAGTCTTGCAATGCATGCAAGATTTATTACTAAACCCTAATGAAATAAACTATATAGTTAACTGGAAAGCTACTATCAATTAACCGGTACATTTAACCTAAATGGACCATGTGCAAGCATGCACATCCTTATTTAAAGCAAAGTTAACTGGACACTACCTTTGGTTAACTGGAAACCCTAACCCTAACTCCTGTGTAGATAATTCCAAGGAAGAGATAAGCATGTGTGAAGTCAGCAACTGAACTCAAGACTGAAAATCAAGTTAACTACTGCTCATGACTCAACCCTCGAAATTAACTGCAGGTTCCAACTGGCAGATCACTCCATGTCATCTCGGTCTAAAACTTCGACCAAGAATTCATCAATCTCTTTGTCTTCAGGCACTTTGATGCTATCCAAAAGAATAGTCTGCTTCCTCAGTTCTCTGCCACTTTCTTTGACTGTATGCATGCCTTCTCTAACATCTTCAGTCACCTTTCTTGAAACTAGTAGAAATCACTGAAATGTGATCCAAAATCTCCATCAAGATATCACAAACATGCTTCTAGAACTTAGTTTGTATAGCCTTGAGATCAACGTAGGTACCATCTTCACGAAGACAATGGCATGGGATTTGAGTGACTTTGGTGGCTCCGTAAATGGAGTAATCTCTGTTCCTTTTACAGCGTAACGCTTCATTGTCAGTTGCTCTGATGAAAACCTAAATTAAGACCGATTTGGTCTTGAATTCAGTCTAGTTGAACTGCCTTCTGAAAAACTTGCCCGTTGACTGTGAACACGACTATGTTCTAACAACTTTCTCCAAAAAGCAAAAATGGCTCCTAGTGAGGCTAAAAATAGCTTGTCGGAGGATAATTTTCACCAAAAATTCTAAGACATGGGTTTTGTCTGGAAAATGATTCTAAGACAACCCACAACATCAAAATTGTGAAAAAATGCCGTTTAGCCTAACATGGAAAGACTTTTCAGTCGAGAATTGCAAGGGTTTTTAGAGCTTCCCGGGGCAATTTTTCTTGAGAAAATCTGGAACATGGGTTTTGTGTACAATGAAATTATGAACAAACCCAAATGATGCGATTTTCAAAAAGATGTGATTTTATCCCACATGCAAAGAAATCTTCAAAAAAAGGCACAAAGCTTCAAAATGAAGGCTGTGGGGCAATTTTCTCGAAAATATCTAAGACATGGGTTTTGCTGCTGATGTTGAAATATGCGAGCCCAGATGGTTAGATTCTTGAAAAAAATGTGTTTCAAGCCCACATGCAAAGAAATTCTCGAAAAAAAGCACAGAGCTTCAAAATGAAGACTATGGGGCAATTTTCTCGAAAAAATCTAAGACGTGGGTTTTGCTACAAATACTGAAGTATGTGAACCCAGATGATCAAACTTTGAAAATATGTTGCATTTCTTTGACATGCGAAGAAAGTACCTAAGATGAGAAATAGAAGAAATAATACAGAAGATAGAAATTTTTTGCTTGTTCTGCTTCTAAAAAATTTGCCTATCTTTTTCCTGGAACTTGATAAAACCTACATATAAAGTGAAAATAAATTCTTGAATCTTCTTCCTCTGAATGATTTGAATCCGTTGCTATGAAGAATGTTGATTTCTGACACCTGTAGCACTTTTAACTTGCTGCTTGCTTAAGAAGAATGAATATTTTGAAGCTTGAGATAATGAAATAATGGACGCCAATGCTTGAATAAATAGATTTTCATCTATGAAATTCGCACAAAGGCATTAAACCCCTAAAAATGCGCTTGGCTTGTGATTGGACCTCATTTTAGTTAATTGAAACTAAAATAGCTAAATAAAGCACCATGCTTTAGGGTTTCCCTTTCAATCTTCAAGTGCAAACTTATTTAAAGCCTCATGCGAATTCGACTTCAGTTGACAATTCTTTGTTGAATTCGCCATCTTCAAAATTCATTAAATTTACAAACAAGAATTAAGGCATCCCTTTTAAGACTTCAGTTAACATCCAAGAAGTGAAGCGCCAACTTCAACCTCATTCTTAAAATCTTTTAAATATTCTAAATATGGTGACCCTTTTGGAAACTTCAATTGACAATGAATGAATTCACCATACTTCACAAAATTATGCTTAATTCTTTAATCTTAATATGGCATCCCTTTTCAGAACTCTAGTTGACAAAGATGAATTCACCAACTTCACAAAGTCTTCACAATTTCAACCAAAATTTTCCATGCATGTAAACTTAAGTTGACTTTCAAACATAATCTTCAGTTAAGTGAACATGCAATTAAGTTAACTCAACATGAAAAGTTGTTAACTGGACATGCAAACTAGTTAACTCGACATGTGAACTGAAAGATCACTCAACATGCCAATATATGAACTAAAGATGACAACCCAGAAAACGTTCAGTCGAACTGAAATCAAAACTCAAGTTAAGGCACACCAGTCAACTTCTTTCAAAAATTCAACTTTGACCTCTTAAGGCGAATTCCAGACTTAGCCAATTTTCAAGAAAATTTGGACTTAAACCTCTTTCGAGACCTCTGTTCATCCTCTAACCTTGACTGACTGACTCCACCGATTGGCTGGCTGACAGGTGCATCGCAGAGCAGGATAAAAACTGATCAAAAGGTACCTTGAGACTGAACATCATAAAACTAACATCTGAAGGCTCAAAAATTCAAGCGCCCTTTCCAAAAGCTACGCTTTTTCTCAAACTTAGCCATATTTTCTCATCTTCATCTCAAACAAAGGGAAAAATAAATTCTTCACAACTTTTGATTGACCAAGTTTCAGGACTGGATCTCAGGTTCATTGCAGAGCTGACCTTATTCTGCAAGACAACTACAAAGCACATTTCCCAAGAAAACATCATTTGAGAGTGAAAAAGGAGGGCACCTTTTTCAAAAGGTGCTCTTTCTTCTCCAAAGAGCCATTTTCTGGAACTGACCAAAATAACATTAAAACTCTGACTGCAAGCTGCTGAATCATCTCTGAACTGACGAAAACAGGCAACAAAAAGCTGAACGTAACACGGACAAATTGGATATCAGGATCATCAAAAAGAAGGCATTAAAGGCTAGAAAGCTTAGGCACCTTTCTGAAAAGTGTTCTTGCTCATTCCTTGATATTTTGACTAAGATTTGACCCCATGTTTGACCTCTAGTTCAGGAACTTCAGCAACTCAGGTTCACCCACTGTCGGATGCGTCGCGAAGCCTGAACAAATGTGAGACAAACATCTTGAGTGTCATTTAGTCAAAAACCTTCATTTGACACCTCAAAAAGATGGGTTTTTCAAAAGCTACTCTTTTTTCAGTGTTAGCCTGGCTCTCCTCTTGTTTTGCAGTATATCTTCCAGAACTTGCACGAAACAGGTTTGTTTGATGCTTGATAGCCCGTTGTGAAGCTGACATGATGCCGGACAAAAGTTTGTTGGAGGTGATAAACCCTAAAAATAGGATCTAAGCCCCTAAAAGATAGGGCGCCCATTTGAAAATGTGCTTCCTTCTCCAGAGAAAATTTTGATGAGTTTTCTTCAGATTTTCACTTTTCTCAAATTTATTCAGTAACAGACTGACATGACACAAAAACCAACTCCATATTTAAAAACCCCAAAAATGACCTTCTGACATCACTTTTAACAAGATTAAGACTCAATTAAGCAAAATGCCTTAGTGAAGCAAAATTTTTGGTTTTGGGTACAACAGGCTTACAAAGGATGGGGTTAGAGAGGAAGAGGACTCAGAGGTGGAGAGCCTAATTTGGAAGAGGCAATTAGAGGTCTCACAACATGAATGGAGGTGATGGAAATTGCATAGAGAAGAGGAGCCCACACATTGGACATAAATGACGATGATGAAGAGCATATTGTTGAAGGTGGGGAGGAAGTGAATCAGCTGGGTCTAGAACTAGGAGAAGAATGATTCATTAAAGCCATCACAAAAATAAAATCTAGGCCACAATTTGATCCTCCAAATTTCAAAGGCAGTTTAAATATAGAGGAGTTGTTGGATTGGATTGACAAAATGGACAAATATTTCAAATATGGCAATACTGAAGAAGATCAAAAAGTGAAATATGCTTGCACCAAGTTGAAGAGGCACACATCCCTATGGTGGGATCACCTACAAGTAGACATGCAACGAAAGGGAAAAGATAAAATAAGATCATGGGATCGAATGGTGATGAAAATAAAATCCAAAATTCTACCAGAAAACTATCAAATTAATTTATTTAGAAACTCCAAAATTTGAAGCAAAAAGAGAGTAGTGTTGAGGACTACACTGAAGAGTTTCATTGGTTAAGCATAAGAGCTGATTGTGTAGAAGATGATACAGAGCAAGTTTCAAGATATTTAAATGGGTTGTGCATATGCATCCAAGATGAAATAATTTTGATTAATATGCATAGTGTGGAGGAGGCATATCAATATGCCTTGAAAGTGGAAGAAAAAACTCAATAGGAAGCAATGAAATAACTCTCAGGGTAGAGGCAGATTTTTGCGTGCAAGAGGACCACCGAACAGTGGTAGAGGATACCAAAAAAAACAAGAGGAAGAAAGCACATCAAGTGCTAGTATGAAAGAATTCAAGGGAAAAGGAGATTTCCCTAGAGGAAGAGGAGACTACTATCATGGAAGAGAGTCATTTGGAAGAGGTAAATGAAGAGGCTTTAGCTTCACATGTTTCCAAAGTGGGGAAACGGGCCATCAAGAATTTGAATGACTCTAAATCCAACATGATATGGGAAAGGGAAAAGAGTCAAGAGTGCATGTTGCACAAGTTGAAAATGAAAAAGAGACTCCAACAAATCATGGAGAAGACCCCGAAGATAAAGAATCATTGATGTTGTGAAGAACTTTGTTGAACCCTGAAAAGGAGAAATTAGAACCAATTTAGAGGAGAAATTTGTTTCGAACAAGGTTTAAGGTAAGTGGAAAATATTGCAAAGTTATTGTGGACAGCGGTAGCACTAATAATATAGTATCAAAATAAATGGTGAATAAACTAAAATTAAAGAGAATCAAACATCTGAGCCCATATGAAGTTGCAAAAGGAGCATCATTTGTTGGTGAATATACAATGTATGGTTAATTTTCATATTAGAAACTACAAAGATGAAGTTATGTGTGACATAATGTCAATGGATGCATGCCATATTCTTTTGGGTGGACCATGGCAATTTGATAGGCAAGTTGTTCATGATGGCCAATTGAATACATGTGCAATCAAGAAAGATAGATCAAGATACTTATTAAATCCATTAAAGAATAGAGAAGAAGAAAATAAAGACAACCCAAAGGCATGTGTTGATGCCAAAATTTGGCAAGGTAACGGTCTTTTATGGGAAACTCAGTTATGGGGGACCAATTGTGCTAAATTGAGTGACCTTCGAGTTTTTAAAGAAGTTGACTTCTTCTGTAATTAGGGTTTTGGAAAGGGAAAAGGAAGCAGATATAAAAAATAAAGATCTAACTAAGGCGATGCGCCAAGAATTAGATAAAAGGCACGATAAATCTATCTTTTAGATATGATCTAAGGGCCTGCTCGGTAATTTTCGATGTCCTAGAATGATAGAAATCAAAGATTGAAGCCTGAACAATACATTCAATGACATAAAATAATTTTCACACCCATTCACTAAAAAGAGGAATCAAAATACATGATCTAAACCAGCACACTTGCATTAAAATTATAGAAGTTCTGCAAATGAACCATTCAAACAATAATGGAATAGTATAAAGTTAATCAAATAGCTTAAGAAAAACATAAAGGTGAAAAAATGGCACAATCTGTGAGTCTTTTTTGCAATAATCTAATAACAATAAAAAGGCCTAGTGTCTTTCTAAAATTTTGTATTTTCTACAATTTTGGAATCCATCTTCAGAAGCAAAGAGCAGTATATATAGCCAACATTCCACTTCTTGGTGAGTAGTAACTAAAAAGATTTGGTATCTTGAGCAATGATGTAGCAACAATGATTCTCCTCGATCGTTGCAACATATAAGATTTGGGTCATGGCATGTGGTCGTACCCCAGCCAGGTGTATCTCCTGTGAATGATGGCAATGGTCTCGGCAAAGTCCCATTCAAACAAGTGTCACCACCCAGTGAGGCAGCTAGAACACGTGGAAAAATATCGCAACCTGTGATTCGCTCCATCCTTTTCTTTGAAGAAGTACTCATCGAAGAGACACATGCCAGTATTTCACAACCCGTGGTTCAGTTCTCCTCTTTGTTGTTGAAGGCTTGCACTAGGAAGACAAGTGGAATCATTCTTTTCCATTAGTGCTAACTATGGGGTCCACCAATGCATATGCGGATGAAGGCTATGTGGCATGCAGATGGGGCCCAACTCAAAAGTGAATGGAAGTAGCCTTTAAGTGTGCATGGTGACGACACATGGAAACATGGTAGGGGTTGTTTGAAAGGTGAAGGGAAGAATCCCTTTGAAGAGCATTGAGCAGACACATGGCAGAGGTCGATGGTCTTTATCAAAAGTATGTCGATGATGCTTATTTGAGGCATGGGCCGATACTTAGCAAAAAACAAAACCTAAAGGGAGCTTGATGAATTTTATATTCATAGGTTTTGGCGACTACGAAGGGCGTTTTGCTTGAGGAATGAGGAACCCAAAAATTTCTTTGGATTGAAGACAAGAGCCTACCTCCATTGGGTGACGATGTTAGAGCTTAGAAAGAGTGACTTGTAGAGGCAGCCAGTTAGCCTTAGATGGTCTCAATATATCACACTAATTCTCTTGCGCTACTTAGATCAAGCATTTCTTTAGAAGGTAGCGTCGTAGGTAAACTGACCCTGAACTCAAATTGGAAGAGTGGCCACACAACTAGATCAGTGATTCCTTTAATATTTGCTGAGGTGGGAGGTTGGATGAAGCTCTAGAAAGTAGTTGTTGCATGTTGCTTCTCTTCAATCTTTGCTGCCATTTGCTTTGTTGTCATCTGCAAGGAACAGGGAAGGAAAGCCCATCTCAGTTAGCCAGAAGAAACTTTCCCGCATGCTATCCATAGTCTAGCCCAAAGTAGTTGTGCATGTGTTAGCCCAAAGGATAACTAAGTGGCAATGAATGAATTTATTTGTTGTTATGGTAGTGGCCTTCTAATCCTCGATCCCTGCCATTTCTAGGTCCTCATATGATACCATGTATAGCTTATTTAGTAGTCTTATTGCCTGAAGAACTCTTTCTGTGATAAATTGCAAAAACTACTCAATAGCTCTGTGAACCTCCTGGCTCAAGCTTGTTGCCTACGACATGATTTGGAGTGTTGGTTGCAGTGTCAAGAAAAAATCCTTGACCTTTTCCCAGTAGAAAGCATATAGTTGTTGAGCTACTGGAATGAGGTCTAGTTGGGCAGTAGGGGCTTGGGAAGCACTCTGTAAAAAGGCGATCTCTACATCATTTGAGCTAACATCTTGTGTCAGTTTCACAATCCTCTTGTTTGCGGATGCCAGTTGTTCCTGGACGTAACCTGATTCTTTAGACTAGTTCCCCTTGGTCCAACTGTGGTTTTCTAACTTTGTTTCAAGAGAAGACTTCGCCTCTTGGAGCTCTTTTTCCATTTGGGCCTTTTGACCCTCAAAATCTATATCCTTCTCTTGTAATTTTTGCTCATATTGAGCTCACTGATGTTCAAGCTCTTCATCTTTTTGATTCATCTCCTGATCATATTGGATACGCCATAGTTCAAAATCCTCACTCTTTTGTCATAGATTCTACTCCGCCAAGGCTAATTGGCTTTGATATTCTTGGTTCCTTTTCTGTAGCTCGTTGACTAGGGTGGTATTAGCAAATTGGGACTTCACAAGCTCCTCTTGGAGTTTGTTATGTTCTAGCTCAGTTGCTTGTACTTTCTCCGACAAGTGATTAACATCCACTTCCAGTGATTTATCCCTTGTCTGCAAGAAATCGACCATTTTCTTTACAAGCTTCAGCTACTCCTCCTTTTTCTTTAGCTAGTGGTCAAACTAGAGGAAGTCAATTGTCACCACCTACTATGTTTCCTCCATGAGATCTACCTTGTCTTGTGGTCGGGATACATTCAAATCGAGTCCCACAACATACATGTTGTAATCATCTGGCAACATCTCCCCTTATAGGTTGACAACATTTGGGTACATGGTTGTGAATTTCAACGTTCCTTGACCTCCATTGTAAACTGTATATAATTTTTGCTCTGTTGGCTTCTTGTCATCCTTAGCCTTTCTCTTTTGCATTCTGAGAACCCACACTTGTTTAGTATTCTCACCTTGTGCTATGAATTGTCCTGGTGACTAAACTTGGCCACTTGCGAATGGTGCACCGGGAGGTAGGGAAAAAGGGAACATAAGTGTAGCGGGCCTGGCTGTTTTCCTCTTCAGGAGAGTGATAGTCTTTGGGGAGAAATGAGGAACTTGCCAAAGCTTAGTTTGTGAACCAACAGGAGGGCTCATCAGTTGTTGCGGTGATGGGGTAGTCATTGTAGAGTCTGTTTGTTGGGTAGAGTGGGTCAGACCTGAGGAAATAGTAGCAATAGGGGTACCAATGGTAGCCAAGCTTGTAGAAAGAGAGGTGAGGAGAGATTGGGCAACGACAGCTGGTGTAAGGGTTCACAGATGCATCAAGATAAATGCATTGTTTGGGTGAACTTGGAGAAACCTTCCACTATCATTATAGCAGAGGTGGAAAAGGAAGGGCCAACACCCATAGTGAGGGGTGTCGTGAAGATAGTAGAGGATACTAAAGATCAAGTAAGAAAGGAAGGAGCGAACATTACTTGTTGACTGGATGATGGCGTTTCTTGGCTGGTTGTTGGCTCCTCACTTACTTCAAGCTCCTCACTCCCTGCGAGCACCTGGCTTGCAATGGGTTCTTGTGAACCTTCTCCAATAATAGTTTTTGTGCACTGTCGTTTAGTGGGTGGAGGGTCGTCCACCTCTATAAGATATGGTTGTTGCTACTAGGACACTCTTGTTTTCGAGACCCAGTTGAGTGTCCATGAGGCTCTCCATATATTCATTCACACATTTGAAGTGACATAGGTAGGCTACCTTGTGGACTTTCTCCTTAGCTGAGCGGAGGACATCGATGTATCGGCTTCCTCCTCTGCCTACTCTTTGGAATCCTTATCAGATTCATTGCCCCTACTAGCACTTGGGTTAGAATCCAAATGCTCATCATCTCACAACTTATCAAACTGTTCATAATCCTTCATGCTTCCATAAGGAGAATCAAACTGTTTTGTCTCTTGGAAATACACCCAGAAGGCTCTGATTCTTTCCACACTCCATTCTTCTTATTTTCTTAACTTATTGAATAGGGTGGCTCCCATCTTGCGCTTCTCATCATAACCCACCACAATGAATTAAAACTTATTCCATGGTGGCCTACTATCATCTGTAGGAATGTGAATAAGGTCAACCAATAATTCATCCTCATCCTCCAGCGAGTTGCACCTCTTTTCCCAGTAAGGCTGAGAATTGTGAGTTACTTTGATATGCTCATATGGTAGATCATTGAAAGGGTTGTAATTCCATTTGTCACAGATCATTACCAACCCTAGATGAGCCAACTTATCTTTCAACAGTGGGTGTGTTTACTTCCTCTTCATGATCACTATTTTGAAGTTTATCAGGCAAATAAGAAATCCCTTTTTCTTGGGTTTTCCTTCGTAGAAGGTAACATCAATAACGGATGCTTGCCAAAACATTTCAATGGCTAGCACTCGATTCATAATGCATGTCATAAGCCAGAATGGTTCCTCATTGAAGCCTCACATCTAAATGAATGTGAAATCTGCTCCGAAAAACCAATCACATCTGGGAGTGAAGTTTTGTATATGCCCTATCTGCTTCTTAGTGAGCTAGTTAATACCATCCTCTCCTTGCAAATCTTGCAAAATTAGAGTCAAGAAATAATCTAAAAATGCATAATAGTCGTAAGTAGAAGAGAGGAGAGGAATCCATGTAGAAACTAGCTTCCTTCTTCCCCTTTCATAAAAAATAGCCAACTTCACATGCTTATTGAAGAAATTAGGGCTTTGATGCAAAAACATATTGGCAAGAAAGGAGGGAAACCTGGACTTCTGTTAAGTTTGGTAATCCTTTATTTGCCTTATCATCTCCTCGGCGAGGAATTCTGCAAAATCATACCAAAAGAAAGAGTGTTGCTTGTGAAACTAGAATCTTGGGCCCAACTAAATGCGTGTACCTCCTTGTCGGTGTCCAGACTGCAAACAAATGCCAACATTGAGAAGGCCTCTTGCAAGTCTGTGTTGAAAGCACCATGCTGCGCCGAGATATTTGGTGGCTTCTGGTGGTCTACCTCAATCCTTTTGGTTTCTTTGTTATAAAATTCCAGAGCCTTTTGCATTCCCTTCCATATGTTTTCCCCCTTTGTAGGAGTGAATGTCTTTATTTCTGCCTTTTTGTAGCTCTGGTCAAGGATGCACATCATATTCTAGATAGCTCTCAGACTGATACTAACGCTTAATGTCTGGCCCTGGATAGTGTTGGTGCTTAGGTTGAAATGTTCAATGGTCACATCGACTAATTTTAGGAAATAATGCACAGATGGGACCATATATTGTGGGAGCCCACTGAGCCATATCTTTTGTGCCATTGACAACGAGTCTTTGGATATCTTCAGCCTTTCATAGGTCACTTCCCTCAAAGAATTAGGGTTCTTTTCAATATTGGGATTATGAATATTATCCTAGTCCTCCTTAATTAAGGCCTAGTTTCTATAGATTTTGGGCTTTTCCAATATCCATGTGTCTACCCACTCTGGCTTATCTGGTATACTAGATGTAGCGTAGGAAATTTCGTCAAAGACATAGATGGCTAGTGTTGCTCGCATAGATTTAAACAAGCTTCACGTTGCCTCCCCCTGTGCCTCTTTCTGTGAACTTTCTGCCATTTTTTCTTTGCTGGAAGCTTCTTCTTAGCTTGAATTCTACAATTTTACCTTAGCTCTAGTCATGCTCAAAACTTCTTTCACTTTGGGTAGCATATTTGAAAAAACCTTTTAAGTGTTTAAACACTCCACATGCAACACTTTGCTATTTTTTCTTAGGGTGGTAGATGAGAGTTGCCTTTTTGCATTTAACTCAGCATGTATGGCCAACCTTTTGGCTTGTGTGAAATGAATTACTTGTTATTTTGAAATGACAAGAATTCATAATTACAATTAGTAACTGTGTTGTATAGTGCAATTTTCTTGGAACTTGAGCCAATGATTTGCTAGTAGTTTAAGCATTTGCATGTGTTGGAAATTAATATCCCAAAAGGAATGATTAAGCCAAAGATGCAATCACCGTTTGAAAAGATATGAGTTCAGCTTTGGAGTTGTCAAAATGCCTATAAAATGACACCTCAACATTTGGTTGTGCATAATACCACTAATTACTGCCACCAACTTAGACTAATTAATTAGCCCTTATTAGTTTTGCATGTAGTAAGCCATACTCAACATATGCAACTGGATGGGAAATTCAAGCAAGCCCTGGCATGGCTTTCAAGTTGGTAATTGATTAGCATCACATTTATGGTAAGCAAATTACCACACATTTCCTCGCTTTTTCTATAAATAGGCACTTAGGCAGTAGCGAAACCACACTTAGCATTTGAGTAGAATTTGGCAATAGGTAATTGGCTTAGCATTTAGTGTTAGTAGTTGCATAGTATTTCCATAGGCTAGAATTAGACAGTTTGCAAAGATAGTTCTAAGATAGTTGCAAAGCGCCTACCAACATGAATACCCCAATTAGGCTGGTTTCTCATAAGTCCTAGATAGAATTTTTAGGTGAGATTTCAACTAGGCACCTGAAAAGGATGACAAAGAATAAGCACTCACTGGCTATCATAGCCATGAAATGGGTTTTGGGATGTGATTACCTTGAGTATGAAGAAAAATATAGAGTTAACATTGACATGTGCTCTCATTTTGTCACATCGATGCTTGATATCGAGATTCCCAAGCCACTGGTTTTGCGTTTGGTGAAAGAAATCTTTCTAAAGAAATACCTAAATGACCTTGGAGAGGTAGTGGCAAACATTGCATTTGGACTAGGCTTGCCAATGACAAGTGACCTTAGGAGATACATTGAAGAAGACGCGGTCGTACCATGGCTATCGTTCCTAAGTGGTTTTTGCCTCTAGTCATAGAATGAGCACTACTTGAGGGTCACCCATGCCTGCCACTTTCTCTTTTGCATATACAATGTGGTGCCATTCCATGACATTGACTTGTACATAGACTTCAAGAACTTGGTGTTCCCTTCGTTGCTTGCCATTGCCCCCGTGAATGATGATGTTGTTGTTGGTGTTGCCCCTGCTTACAAATAAATTGTGGACACTACTATTGATGCATCCATTATTGCCGCTCATGTCATGGATTGAAGACTTCTCTATTTTTCTCTTTTTGATTTTTAAGAAATCCTACCAGTCAGTCCATTTTTTGTAAATATGCCTAAAAAAAAGCTTTATCATAGAATATATGAAAAGGAAGCAAAATATAGCTATATACTTTAGAAGCATGGCCCTTGAGCCAAACCATTTTGGCAATGTGAATACTAAATCATATATATATAATGAAAATATAGCTTTATATAATCATCTTGTTTCATTTTTTTCAGGATTCTGCAATGTGGGTTATCCTTTATTTTTCAACATATATGTGTTTAATTCAATTCTGCATGTGGGTGCTTGATTTTCTTTTGCCCTTTGAGCTGTGAATTTCTTTTCTTTTCCCTCTACAATAATGGGTTACTTGTTTTCCACTTCAAACCATGGAATAAAGTAAAAGACCAGCCAACAAAAATAAAAGGGAAAGAAAGAAAAAAGTACTATAAACATATTTACATCAGTAGGATATGTAAGCTTAATTAAATAATTTAAGGTGAGTTTCGTTGACCAGAATTCCCAACACTTCTTTTTCCATGTTTTTCAACTCAAATGCATTATTTTCTTTGCATTGAATTATTTTGAATGAGCCTTCCCAAAGGCTATCAAACTTCTTGTGTTGACTCGACTTCACAACCCTTATATTAAACTTTAGCACTAAGTCTCCACATTTTAGGCCTTGGTCAAATGCTTTCTTGTCAAACAACTGTTTAACCACCTGTTGGTAGTTAGTCATGGCTATTAGGGACTTTTCCCTTTTCTCTTGCACTTCCAACAACTCAACCGACCAAACTTCTATGGTGTTGTTTTGTTCCACCTCGAGAGATTTTAGCAATTGCAGCACTGGAATCTCCATGGAGATAGACATGAGTGTCTCTTTTCCATAGACTAGCTCATACAGAAAAGTCTTGAGGACTTGCTTAGGAGTTATGTGGTTTTCCTAAAGCATTGTCTGAAGCTTTTTATGCCATTCCTTTTGGTGGTTTGACCTAATCCTTTTGAGGAGTCAGACCAGATTCTTGTTCATCGACTTGGCTAAGTCATTCCCTTGGGGGTAGTAGTTTGATGATGTTTTAAGGAATATGCCATGTGTAAGTGTGAATTGACATACCTTAGAGCCTAGGAAGGATTTAGTGTTGTTGGAGATAATGGTTTTAAGGTGGTCGAATCTTGTCACCAATTCCTCAAGGAAGTCCACTATCTCTACCTCTATCACATTCTTTAGTGGTACAGCTTCAATCCACCTAGTGAAGTAGTCAGTGGCCATCAAGATCCACTTGTGTCTTGCGTTGGAGGCTAGTTTGATCATTTCGATGAAGTCTAGGCCCCATTGTGTGAATGGCTCATTAGCCACTATCGAATTGAGAGGAATTATAGAATTATTTCTTCTTGTGAAGAACTGGCATTCCTTGCAAGCTTTGACCAAGGAGTAGGAGTCATTGAACAACGTCAACCATAAGTACCCTACACACATGATTTTGATAGTGGTGGTTTTTGTGGAGAAGTGCCTACTCACAACACTGTTATGGTAAGTGTCAAGGATCCTTTTTGCTTGCTCCATAGTGACACACCACAATAGGATGCCATTGAAATTACTTTTGAACAAGATCCCTTCGATGAGTGCATATCAGTTGTTTTGCAGTCGATAGAATCTTCTCTTCTGAGAAGGAAGGCCTGACGGATATTTTCCTATGTGCATAAATCTCACTCTATCCACTAGCCAACAACCTTCAGACTCCAACTCATTTGTTAGGACTAGCTTCAGTTGCTCTTCTTCAATGGCCATTTCTTCATCATGCGCAAGAAATTTGCATAACCCTCTTCCTTGAACAGTCTTTGTAGGCTTGACCTCAATGTCATATTCAAGAATCTTGGTAATCCACTTGGCTCTTTTCTCAATGATTTTCCCTTCCATGATGTATTTGTGCACACTGGAATGCACAACATAAACAATCACCTTATTGCAAGATATTAGGTGGAAATTTTTTTGAGCCTGTTTACTATTACAAACACTTGCCTCTTGACAAAGTTGTAGTTTGTCTCATATTCTTTCAAGGTTTGGGAGTGAAATTCTATTGGGTTTTATCCCTTGCTCTCATCATCTTTCTACGTTAAGACAATAGAAATTCTCGACTTGCTACTAAATACATACATTATGAAGTCCTTTGATAAGTCTGGGTTGACCAACACAGGAGTAGATGAAATAGCATCCTTGAAGTTCTCAAAGGCTTCTCTGGCTTCTTTTGTCCATTTAAATGTTTGATCCTTTTTTAGCATCGAGGTGATTGGCCTAATTATTCCTACAAAATTTACCTTTCCCAAGGAATATTGAATTCCTTTCTTGTTGGCAAGAAGAGGAAGCTCTTTGATTTCCTTCACCCGCTTGGGATCAATTGAAATTCCATTTTTGGACACTACATGTCCCAATAACTTGCTTTGCGATACTCCAGAGACATATTTTTTTGGGTTTAGGGATACCTCAAACTCCTAGCATTTGTTGAAAACCATCTCCAGGTGGTTGAAATGATCATCCTTGGACTTGGAGAACACCGTCAAATCATGCAAATAAATGAGGATAATTTTGTTGATCAGCTCGCCAAAAGTGATAGCCATTGCTCACTGGAAGGTGGCTCCTGCATTTGAGAGGCCAAAAGGAATCTTAGTATATGCGAACATTCCCCACTTGGTAGTGAATGTTGTTTTATGTTGATCCTCCTCTTTGACCTGGATCTAATTGTAACTAGAGAAGCCATCTAGCAGGGAAAACATCTTCGATCCTGCCATTGTCTATAGGATTAACTCCATTGAAGGCAGCGGGTAATGATCCTTTAGGGATGCTCTGTTTAAGTCCTAAAATTCCACACATAGATGAATATATCCATTCTTCTTTCGTACTAGGACTTGGTTGGATACCCATGTGCTATGCTTGATTGAGAAGACAATTTGTGACTCGATTAGCTTTGTTAATTCTTGCGCCATGAGTGCTTCAATCTTGAGATTCATTGGCCTCTATTTTTTAGCGGACCGGTTTTGCAGCTTTTGCTAGTTCTATTGTGTGTTGGATGATATCAGGATTATATCCCCTGAGGTCATCATATGACTAGGCTAACACTCCTTCATATCTTTCACAGAAGTCAAGGAGCCTTTCTTTATCATGGTGTGGGATGTCTTTCCCGACTTTAAGCTTTCTCCCGTCTCCAACCTGAAGGTCCGCACAGTCGCTTTAGTCTGCTACAAACTTCCTCTTGTCATTTCTTGCATCATCATAATGGAAAAGGTTTTCGAGAGTGACCAATCCCTTCGAAAGCTTGTTGGACTTCAACTAAATGATTTGTTCTTCATAAGCCTCAGTGATCTTTGGTGGAGATGGTCAGAAAATTCTCTTGACTATTGGATGAATGAGGCAATGTGTTCATCACTGTTGAACACTTGCCAACTTTGATCATTATCGAGAATGGCTAGTTAGACTATCACTCGTATAGAGTGTTCATTGTGAATGAGGTCGGAGGTAGGTTCAAACTAGGATCTGATTGCTACAATGCGATCCACATCTATATTTGTTCTCTGGGCACCATTTGCATGTTGAAGGATTCAAATCCCTTAATCAAATCCCAAACTCGGTGTCTATAGGATCACATGTGAACATTATTAGTTGCAAAAATTCCCTAGACTTGATTGACTACTAGTTTGAAATCTTTGAACACCATTAGATGCTTGATGCCCATTCCCATTCACTCTGCAAGGCTTAAACCTTGCACCAGTCCTTCGTATTCGGCTTCATTGTTCAAACAAGCAAACTAGAAGTGGAAAGACCTCAGTGTATTTTCATTTTGTTGGGATATTAAACATATCCCAGCTCATGTGCCTACCTTGCATCTTGCTCCATCGAAGTGCAACATCCATAGTTTTAGAGCTTGATCACTTTTAGTTTCTTTGACGACCTTCAGGAGTACTTGATCTTCATCATAGATGACATAGGTGCCCAACCCAGTAACATGGTAGTTGTCAAAAGGATCAATATCTATATGTTCACTCAAGAGAGCATCTTCTTGATCGGTCTGATCTAGTTAATTTTTTATCTTCTAGCAACTCAGCGCAATACATTTCTTGTTTGGTGATAGAGGTATGAGTGGCCTCAAAGTTGATCATGGCTTCATCAACCACATGTTCTAAATGTAGAGCTTCAAATTCTATCTTCATTTTTACACCGCGCTATTTCTTGTTTGGTGATAGAGGTATGAGTGGCCTCAAAGTTGATCATGGCTTCATCAACCACATGTTCTAAATGTAGAGCTTCAAATTCTATCTTCATCAACCACATGTTCTAAATGACGATCATGTGTGACCAATCTAGGGATAGGTATAGGCCTACCTTTGAAGTGAATTCTTGGGATAGACAAAGGCCAAACATGGGGGGAATATTTATGATCACAATATCTTGCAGCACTGTGATGCTAGGGCAAGTGAATAGAGTCAAGGGAAGATCCTTAATGAGCCCTACAATTTCAACCTTGTTTCCATCAAGTTGTATAACCCCTCTTTTTAAAGGTTCATAGCTAAGCCCTAAAGCTTTAGCTATTTGTTTCATTATATCTATAGTGCTAGCACTGGAGTCAATCATGATATTGTGTAATAACTTTTCTCCCACAAAAAGAGTTAGGAAGAAGGGTTTGGGATTTGGCTTATCTTTAAACTCAGAAGAGGCTGCCTCCATGCCATTTATGAGAACTTTAGTAGGTGGTGATGGATCGATGGCCTTTTCTTTGAGCCACTGCTCTGTTGGCTTTACACTCGCGTCTTCCTGGAGGGCCTTCTGCAACAATGTCTTTTTCTCTAGAATAGCTAATATATCCCAAAGAGACACACTAACAGATGATTTTTTTAATTGTTCCACCACATTGAAGGGTGGCAGATTTGGAAGCTTCAACTCCTTGGCTTTGGTTATAAAAATTTCCTTCCGTGGTGGAAATTGTTGTACTACTATGGAGATGTCAGGTGTTTGGTTGGAAGCACCATTGGGTTGTGGATTCACTAGTTGTAGGATGACTAGTTCGCCCGTGAATCTCCTTTTCAAGTGAGTGTTGTAATTGAACTGCACCTGCGATGTTTTTGATGGGGATGCATTATTAGCAAACATTTCCTCTTCTTCCATCCATGAGAAGACTGTGTGATCAGGAGTGATGTCCATTTCTTGCTCCAGGGACATCCCTTGCATTTGCACAGTAAGCACTATGTTTTCCATTTGTGGAGAGGCATATGCATAACCTTCATGGTCTAAAGTTGCACCTTGATTGTGCTACTTTGCCAACATTTTGTGTAGATTACCGCGTGAGAAATTTTGGGGCATATGTGTGTCACCACATGGGAAGCACTAGGGGTTGATGTCATCCACTAAATTGTTCTACCCTACTATCAATTCTCTGCTTGAGCTTGGGTTGGTGCTCTATAATGGAGAAGGCACACGTACCATTTGATTAGTTGTCTATGCCTATGGATTTGTGTGAGAACCTCCTTGAAACTGGTTCTATTGGTAAGATGATTTCCCACCTTGATAATTCTAGTAGCCCAGCCTTGGAGGGGTATATTGATTTCATTTGATGATAGTTATTTCATTAGTGATAGTCTGCAACATTTCCATAAACTCGCTTATCTCCTCCTTTGAAGATCCATATGTAGAAGTGATATTTTTTGGTGCATTTAGATACGTGTACATTGATTAAGGAGGAGCCAGTGCACTAGTAGATGCTACTTCCAGAGTGGGAACTGATATTTCCAGAAAAATAGGCATGATGGACTGGGGCGATAACTTCCCGGTGTCTATCAAATTATTCTCCATCTTAACAGCAATGCTATAAGTGCTTGGTAGAGTGGTCCCACCCAAAGATTGGATCATCATTGAGATGTCAGGGTTGATAGATTTCAAGTAGAATATGAACTCTAGCTCTGGTGGCAGGCGAATAGCAACTTTGATTCTCTACTAGTTCGTATGGAACTGGGCATTGAAGCCAGTCATAGCTTCTTGTGGGGCATGCTTTATGGTAGACAGTTGATAATATAGTGAGGAGCGGTCTCCGATGTTCAAAAATATTTCATAGAATGGATATCTGAGCTCATCCCAGGTGTTGATAGTGTTAGCTGGCAAAGTGCGGTACCAATCTAGCGCCTTGCCTCTAAAAGAAGCTACAAGCAAGCTTAATGCTACATTCTAAGTGATGATTTTGTGCATTAGACATACATCTGCCACATCTTGCAGATGTTCGGCGAGTGTTCTTGAGTCATCCCTGGTGAATTTAGGTATAGATTTTAAAGCAAAGACCGAAATAGCTGCCCAAACAATGGGTGTTATTGGTGCTACGAGGGGACTTTTGACATCCCATGCCACATAATTTCTATTAGCATCTAACAACATGGCTAGTGAAAGGGGCGAAGGAAGTGGAATGTTTACTAATTGGGTCACGGTCTGTACTATTCCTAGTGGTGACACTAGTAAACCAGGGTTATTCACTATTTGGGATCTAGTTATAGGCCAATGGCTCATACACCCTCTGTAAAATTAGATATATTTAAGCCTGGTCCCACCGGGCATTCAAGAAAAAAGAAAAACTGTTGATGCCAAAATTTAGCAAGGTAACAACTTTTTCTGAGAAACTCAGTTTATGGGGGACCAATTGTGCTAAATTGAGTGACCTTCAAGTTTTTAAAGAAGTCGAATTCTTCTATAATTAGGGTTTCAAAAAGGGAAAAGAAAGAAAATATAAAAAAAAGATCTAACTAAAGCAATGTGCTAATATTTAGATAAAAGGCACGATAAATCTATCTTTTGGATATGATCTAATGGCCTTCTCAACAATTTGCTATATCCTAGAATGACAAAAATCAAAGATTGAAGCCTGAACAATTCATTCAATGACATAAAATAATTTTCACACCCATTCACTAAAAAGAGGAGTCAAAATACATGATCTAAACCTACAAACTTGCATTAAAATTATAGAAGTTTTACAAATGAACCATTCAAACAATAATAACACAATATAAAGTTAATCAAATAGCTTAAGAAAAATAGAAAGGCCAAACAATGGCACAGTTTATGAGTTTTTTTGCAATAATCTAATAACAATAAAAAGGCCTGGTGTCTTTCTAAAATTTTGTATTTTTTGCAATTATGGAACTCATCTTCAGAAGCAAAGAGTAGTATATATAGCCAGCATTCCACCACCTAGAAAGTAATAACTGAAAAGATTTGGTATCTTGAGCAATGATGTGGCAGCAACGATTCCCCTCAGCCATTGCAACAAAAAAGATTCAGGCCATGGCATGTGGTTGCTCCCTAGTCAGGTGCATCCCCTGCAAATGATGGTAGTGGTCCTGTCAAAGTCCCATTCATACAAGTGTTGCCACCCAGTGAGGCAGTTAGAACATGCGACAGAATATTGCATCCTGTGATTCACTCCATCCTTTGCTTTGAAGAAGTACTTGTCAAAGAGATGCATGGCGGTATTTCACAGCCTGTGGTTCATTTCTCCTCTTTGTCATTGAAGGCTTTTTCTTTTCCATTAGCACCAACTATGAGGTCCGCCAACGCTACGTGGAATGCAAACGCGGCCCGACTCAAAAGTGCAGGGAAGCAACCTTTAAGTGTGCATGGTGACAACATGTGGAAACATGGCGGGGGACGTTTGAAAGGAGAAGGGAAGAATCCCTTTAGAGAGTGATAAGTGGACATGTGGTGGAGGCTAGCAATCTTTATCAAAAGTATGCCAATGATGCTTATTTGAGGCATGGGTTGATACTTAGCAAAAAACAAAACCCAAAGGGAGCTTGATGAATTTTATATTCATAGTATGCTTGTTTCCAAAAAGAATTTTTAAAAGAATTTAAAGGTGAAAATACATGTTTTGCAATAGTTCCCAAATTTGCAACAATTGGGACAATGAATAAAGAAGATGAAATACCCATTGAAGTTCAAGAAATTTTAAAAGATTATGTTGATATCTTGATGGAGTTTCCAAATGAATTTCCACCCATGAGGAGCAAAATTCATTGCATGGATTTGATTCTTGGTACAATTTTTCCAAACAAAGCACAATATAGAATGTCAACAAAAGAGAATGAAGAAATAAATAGGAAAGTGCAAGAGTTGCTTGATAAGGGGTTGATTAGAGAAAGCTTGAGTTTGTGTGCAGTTCCAACAGTTTTGGAACCAAATAAAGATGGGGACTTGTGAATGTGTATGGATTTGAGAGGAATAAATAAGATAACCATCAAATATTGATTTCCATTACCAAGAATGGATGATATGCTAGATTGCTTGAGTGAAGCCAAATATTTCACTAAAATTGATTGTGATGACCCAACCTTCGGATCAATCCTTCGGATCACTCGATTTTCCAATTAAACTCCTATTGGATTGACACAAATTGTCAACCAATATTACTAAGTGAAATTAAGTTCCCAAATTATAAGTAAAGATTAATGAATTATTGCATATAAATATTCTTAAGTATTTCCATCATAGTTGAATAATGAAGAATATAACAAGTAAATATATTAGTTGTTTTTGGTGTAACTTTAATATCATGCTTTGAAATAAATGAGAGGTTAGACCTCTTTGATTTTTGAATATGACCTTATATTCATGCAATTTATTAAGAATGTTATTTCTAACTAATGTTGATTAACCATGCATCTTAATTGACTAATTTGTTGTTTCTAATTGAGTCTTTATATTTATGAAAAAAATGTGGTGTTGTTTCTGGGTAAGTGCAAAAAGATGGGGGGCCAAAAAGGGGGCTTAAGTGGCCACTTTTTTTGAAATTAGGAAATACTGACCTTGAACGTGAAATTGAGGATAGTTACACTCAAAATTTTGAGATGAAACAAAAATAAGGATTGTAGTGCTCTGAGTCTACTTTCTAAACTACTAATTTATTTTGAAAATGGTTGAGATCAAGGGATTCAAAAGAGGGACCCACATAAATTGATGTTATTTTTTTCAAAAAAATATAACATAGCAACTTTTGTGGGAACGTAGCATGGTGAACTTTTTTTTAGTATTTTTAATCACTTAAGTGAAAAATTAGCTAATAGTATGTAGTTGATGCACAATTTTTCTATATTTTTTACTAATTTTTAAAGTGGACACTTCCTAAAAAATAAAATTTTGGCTGTGCTACCCCTACAAATTTTGGAAACTAGTTGATTTTTTTTATATTTGTAGAATGGAGTCTACTTTCTAAAAATGTAATTTATTTGAAATTTCAATGAATGGTTAATTTATAATGAAAAAAACACCAAACACTGCTTTTTTCCAAAAAAGAGATACACAAACAAAAGAAATTATAGATCAAAGGCTTAACATTGTCAAAAAGGGGAAAAAATTACATTGTTGGGTAGCTAAGAGAGAGCCAAATATTACTCAAGTGTTTGATTTGTTTGAAATTGAAACACGTGCAATCCTGATGGTGAGCACAAACCCGATTATGTGAAATATTGTAGAATTTGCAAAAACACATCTCTGGTCATTGGGAAGGCCCTCCAAGCCTTTGGGTTGGTATTCCAAGGAAAATACCAATCCCAAGGCTTTGGGATTCCCAAAGAAAGATATAATGCAAGCGTGTTATAACATGCCTGTATTATATTTTAGTTTTGATATGGTTTTTGCATTTGTGCGGGACATTTCTAGCAAGACATAGCATGAGCCCATTATAATGCACTCGCATTATGTCTTGCTTTATGTTAAATGCTTCTTTATTGAATGTATGTTTATATATTTGTATGCTTGTATGTACATGTATGCTTGTATGTCATGTATGTATGTATGTATGTATGTATGCATGCTTGTATGTATGTAAGATTGTATGTACATATGCACATGTATGCTTGTATGTATGTAGGATTATATGTCCATATGTATTATGCTTGTATGAATGTAAGTATGTATGCATTTATGTATGTCTTTAGAGGGAGGTAGAAGTTTAAGAGAGAGAGAGAGAGAGAGTTGCCTAGGTAGGATGGGAGGGAGAGAGGGAGGGAGAGACCTAAGAGAGAGAGAGAGAGGTAGAGAGGTAGTGACAGAGAGTCTTGAGCGAGGGAGGGAAATAACTAAGAGAGAGAGAGAAAGGTAGAGAGGTAGTGAGAGAGATTCTTGAGAGAGGGAGAAGGGGTGGAAGCGAGAGACTAAGAGAGAGGGAGTGGGAGAGAAGGGGTTGGAGTGAGAGGGAATTAGCTAGGTAGGGTGGAAGGGATAGAGGGATAAAGAATGAGGGGAGTGGGAGAGAGAATTGAGAGAGGGGGAGAGAGAGAGGGAGAGAGAGAGAGGGTTATGTAGGTAGGGTGTTAGAGTGAGAGACTTGAGAGTGTGAGGGTGGGTGAGATGGAGAGACTTGAGAGATAGGTAGTGAGAGGGAGTGTGAGAGAGATGGAGTGTGAGAGTGAGAGACATGAGAGAGGGAGAGGGTGTGGGAGAGAGTGACCTAAGAGAGAGGGGGTGGAGTGAGAGGGACTTAGGTAGGGTGAGACAGATAGATAGAGAGAGGGGGGAGAGAGAGAGAGTTACCCAGGTAGGGTGCCAGAGGGAGAGACCTGAGAGAGAGGGGGGTGGGAGGGAGAGACCTAAGAGATAGGGAGAGGGAGGAAGTGGGAGAGAGAGGGAGTGATGGAGAGGTAGTGGGAGGGAGATAGAGAGAGATAGAGGGAGTGAGAGAGAGTGGTAGGGATTGATTGAGTGAGAGGTGTGTAGAAAGAGAGAGAGGGTAGATAGAGACAATAAGAGAGGGTAGGAGAGAGGGAGGGAGAGAGAGGTGAGATGTATAGATAGAGAGAAATGGATTGGGGTTGATGGTATAGGGTCAAGGGATTAGTGATTAGGGTGGAGGATCTATATAGTTGATGGTTTAGGGTATAGGGTTGAGGGATCAGGGTTGAGGGTAGAGGGTATTAGGTTTAGGGTAGAGGGTAGAAGGTTTAGGGGTTTAGGGTTGAGGGTTTAGGGTATAGGTTTGAGGGAATGTGGTTAAAGGATTAAGTTGAGGGTCCAATTTAAAGGGTAGAGGGTATAGGGGTTGAGTTTTTAGGTTTTAAGGGTTGAGGGATTAAGGGTTGAGGGTTTAATGTATAGGGTAGAGGGTAGAGGGTAGAGGATTTAAGAGTTTAGGGTTTGTAATGTCATAAAATTGTACCCCTTTCAATTTCACATACATTCTTGTGTCTGCTTTAGTGTCCACTCCCTTAACATCTTGTGTAGGCTCATTTTAGCCCCCACATTAGCATTTTTCCCCTCTCAAGATGCTCAACACCCCTTTTCAACAACTACCCTCCAATGTTAGCTTTATGTCAAACCCTGAGATTTCCATATTCTCATTGTTTTGTAATGTGATGTGTCTGGATGCTAGTGCACCACGTAGATGTCTACGCACTACACTAACATCCTGCAATGTTACAATGTCCAAACAACTATTTCTGAGCATGTTTACCACTTGTCAACTGCTTTTGTCAATGGTAATGGCTCGAGACACCTTGTAACCACCTGGGAAGCTTCTTTTTTCTCTTCAAATGTTATCTTTTCGATCCATTTGGATTCTAACTTCTCTCTAGCTTCACGCTAGCTTCTTTCTAGCATTGGCTCTAGAATTTCTCTCTTGTTATTTTCTTGCACATGTTACTACAATATAATTCTCACATCTTTACAACACTCTTGGCTCCTATAGCTATATTTCTCTCCCTCTTTGGATTCCTTAAGCCTTGCAGCTCTATCTCCCTTACCTTGTGCTTGCGAGCATCCTAGGATTCCACATCCTTTGCATTATACATTTTGTGATACGGGTTCTCCTCGTCGAGTAGGGATTGCTTTTATCACCTATACTTTGTGATATGGGTTCTCCTCCTTAAGTGGGGTTTTATTTTACCACTCATCACATACTTTCTTTCTCTATCTTTTTGGTTGTCCGTGGAGGTGGGAACACCAAAATAGGGGTTTGACTGAGACAAACCCTTATATAGCCGCAAAATTTTTTCCAAATCTTACGCATGCAGGTATCAAAGACACTCATGTGCTAGAGGCTTCATCACTTGAGCCATTGTAAGCATTTTCTTTCTTCTCTTTATCTCTTTCAGATCTATTACATTCTGTCATTTTCCCATATTTTGTAAGTTCTTAGCAGTTTGATTATTAGTGGTCACTTTGGTGATTTTTGTGATAAAATTAGTTCCTAGTTCGTATGAGACACCAATGTGTCATGTTGTCGTCCTTTGGCCAAGAGCTTGTTAGTCTGTCTAGATAATCTTCATGACCTCTTTTTTATTCTAGAACTCTCATGTTGTTCCTTGAGGTATTTTATGCCAGTTCACCTCGTGAGGCTCTCTAAATGAAGAGAATTTGTGAGTAGTGAATCCCCCTTCTCTAGATTATGGTGAACCTAACATGAAATGAAAAACTAGAAATTTATTTACCCCAACTTGGTGGGGTCATACCTTTTGACCTAGTGCTCAAAATTCAGAACCGTTTGCACTGTTGGAAAGGTCTCCCAGAGGAATAATTTAGTCCCTAAAATATTGTGCCTTCAGTAGTCAAATTTTATGGAATAACACAAGTTTCAACCCTAAATTCTGCTCTGAAGACCTCTGAAAATGCAAATTACTAGGATCTATAAAATATCAAAAAAATATGAAATCTAGATTTTCAACTTTTCTTAGTTCTCTTACCAAAATGAATTTAATATCCTCTTTTGTTAGTTCAACATCTAATTTTATTCAAAGCGTTAATGATGTTCCATTTCGTGCATGCGATGGTGACTTGGCTTTGCCCATGTCACTCAATATCTATGATCCCTCTCCTAAGATTTCTTCTAAGGATATTTTGGCACAAGAGGATGAAAACATCCATACCTTTCTTAACATTACTCTAACTTTTATCCATTCCAATGCACTCTCTTTTGAAGATGATGCATTAGAAAATGATGAATCTCTTCTCTATTCTAATGCACTCTCCTCTAGAGATGATGGATTAGTGAATGATGAATCTCCTTCCACATTTTATCCTGTTCAAATTGATGTTGAGAATATGTCTTCAAATAATTATACTACTAGTGGTGATGATTATGTAAATGCAATCTATGTCTCTGCTACCCCTCAAAGGCCTAAGAGACCGGTCATTTACGTGAATCCAGATAGTCCATCTCCTAAAAGGATTTGTTATATTGATAGTGTTCCATTTGATAGCGATTCTCTTGCTCTTTCTATGGATCCCTCTTATAGAACGGTATCCCATACTTATGATAATGGAATGAATAAACAACTGAGCCTTCTTCAAGCTCCTAAACCTACAACTAAAGCACCCAGTGATTACGATCTTGTCAAGCAACTTCGAGTTACTCCAGCTAAGATATCACTATGGGACTTGCTTCAATCTAATCTAGTTTATCAAGGTATGCTTTAGGAAGCCTTGAAAAAGATCCTCTTGCCTTCTTCTGCTAGGATGATGGATGTTAATGCATTGATGGTGTATATTTGTGTGGATTCACTGAATATTATGTTCTATCTGTAGGAACTTCTGCCCCCCCATGTACAAAAGCAAGTGGATCCTCTGATGATTATAATTAACATTAATAATATTGGCATTGGACATACTCTCATTGATGCTAGTTCGACACTCAATGTATGTAGCATTGATCTATTACCTAATATTAATATTGATTCATATTTTTTTAATGCTTCTTTTGTTGTTGTTCATGGGTTCGATAATGTTGATTAGTAATCCCTAAGCATGATAGTCTTGCCTTTAAGGTTGGGACCTGTTATTGTACCCACCCTTGTAAATGTTATGTCAAAAAAATTACCATATGACCTTCTTTTTGGTAGACCGTGGATTCATGATATGGGTACAGTCCTGTCCACCTTGCATAAATATATTAAGCTCATTTGCAATAATCAAGTAGTCATAGTCAAGGCTAACCCTAAGGCTATGAACTCATGTGAGATGGTAGCTGTTGGTTAGGTTTTGGTTGTGCCTACTCTTATTCCTTCATTGTCTTCCAATGTGTCAATGTTTACTCCAACAATACCTAATACAAAGGATACTCTTGAGATACATGTCCCTGAAGAAGATCCTTCTGAAGCAAGAAATATTAAGTCTAATCCTTCCACCTCTTCTCAAGAGAATGCATGTCTTGGTGATGATTGAGGTTCTCTAAACTTTACAAATTCCTTTAGTGGGGAACATAAAGTCAACCTAATCCACTTAAAACTTCTGATAACATCATCCACACCCGCTATCAAAGATGATTATTCTTTTGTATCATGGGATAGTGCGAGCATAACTTGTAATGTTATTAGTGTATGATTATGCTTCTACTAAAGAGGATAATGATGGCAGTCCTATTACTAAGGATGCTGGAGATCCCATAGAGAAGAATAATCCCCATTGCTAGAAAAATTCTCTCTATGAAGATTCTCCTCAAGATTTGCAAACACGTTATGACCTCGACTTTAGGCTTGCCTCTAAATATGGCTATGGGCATAAAGGTTGTGGGCGTAACGAACAAGGCATTCAGGTCCCTATAGAAATTTCACCTCGTAAGCATAATTTGGGACTTGGTTTCTCAAATGAACAATCTAAATGGAATCCATGGTTGAGTGACATGAATTCTTCTCAACCTTGTTCTATTGAAAATTTTCATCCTCCTTTGCCTTCTATCTTTGTATCTTCTTATGAGAAGTCAAACTTTTCTCTGCAAGAGAAAGGGTTAATTATTTCTCCTCATTCCTTATCTGAGCAAGAGAATATTTTGTTGTGGCTTCTAAAATCCCGCTTAATTACTCTTCCTCCTCCTACATGCAAGAAATCTAATGAACATGATAAAAAAAACTTTCTTTCTATGCATAACATCGAGTGCTTGGCCATTCCAGTAGTGAATGTAAGGCCTTGAAGGATAAAATACAACTTCTTGATTCAAGTTCCATTACTCATTTACTTGTTGATGCACCTTCCTCTTTTTCAAATGACAATCGATATTGAGGTTTACCTATATCCTGTATGTTCTAAGTATCTTGCATGGTTCTCCTCCCCTATATGCTGGGGGTAGTGATAACTTGTTCGGGAGAGGTGTGTCCTTTTTAAGGACCCCCTCTCTTCTCTCTATTTTTCAATTGAAGCATCCCTTGAGTGGAACCCTCTTCTTTTGGAGGGTTCCCAGTGGACCCCTTTGAAAGCCTTCCAATTTGTCGATGGTCTGCGTAACTATCTGCTTATTTTCTTATGTGGTTTCTTTATTTTCTGTCATGTTTTATTTGTGGATTAACATGTCACTTTGCAAGTGTTCTTGTAAGGCCACTTTCCAATCCAACTCTATGAAGTCTCCTTATTTGGGTTTCCTCCATGTGAGAGATCTTGGGGGACACCTCCTTGTAGACTATAGGATTGTAAGGAACTTACTTTATTGGGTTTCCCCCATGTGAGAGATATTGGGGGACGCCTCCTTATAGGTTTGCAAGCCTGTGAGGTGCTTACATATCTAGGTTTCCCTCATGTGAGAGATCTTGGGGGACACCTCCTTATAGGTCTGTGGGCTTGTGAGGCGCTTAAATCACACGGCTTCCTTCATATGAGAGATGGGTATGTGTAGGATCATGATGGGCCAAAAAGTGGTGATATGTGGCCGATGACCTTTTTTTACCCAAAATTGATGAAACGAAAAGGGTTTTTAAAGGAAATTCTCAACTTTCCAGCAATATAAATTATATTTTACTTTGGATTTAATAAATAATTATTATTCATTTTCTATTTGAATTACGACTAAAGTCCTTATTGATAGGTTGATTGAAAAAATCTATAGCTTTCAAACAATATCACATTTTTTGAATCCAAAACATGCGTTACATTCTATGCTTCACATAGTATAGGATTGAAAAATAAAAAATTGAATTTCATGAAGTTTTGACCAAGTTAAGGTGGTTAAACATACGAGTTTTTATGTTTTTTAAAAGTTGTAATAAAAAAATCATAATTAATTATTTACTTGGAAAAAAATTACAAAAAAATATGCATCACATCCAAACACGAGTCCTCTACTTATATCTAAAATATTATAAAAAAATATTATCATTTTATTGTGGTTAGGGTGGTTAGACAGATACCTACTTCTTATTTTTCCCTTAAAATTTAAGTACTACTACATTGAAATTTCAAATTTTCACCAAATAGATTTTTTTCTTAAATAAACCTAGTAGTTTAGAAACTACATTCAATCTGCTACAAATTCTATTCTTACATATTTTTGAAATAATATAGATAACTTATTCATTTTTTTATGTCAAGTTTCCTAACTCTGATTTTTCTAAATTTCTTGCCACTTAAGGGCCTATTTTTTCCATGATGATCCTGTACATACTTAGATCTTGGGGTTTGCCTCCTTGCAAGTCTGTGGGCTTGTGAGACACTTTCATCTTGCAGGATTCGTCCATCATTGGTTCGAGGGCCTTCGGTGTATTCTTTGCAACTTCATAATTTTGTGGGGCTATGGAGTCCTTTTGTTCAAATCTCCTCAGGAGAGAATACTTGTGGAGCCATTTCTCTTGGAATTTTCATTCCTTTCTAGCTTCACCATCTCTTTCTCTTAAATTCTCTTCTCTTCTCTTTTGTATATACCGGATCGAAGATCTGTACCTTCTTCATCATGAGTATATTCCCTTCCTGTTGGAATTGTGAAACAAGCACAAAACTACGAGCCACAAGATCAAACACAAACAAAGACAACTTCCACGCAAGATATCTGTAAACAAATATATGCAATTATCTTCAACAAGAAAAAGCTACAAAAGAGAGAAAAATTTCAAGAAGATACGAAAGCTATAGATATTCTCCTATTAATAATTACAATGAGATCAATCCTTATAAAAGGAGATCAAGACACCCTAAAGTGAAACCTAAAAGGGAAACTCTAGCGTGCACACTTAATAATTAATAAATAATTAATTATTAATGTGCCTAAGTTTAGCTTAAGTAACTAAAGTGATAAGTGACTTAATTAATTAACCAATATGATTAAATTAATTAAGTGAAACAACTTATTACTCTAACACCCCCACTTAAGATGAAATTAGGAAGTAGCTAAAACACTAAGAAAAAGATGCATGAAAGTAAAGATGGGTCCTGACAAACAAGGCCAAGTAAGGTACCCATGTACAAACATATGATCTCTATAAAGTAGAGAAATAGAGAAAACCTCATGAGAAAAAACTCTACTCCAAGAATAGATCAAAGGTGATTGAATGACTGAAAACCCTCCAAATCAAGGAAATGTCCTGAAAAAGAAGATGTAGAACATCATAGAATCATGAAGAAGCTGCAAACTCTGTTGAAAGATGGTTGCTACGTTGCCGAAGAACCTCCTCTAAAGATAGGATGATTAGGATCAAGAAGACAACAATCTACATGAGTTCCCCCAATGACACTACTCGAATCAGATAACAAACAAAGGAAAACCCCTGGAACTCGAAGATACAAATAGTAAAGGTACCAAAAAGTCTAAAGAACTCCAATCAACCGATGAAATGGAAGGTCGTCCCCAAAAAATAGGAATGTAAGAGTGTCCATATGGTAAGTGATCCATCTCACCGAAATGCATGTGTAAACAGCCACTACATCTGCCTAGTACATAGGAACAAAAACTATATACATAGCTCACTCCAACAAAACCATGGAAGCATTAACACCAATAGTAGAAACCCCCCCATAATGTTGAAAAAGGAGAGGTGTGATAAGTACACTGAAGCTGAATGCTAGAAAGTAGTGCATGAAGAGGAACTAAGAGCATCGAAGGTGCAAACATGAAAGTACAAGCTGATAGAAAGGATGCGAAAAAAAAAGTCACATACACATGAGAAAGGTATGAAGGAAAACAATGGCAAACATCAACCCCCATGGCACTTTATATCATAGTGCGAGTACAACAAGGCACAAAGTGATGTGCAAGAATCCCAAAAATACATGTACAATAGTGTGGCACTTTATCTCAGTGTGTTTAAAAAAGAGAACACGCATGAAAAAGATGTCTACAATGTCCAAATAGGATAAAAAACTAGAAATACATATAGAAAAACCAACAAGTCATCCCACGTAAAAGAAAAGTTTCCAAGAGCTAAAACATCCAAGTAATCCACTAGAGTGCTAAAACACAAAAATATGAATAAAATGTACTTGGAGAACAATCTAGAAAAGTTGCATAGATGGAACTAAAGAGCTCTAAAAGACAGTTCCAATGCCATTGAGATTGCGAAAAATAGAGAAACTTGTCAAAAGTTATGAGCTTGAGACTGAAAATAGCTCCTTTGACTTCAACAAGCTGTAGAATGCACCAACAGAAAAATAAAGTGATAAGACACACCACTAGAAATTTGACAGAATTAGCCTTTTGACGATATCGTATGCCCAAGTTACGGCCTCTAGAAGAAAACAACTCCAAAGGGAGAAAAACCATTGCTGCATTAAATTTGACAGTCAACGGGTCATCACAACAAAACTCTTGGCTTAAAATTGACGACCAAACGGCTGTCGCCATAATTCTTCAATTGGACTTATTACAAAAAAAATATTTTTCAATATAAAAATAACAATAAAAAAATATACATAATAACTTTTTTTGAAAAAAAATTAATTAAAAAAATAGTTGATGGTTTGGAAGCTGCCGCCGGTGGCATTAAAGCTGCTGGTGAACAACATTAATGGGCCCACAGGGTCTGCGTAGCAGATACCCTACGGGTACCATTAATGAACCCACAAGCTTGACGGTATGGGGCCCGCAGGGTAAGGTACCCTACGGGTTCCCAAAAAATCCGTTTTTCTTTGTTAAAACTTTACAAAAAAAAATGCTATGCCTTTTCAATATATATTTTTTTAAATTGATTTTTTTAAAGAAAAAATTGTAGAAAAAAATCAAACAATTTTTTTTTTAGATCACCTCAAATTGCATGCAGACGATGAATAGGGTTGTACAAGCAAAAAAATTTTGCCTCAGAAATCAACTGGACCAAATATAGGCGAGTTTATAGTCGATCTTTAGGTTTTTGGCCACTTTGAATGCAACGGTGAGGTCTGTTTGGGCTCAAAATGCTGTAAAAAATTGAGCACCCTTGGATCTAGCAAAAATGGCCCTTTCTTCAAACCCTCATAGATCTAACAAACATAAGTCAAATTGGATGAAACAAAGGTCAATCTTGACTATTCTGGTGGCTCTGGATTTAATGGAGAGATCTGATGCATGCCAAAATGATTGGAAAAAATTCCCTCCTCCAAAATTTGCAAAACAAATAAAGAGGTTTCAGATCTGAAGCTGCAACCCTTGTTAAAGAAGAAAAACCTTGTAAATTGAGAAGGGGTTCGCTGAATCCATGCTTTGATACCATGTTAGATATGTGAAACAAACACAAAACCATGAGCCACAAGATCAAACACAAACAAAGACACCTTCCACGCAAGAGATCTGTAAACAAATATATGCAATTATCTTCAACAAGAAAAAACTACAAAAGAGAGAAAACTTTCAAGAAGATATGAAAGCTACAGATATTCTCCTGTTAATAATTACAATGAGATCAATCCTTATAAAAGGAGATCAAGACACCCTAAATTGAAACCTAAAAGGGAAACCCTAGTGTGCACACTTAATAATTAATAAATAATTAATTATTAATGTGCCTAAGTTTAGCTTACGTAACTAAAGTGATAAGTGACTTAATTAATTAACCAATATGATTAAATTAATTAAGTGAAACAACTTATTACTCTAACACATCCTCTCTTATTTATAGAATTCTTGTAAGTGTGTTATTTCTTAATATGGGGAGGACACATAGTATTGAGACAACTCTTACATCAAGGTCTCTTTCACTTTGTTGACTCAAATCTTGTTAGTTTGTTGTGTGCTTGTGTGTGTTTTCTAACCTTGTGATGTAATGGTTTTTTATGCTCTAACCTTGTCTTGTGTAGGTCTTTCTTCTCTAATGTGCTTGTTTTGTAGGTCTTCAACTTTGAGGCATGGTTCCTTTGTTTAAAGAGTTGTCTTCTTCCTCTATAGTATCCTTTTGGCATTATGATGTTATTTATGTTTAGTAGATTACCTTTAGCGTGCATATTAGTGTAGATTCATATGCCCACTAAAGTGGGGGAAAAATGTAATGTTGTAAAATTGCAACCCTTGCAATTTCACATACATTCTTATGTCCTCTTTAGTGTCAACTCCCTTAGCATCTTTTGTGGGCTCATTTTAGCCCCTACATTATCCTTTTCCCCCTCTTAGGATGCTCAACACCCCTTTTCAACAACTATCCTCACGTGCCAACTTTGCATCAAACTTTGAGCTTTTCCCATTCTCATTGTTTTATAGTGTGATGTGTTTGGACACTAGCTCACCGCACAGACCTTCACGCACTGTGGTAATGTCCTACGACGTTTCAATGTTCAAATAGTTGTTTTTGAGCATGTTTTCCACTTTTCAACTGCTTTTGTCAGTGTTAATGGCTCAAGACACCTTGTAATTGCTTGAGAAGCTTCTTTTACCTCTTTAAATGCTATCTTTTCCATCCATTTGGCTTCTAAATTCTCTCTGGCTTCACTCTAGCTTCTTTCCAGCCTTGGCTCTGGCATTTATCTCTTGCTATTTTACTTACATAGCTTATTACAACAACATTCTCACATATTTACAACACTCCTTATAGCACTCCTGGCTCTTGCAACTATCTTTCTCTCCCTCTTTGGCTTCCTTAAGCCTTGTAGCTTTATCTCCCTTACCTTGTGCTTGCGAGCATTGAAGGATTCCACATCCTTTGCATCTACATTTTGTGATACGGTTTCTCCTTCTCGAGCAGGGATTGATTTTATCACCTATACTTTGTGATACAGGTTCTCCTCCTCGAGTGAGGTTTGATTTTATCACTCATCACATACTTTCTTTCTCTATCTTTTTGGCTATTCATGGAGGTGGGAACACCAAAAAGGGGGTTTGACTGAGGCAAACCCCTATACAACCCCAACACTTTCTTCATATCTTATGTATGCAGGTATTGAAGACACTCACGTGTTGGAGGCTTCATCACTTGCATGGTTGTAAGAATTTTCTTTCTTCTCTTTATCTTTTTCAGATCTATTATATTCTATCATTTTCCTATATTTTGTAAGTTCTTAGTAGTCTGATTGTTAGTGGTCACTTTGGTGTTTTTTGTGATAAACTTAGTTTCTGGTCTATACGAGATGCTAGCATGCCATGTTGTCTTCTGTATTTCGCGTTATCATCCTTTGGTTGAGAGCTTGTTAGTTTGTTTAGAGAATCTTCATGACCCACTCTTTTTGATTCTAGAACTCTCACGTTGTTCCTTGAGGTAGTTTAGGCTAGTACACCCCGTGATGCTCTTTGAATGAAGAGAACTCATGAGTAGTGAATCCCCCTTCTCTATAGGGTTTAAGGGTTGAGGGTTTAAGGTTGAGGGTAGAGGGTAGAGGGTTAAGGGTAGAGGGATTAGAGTAGAGAGTTTACTTGGGTTTAAGAGTTTAAGGGTTGATGGTAGAGGGTATTGGGTTGAGAGTAGAGGGTAGAGGGTATAAGGGTTGAGGGTTGAGTGTTTAAGGGTTTAAGGGTTGAGGGTTTAGGGTTGAATGATTATGGTAGAGATGGAGGGATGGAGGAAGAAGTGAGATATAGAGGAGAGAAGATGAGGGATGGAAAAAGATATATTAGGGTTTATGATCTAGTGTATAGGGTAGAGGGTTGATAATTGAGGGTATAGAGTTGAGGACCTATAGGGTTGATGTTTTAGGGTATTGGGTTGAGGGTATGGGGTGGAGGGTTGAGGGTAGAGGGTAGAAGGTTTAGCGGTTTAGGGCTGAGGGTTAAGGGTTGAGGGTAGAGGGTTTAGGGTATAAGTTTATGGGTATATGGTTAAAGGATTAGGGTTGAGGGTCCAATGTATAGGGTAGAGGGTATAGGTGTTGAGGGTTTAGGGTTTAAGGGATGAGGGATTAAGGGTTGAGGGTTGAGGATTTAATGTATAGGGTACATGGTAGAGGGTAGAGGGTTTAAGGATTGAGGGTTAAGGGATTAGAGTAGAGAGTTTACTTGGTTTTAAGGGTTTAAGAGTTGAGGGATTAGGATTGAGGGTAGAGGGTATTGGGTTGAGGGTAGAGGGTTTAAGGGTTGAGGGTTGAGGGTTGAGGGTTGAGGGTTGAGTTTTTAAAGGTTTAAGGGTTGAGGGTATAGGGTTGAGGGATTAGGGTAGAGAGGGAGGGATGGAGGGAGGGAGAGATGGAGGGAGAAGTGAGATAGAGATAAGGAGAGAAGAGGATGGAGGGACAAATATATATGATGGTTGAGGATCCAATGTATAGGCTAGAGGGTTGAGAATTGAGGGTATAGGGTTGATGACCTATAGGGTTGATGGTTTAGGGTATTGGATTGTGGTTATAGGGTTGAGGGATTAGGGTTGAGGGTACATATGGTTGAAGGTCTAATGTATAGGGTAGAATGTATAGGGTTTGGGGGTTTAGGGTTTAATGGTTGAGGGTTGAGGGATTAAGGGTTGAGGGTTGCAAATTGAGGGTTGAGGGTTTAATTTATAGGGTAGAGGGTTTAAGGGTTGACCGTTTAAGGTTGAGGGTAGAGGATTGAGGGTATAGGGTTGGAGGATTAGGGTTGAGGGTCCAATGTATAGGGTAGAGGGTATAGGGGTTAAGGTATTGGGGTTTAAGGGTAGAGGATTAAGGATAGATGAATTAAGGGTTGAGGGTTGAGGGATTAGGGTAGAGAGTTTACTTGGGTTTAAGGGTTTAAAGGTTGAGTGATTAGGGTTGAGGGTAGAGGGTAGAGGGTTTAAGGGTTTAGGGTTTAAGAGTTGAGGGTTGAGGGTTTAGGGTAGATATGGTTGAAGGATTGGGGTTGAGGGTCCAATGTATAGGGTAGAGGGTATATGGGTTGAGGGTTGAGGGTTGAGAATTGGGGGTTGGGGGTTTAATGTATAGTGTAGAGGGTGGAGGGTAGAGGGTTTAAGGGTTGAGGGTTTAAGGTTGAGGGTAGAGGATTGAGGGTATAGGGTTGAGGGTCCAATGTATAGGGTAGAGAGTATAGGGGTTGAGGGATTAGGGTTTAAAGGTTGAGGGTTTAAGAATTGAGGGTTGAGGGTTGAGAGTTGAGGGTTGAGGGTTTAATGTATAGGGAGGGTAGAGGGTTTAAGAGTTTAGGGTTTAGGGTTGAGGGCCCAATTATAGGGTAGAGGGTATAGGGGCCGAGGGATTAGGGTTTAAGGGTTGAGAGTTGAGGGTATTGGGTTGAGGGATTAGGTTTTAGAGTAGAGGGTATTGGGTTGAGGTATAGGGTAGAAGGTTTAAGGGTTTAGGGTTGAGGGTAGAGAGTTTGGGGTATAGGTTTGATGGATTAGGGTTGAGGGTCCAATTTATAGGGTAGAGGGTATAGGGTTGAGGGATTAGGGTAGAGGGTAGAGTGTATTGGGTTGAGGGTAGAGGGTTTAAGGGTTGAGGGTTTAGGGTTGAGGGTAGAGGGTATTGGGTTGAAGGTAGATGGTAGAGGGTTCAAGGGAAGAGGGTTAAGGGTAGAGGGTAGAGGGTAGAGGGTAGAGGGTTTAAGGGTTAAGCATAGAGGGGAGGGAGAGGGGGTTAAAAGTAGAGGGTAGAGGGTTTAAGGGTTAAGGGTTTAGGGTTTAGGTTTAAGAGTAGAGGGGAGATAGATAGAGAGAGTGAGTGAGAGAGAGAGAGACTTGAGAGAGGGAGAGGGGGTGGGAGGGAGAGACTTGAGAGAGAGACTAAGAGAGAGAGGGAGTGAGTGGGAGAGAGATAGAGGGTTAAGAGTAGAGGGTAGAGGGTTTAAGGGTTTCAAATTTAAGGGTTTAGTATTTAAGGGTTAAGGGTTAAGGTTTAAGGGTAGAGGGGAGAGAGATAGAGGGAGTGAGTGAGAGAGAGAGACCTAAGAGAGGGAGAGGGGGTGGGAGGGAGAGAATTGAGAGAGAGAGGGAGGGAGTGGGACAAAGATAAAGGGTAGAGGGTTAAGGGTTTAGGGTTTAGGGTTAAGGGGAGAGAGAGAGAGACCCCACTAGATTGCCAATTCAGTTAAATTGACAACTTAACTTGGCCTATTTGAAAAAATGGGTCCAAGAAATGGGGTCTCCTAGTGATGGCCCACTAGCTTTTCAATTCAATGAAATTGTCAACCTAACTTGGCTTGTTTGAAAAAATGGGTCCAAGAAATGGGGTCTCCTAATGATTCACCCACTGGCTTGCCAATTTGGTGAAATGACAACCTAACTTGGATTGTTTGAAAAAATAGGTCCAAGAAATGGGGTCTCCCAGTGGTTTACATCACCAGGAGACCCCATTTCTTGGACTCATTTTTTCAAATAGGCCACTACATTTCCAATTTCACCAAATTGGCAAGCTAGTGGGCCCACTACCTTACCAATTCAATGAAATTAGAAACCTAATTTGGTGAGTGAGTGAGAGAGATAGACTTGAGAGAGGGAGAGGGGGTAGGATAGAGAGACTTGAGAGAGAGAGAGGGAGGGAGTGGGAGAGAGATAGAGGGTAGAGGGTAGAGGGTTTAAGGGTTAAGGGTAGAGGTAGAGGGAGTTCTGGAGGGGAGAGAGATAGGAGTGAGTGAGAGAGAGAGGGACTTGAGAGAGGAGGGAGTAGAGGAGATGGAGAGAGAGAGGGAGAGTGGGAGAGAGATAGAGGGTAGAGGGTAGACGGTTTAAGGGTTTAAGGGTAGAGGGGAAAGAGATAGGAGTGAGTGAGTGAGAGAGAGACTTGAGAGAGGGAGAGCAGGTAGGAGAGAGAGACTTGAGAGAGATAGATGGTAAAGGGTTAAAATTAGAGGGTTTAAGGGTTAAGGGTAGAGGGGATAGAGATAGAAGGAGTGAGTGAGTGAGAGAGAGAGACTTGAGAGAGGGAGAGGGGGTAGGAGGGAGAGACTTGAGAGAGAGAAAGAGGGAGGGAGTGGGAGAGAGATAGAGGGTAGAGGGTAGAGGGTTTAAGGGTAGAGGATAGAGAGAAAGAGAAAAGAAACCTATATAAAATCAAATTTCTCATAATGCAAGAGTGTTTTGAATTAGTAGAGATATGGCCGTTATTTTATCAAGACATAATGTGCTCACATTATAATGTGAGAACATTTTTTCTTGCTCAAAAAATGGTAAAAAACTCAATATACCTGTGATATCAAGGCCCACATTATGCATATTCTCCTGGTTATGCGCGTGTTCCGACAAAAAAAATCTTTTTGATGATTTTGTGAAGTGTGCATGCAAATTTTTCACATTCCACCACCTTTTTCATGATCTTTCCACCACCTTTGCATAAAATAGTAGAATTTTCATGTTGAAAGGCATATAATATCAATTCAAGTCTACATTCCATTTGAGAGTGATATGCACTTGAAATTTGGAGGGGAAAAAGCTTTTGAGAAAGTCACATTGTTGAGGAGTTTGAAGAAAGAAGAAGCAAATGCTACATAATTGGGTAGAACTCCTCCATTTGAAACTCCAGTTTTTTAGGTATGTGAAATATTTGCACATTTTATTTCATTCTATTTTGGCTTGCTTTGATTTTTGTAATTTTTCATAGTCCATGTTGATCATTGTTTGTTTGTCATTATAACCTTAGCTTTTCAATGTGCATTTTAAATTACACAATTCTTTGCACTTTCAAATTACATTTTTAAACCACATCTCTTTGAGAAATTTTGTTAAATAATTGACTTACCTTGTGTATGCTTCCACATTTTGTATATACATATATATGACATAAGTTATAAGTAAGTAAAACAATACATCATTTCTCAATCCTTTACTATGGATGTGCATATCACTCTCCAAAGCTTTCATTTTGGTATAGGCATGGAGGATGTTGGAAAATGTAGTTGAATTTGGTTTTACAGCTACAAATTGCATATGCTTGAAATTTTCTAAATCCATTTCAATAAATCTATTTTGTGCATATCCTGCAATAATTCTAGTCCATGAGGACATATCTCATTGAGTTATTTTTTTAAACAGTTATACCAAGTAGCTGATTGCCTTGTCTATGCTACCAAAATTTTTAGACATGTATATAAAGAATTTTATCAAACAACATAGAAAATGCAATCAACTATTTGAAGAAATGCCTCAAAGAAATGGGGTCTCATGGTGATATGAATTTTATCAACAGTTGATTGCATTGTCTATGCTGCCAAATTTTCCATACACGTCTCTACAAAATTGGAATATACTCCTCCCACATTGATAGATCTTTGAATCTATTTTGGTTTTCATCTCTATTTCTAAATTTACCTCATTAGGGACTCATGGTGATCTAAATCACTGTGAGTCCCCATTTCTATGAGGCATTTTTTAATGTTGCCCCTACCTTGTCAACCCTACCAAATTGGCAAGCTAGTGAGCTCACTAGCTTGCCAATGTGGTAGGGTTGACAAGATATGACTCCCCATTTCTATGAGGCATTTTTTCATGTTGCCCCTACCTTGTCAACCCTACCACATTGGCAAGATAGTGAGCTCACTAGCTTGCCAATATGGTAGGGTTGATAAGGTAGGGGCAGCATGAAAAATGCTTCATAGAAATGGGGTCAATGAGACCCCATTTCTATGAGGCATTTTTTCATGCTGCCCCTACCTTGTCAACCCTACTGCATTGGCAAGCTAGTGCGTCAGACCCCATTTCTATGAGGTAATTTTTCATGCTGCCCCCACCTTGTCAACCCTACTGCATTGGCAAGCTAGTGAGATGACCCCATTTCTATGAGACATTTTTTCATGCTCCCCTACCTTGTCAACCCTACTGTATTGGCAAGCTAGTGAGCTCATTAGCTTGCCAATACTATAGGGTTGACAAGGTAGGGGTAGCGTGAAAAAATGCCTCATAGAAATGGGGTCTCATGGTGATGTACATCATCATGAGGGTAAAATACTTCATAAAAATGGGGTCTCACAGTGATGTATATCATCGTGAGACCCTATTAGGAATTTTTTCATGTTTCCCCTACCTTGTCAACCCTATCACAGTGGAAAGCTAGTGAGCTCACTAGCTTGCAAATGCTCGCATGATTTTTTGGATGGACTTCCTTAAAGAAATGTGGTAATGTGGCATGCCATGATTGCAAGATAGGCTCAAAATGGAAGCATGGACAAGGCATGTGAATTGTTTTACAATAATGTTTTCATATAAATGTATGCAAATTGTGGTAGCATTGACAAGCTAGTGAGCTCACTAGCTTGCCAATTCGATAGGGTTGACAAGGTAGGGGTAGGCTGAAAAAATTCCTCATAGAAATGGGGTCTCATGATGATGTACATGGGGTGATGTACATCATAGTGAGACCCCATTTATATGAGGAATTTTTTTATGCTGCCCCTACCTTGTCAACCCTACTGAATTGGCAAGTTAGTGAGCTCACTAGCTTGCCAATGCTCACATGATTTTTTGGATGGAATGCCTTAAAGAAATGTGGTAATGTGGTATGCCATGATTGCAAGATAGGCTCAAAATAGAAGCATGGAAAAGGCATGTGAATTTTTTGAGAATAATGTTTTCGTAGAAATGTATGCAAACTGTGGTAGCATTGACAAGCTAGTGAGCTCACTAGCTTGCCAATGCTCATATGATTTTTTGGATGGAATGCCTTAAAGAAATGTGGTAATGTGGCATGCCATGATTCCAAGATAGGATCAAAATGGAAGCATAGACAAGGCATGTGAATTATTTGACAATAATGTTTTCATAGAAATGTATGGAAAATGTGGTAGCATTGAAAAGCTAGTGAGCTCACTAGCTCAAGTCAATGTGGTAGGGTTGACAAGATAGGGACAACATGAAAAAATGCCTCATAGAAATGGGGTCTCACAGTGATTAAATTTCAATGTGGTAGGTTTGACAAGGTAGGGGAAGTGTGAAAAATGCCTCATAGAAATGGGGTTTCACAGTGATTTAATCACCATGAGACCCCATTTCTATGAGGCATTTTTTCACGCTGCCCCTACCTTGTCAACCCTACTACATTGACAAGCTAGTGAGCTCACTAGCTTGTCAATGCAGTAGGGTTGACAAGGTAGGGGCAGCATGAAAAAATGCCTCATAGAAATGGGGACTCACTATGAGACCCCATTTCTATGATGAATTTTTCACACTGACCCTACTTTACATCACCATGAGTCCCCATTTCTATGATGCATTTTTCACGTTGCTCCTATCTTGTCAACCCTACCGCATTGACAAGCTAGTGAGCTCACTAGCTTGCCAATTCTCACATTATTTTTGGATGGAATGCCTTAAATAAATGTGGTAATGTGGCATGCCATGATTGCAAGATAGGCTTAAAATAGAAGCATGGACAAGGCATGTGAATTATTTGATAATAATATTTTTGTAGACATGTATGCAAAATGTGGTAGCATTGACAAGCTAGTGAGCTCACTAGATTGTCAAAGTGGTAGGGTTGACAAGGTAGGGGTAGCATAAAAAAATGCCCATAGAAATGGGGTCTCACAGTGATGTATAGTGAGCTCACTATCTTGTCAAAGTGGTAGGGTTGACAAGGTAGGGGCAGCGTGAAAAAATGCCTCATAGAAGTGCTTACAATGTGAGACCCCATTTCTATGAGGCAATTTTTTACGCTGCCCCTACCTTGTCAACCCTACCGCATTGGCAAGCTAGTGAGCTCACTAGCTTGTCAAAGGTACCACATTTTGCATGCATGTCTATGAAAACATTATTGTAAAAAAAATTCACATGCCTTGTCCATGCTTCCATTTTGAGTCTATCTTGCAATCATGGCATGCCACATGACCACATTTCTTTAAGGCATTCCATCCAAAAAATTCATGTGACCTTTGCCTATGCTAGAAATACTCTTCTATAGGATGATTGTAAGTATTTTGTATGAAGCCTTGAATGACATACATTTCATTTATTTGTATGGATTCAATTTTTAGGAACTAATATTTGTCTCATTACCATGCTATAGGTAAAATTATCCACCATGTTGAGGAAACAAAGAAGGAATAAACCAACAAATGAAGAGTATGAAAATAATAAAGAAAAAAAATAAAAAAATGATGAGGGAATATCCTCCAAAGAAGAAATTAGATACGATTGATAAAAAAATCCAATTGAAGAGGAATCTCAACCATCAAAAAGAGAAAAGGCATTGGCGGCACAAAGGGAACGAATGCGAAAGCCTTGTGCTAAGACATATTCGAATACTGTAGTTGGAGACACAACCTCTACCGCAAGTGAATATGAAGGGGCACCATCTACCACAAGTGAATATGGAGGGACACCATCTACCACAAGTGAATATGAAGGGACACCATTCGCCACATCTCAAGTTGAGATTACATCATCATTTGAATTTGATGGAGAAGGTACACTATCATCCCCATGTCAACCTCAAGGTATGTTGTCTATTCCACCCTAGATCAAAGGTACATGATCTAGCCTACCTCACTTAAATATTGATGAAATTCCTAATGTTGAGATGTATGTACCTAGGAGAACACCACCTATAATTTTTCATAGAAAGCCAAAGTATTTGATTAATATTGATGAGGATATTTTGTATCACATGGAAAGTAAGATTCCAACACACTTGTAGAAGATATATTGATAATATTTGGAAATTGTTCTTTGGAAGGCTAAATGATACTGCAAGATGTCAAATATTTGTTGAAATGGTGTGAGGTATAAAGTATAGAAACATCATGAAGATTCTTGGGTTGAGAACATCAAATGCTTCAAGCAAAAACAGTATTGTGAAGAATCTAATGGATACTTATGAGAGTGTGGGTATGACCTCACTCTCAAAGGATAGTAATTCCATTCAGTGTGTCACATTGACTTTGGTAAGTAGTCAAAAAAGGAGATCTCATCTTATTAGAAAGATGAGTGAACAATTGAGAATTAATAGAAAAATTTATCAAGAGCCATTCAAAGGCGACAAAGAATTGAGTGCATCGATTCAAATGAATTATGGACATTCTTGGGGAGACTCCCACAAAAAGATAAACTAGTTGTTGAAACATTAAGAACACTAATTGAAGACTATTAGAAGAATAAAACAAGGTCATCTCTGAATCAAAGGGATGTGGTAAGAAGGAGAATTGGTAGTTGGAATTGTGAGCCACAACCAAAGCATTTTTTGGATATGACTCAAACCCAATTTTTTCATAAATTTCAACATGATTATCCTCAAATCCAAATTCTTCAAATATATTTTGAAATGATTAAACCTTTTATGTCAAGATAAATCACACACACACTACTTGTTATTGTAGACTACATATTGAATTCTCTAACCATTATGATGCTTATTGTTCTATATGTTTAGATTTGCATACTAACGATGTTTTGCAAGATTGTGGCGTGCATGCCCCACCAACATATTCAAGAGAGTTCTTATCAAAAAATTTATGTGAAATAGAGGATGGCCAAATATTCTACAGGAAACTAAGCTTGGATGGTTCATGTCAGCGTTACAGTGGCTTGCAACGTATGCCAGTATGTCAACATATGGAAAGTACACATGAGGTGGGAAAGCAACTAGTAGAGTTTGAGAAGTATAAAATAGTGGCATATGTTACAAAAGATGGTAATCAAGCAAAAAGGTGTGATTTGGTTATTCAAAAGATTCTAGTGTATCGGTTTATGTCTACGTTTTGTGACAATATAGTGTATGAGTATGCAAGGCATACCCATAGAGCTTGATGGTTGGATACACAATTCAAGTTATGCAAGGACACCTTTCGAGTTGGCAGCATAGTTTTAGTGGTTGACTTTGTAGAAAACTACACTCTATAACCATAACATGAGGTGCAGTCATAATATTACAACTCCACATAGGTTTCAATATTTATGCACATAACATTCATTTATGTAGCTGATAGTATAGAGGACCAAAGGAAGGTATTGCAGGAGTATCACTTTTATATTAGTGATGATTGCACACATTCTCGAGAGCCCATGCAAGTTTTCTTCCAGTTATTCTACAGTGATTTGGCTCAGAGGGGCATAACATACGGTTGGCATATAATATGGTCAAATAATTGTGCAACACAATTCAAGAACTCGCACATGTTCTACTAGTTGAGCATGATGCATGTCATTACAGGTTTTCAACATATGTGGAATTTTTTGTGAGGCTAGGCATGGAAAGGGGGAGCATGATGGTGCAAGAGCATGTGTCAAAAGAGCATTATCATGAGTAGAGTTAAAGTATAAAGACAATGCAAAGTAGACATATGCAAAATAAATCATCGAGTGGTGTAATGCTTCGATGAGTCTAGGTAATGAAGTTACACCTTTAGTTCATAGATTTTTTGGGTTGATGGGTGATACTAACATTGTACCATATGAGGATTGTTGTACACTAATAGAATCGAGTGAGCTACACTCTCTCCTTAGCTCAAATGCAGGTTCATGGAGTATCTATATGCAGAAGATGGCATGCTTTTGTTCTTCATGTACAATGCAAGACTGGGATGATTGTGAGTCAAAGGAGTGGGTTGAGAAATGGTCGTTAAGTTATCTTATCCCACTTCACATGTATCACCCTCTAGTGGCATTGGAACTAACACAAATGGAATCATTAGTTGAATTCGACCACATATAAGATCTAGTTAAACAAGGTAATGTATCTACTTTTATATTTTTTGAAATTCCTATTGTTATCTTTCTTTGTAGTGTATTTGTAATGTTGACTAATTTCGTCTAATTTGCTGCACATATCAATATAGGGCATGTTTATGTAGTTATTGTAGATGAAGACAATGGAGAGGGAATGAATTATTACTTGTGTCATTGTGTTGAGGCCAAAAGAAATTGGAGGCCCTAGTTATAGATGGAGAAAACATCGAATACCCTATAGACTTAGTTATTGTTATTGGAACGTGGCTTAGAAGGTACCCACATAAGAGTGTTAAATTTTGGTTGTTCCAGGACTTTGACACACATCAGAAGATTCTTCATTACTTGAACCTTGTCGTGGCATCCAATGTTCATTTGACGAAATATAGGGGTATACCTTTGAACAAGACCTTGTGGAAGGTGTGTGAGTTTGACCATGAGGCAGTACTTGACACAATAAAGAGTAGAGTAGACTTGGATGGTTCATTGGATTAATTTATAAGTATGCACATTGGTTCTTATTAATTTGTAAGTATGCACATTAATTTGTATGATTCCAATGCTATTATCTAATATTTATATCATGTATGGAGGTGATTGATGAAATTATTAGGCTTGCAAATGTAGCACACTTTATGTTTAGAATTGTGGAAAAGGATATAGAGTTCAATGATATTTTATTTTTCTCAAAAATATGTAAAAGAAATGATGTAGGATATTCTTTATAGATTAGTAAACTATGTCGAAGATTAAATTGTGTTGTTTTAATAACATGTTACATGTTTCCAAAAGGTTGGAAAGTAATAGTTTGGTTACGTTCTATTCATGTTCTATTCATGAGAGGTTGTTGTGTGCAATAGGTATCTTGGAACTCCCAATGAAGATGTATGGATATGAGTGAATAAGTTGAAAGAATGTCATGCCTATCCTCAATGGTAGCATCAATATTTAAGCCTTGCTATTCATGACTTGGAGCCAAATGGTGTGGATTTGTTTTTTGTAAGTTCCTTCCATCTATTTTCATTTCATTTCTATTTTGGATGATCTTTATTTTTCTTATTTTACTTTGCCTATTTGTAAGTAAACTACTAAAAATTGATTGGTGTCTCCTTGCAGAAAATGCTAATTTATGAGCCATCCAAGAGAATCTCAGCAAAAAAAAAATGTGACATCCTTATTTTGATGATCTTGACAAATCTCAATTTTGATTTTAAGCCATTATAAAAGTGTGTGTGAAGCTTAGTGAGGGAATTTCAAGTTATTCATTTGAAGTTAACCTCATCATGAACACCTATGATGTAGACATTATAAGAGTATCTCAAATGTATGAGTGACATTGTAAAAGATCTATGAGAACAAAGTACCTAAGACATCCTTGAATTGTGTTTTTGGTTATTATGAGAGAATCTTATAAGCTGAGTTTGTGTGCATGAAAATGGGGCACATTTATTCAATATTTGATTTAAGTGGGGTGTTGGAATTCATATAGTTTTATTTTTTTCTCATAATTTTGCATTACCACTTGATAGTTTAGAGAAAGCATTGTGCCTACAAGTACAAGCACTTGGGTTTCAGAATGGTGTATGAAGCATATTAGAAAATTGTAGCACAAACATAAGAATTAGGACTGCCAAATAAATCTCATTTTATTGTAAAAATTATATTATTAATATAGTGAGTGTAATAACCATTGATGGTTACCAGTAATTCTTTTTCTTATTTTATTCTCTCCCTAATATAACTAGCACTAATTGAATAACTTATTATAAAAACTTCATTAATTAAAACAAACCAACCTAATAATTATATATCAATATCAATATAGCATACCATCTATTCACATAAACATTTGTAATGATATTTACTCAAATTTTGAATTTTATTGCTGTCCTCAAATATTTGTAATTCATGTAGCATAATCCCTTAACAATCCAAATTGCAAAAGGGAAACAATCTTTGATGGATTGTTATCTAGAGACCGTGTCAATTACATGCATTCCAATTGAGGCATTGGGATCACGTAGGGAACCTCTACAATAACCTCTCTCAATTTTTGTTATCTTAGAGTTGTTTTCTTGTGGTGTCCAATTTTTACTTGATGAAAAAAGTGTCAATTACAAATAGTGTAAAGTTGCAAAGTGGTGCAACTTTTGTTCTGCAACTTGTGTGACCAAACAAAATATTCCAAAACGTCCGAATGGGTATGTTTATGCTAGAAATGGTCCTTTTTCATACCCAAACATGCTGAATCACTTCGAGTTATGTTTAATCGACTCGATCCCTTAAGGGTTCAAAGTGCAAAATGATTGCTATTATTGACAGGCTATTACTCGCAAACCATGATGGATACGAACTCTTTGTCTGAGCCTGCAGGATCATGTTGGGCCCCTCTACAATAACCTTTCTCTATTTTTGTTATCTTGGAGTCATTTTCCCGTGGCGTTTAGTTTTCACTTGATGAAAAAAGTGTTAATTGCAAGTAGTGTAAAGTTGCAAAGTGATGCAACTTTCGTTCTACAACTTGTGTGACCAAAAAGAATGTTCCATTGCATTTTGATGGGTACATTTATGCATTGTCCTCTTTTTCACCCAAACAGGGTGAATCACTCCAAACTACGTTCAACCGACTCAGTCCCTTAAGCGTCCAAAGTGCAAAATGACTAAAATCTTTGACAGACTATTACTCGACATCCATGATGCTTGGATACGAACTCTTCATCTAATCCTATAAGATCGTGTTGGGCCCCTCTACAATAACCTTTCTCAATTTTTGTTATCTCAGAGTCATTTTCCCGTGGTGTCTAGTTTTCATTTGATGAAAAAAGTGTCAAATGCAAGTAGTGTAAAGTTGCAAAGTGGTGCAACTTTCGTTCCACAACTCTGATGCAGAGTAGAGGGGCATTACTCACAAAAAAAAATTAACACAACACAACTAAAGTTTTGATACAAATGGTGAAAATGTGCAATCTTTTTCATTCTTAACAACTTGCTCTTATAAAAGCTTAAAACATGGGGCCAACAATTTGGATTTTTAGGTCATAACTTTCATTGTAGACTTGATACTAAAAATGTAATACCTATTTGTAATACCCTTTTGGCCCTTACTAAACATATTTCAAGACTAGGGTAGGGTCCTTTGTACAAAATCCTTAAAAAATGGATTGTACTCTTGTTGTAACTAAGTCTATTTGACACTAGGCATGCACTAGATAGGATCCATGCTTCAAGTTATCTCAAATATTGTTCCAACACCTCAGAAATGTCATACAAGGCCTCCAACATCTACTCACATCACATAGATCATTCCACAAATAACAAATAACAAATTTGTTTCCCTCACTAGGGCTTCTATGGCTAATATATGAAGATTTTATGCCTAGGGCATCACCAAAGCGCATGCCAACCAAAACCTCAAAACCTACAATTTTGGAATAAGACAATACACACTAAAATAAACCATCCCACAAAATTTCAGATTTTTCCACCATGAGAATGGTGAGAAATTACATTTTTTAAGTCCACTGGTAACCCTAACCAAGGTTTTGGATAGTTTTCAGTAAAATGTCTATAAATTATACAAAACTTAATGAAAATTGATGAAAAAAACTAAAATTTAGAGGATTCATGTGCCAACCCTTTCCAATAGGTTTTAGAGTCATTACTAGTTCATACAGACTATGCTATTCACCAGATCAGGAAAGAACACGTTCAAAAAATTGTAGAAAATAATGTTTTTATTACTCAAACTTCAAATCTCGAAAAACCAAACCAAAAGGTTGATGATACAAGGCCATTTAAGGTATTTCCAACCATCCACAATGGTTACAAACCAATTTTCAACTTACAATCGTTCTTCTTCCAATTGGCACCCAAAAATGCAAAAGGTGCTTTGTGCAACTTGACAACATTGACATTTTTTTGTATCTACATACTAATTCACCCCCTAATGACTCAAACTGATCCAAGCACCTATGAAATGGTCTTATAAGACCTTATTACATGAAATTGACTCAAACACAACAAAATTTCACTTTTTGACCCCTCTTGGGGTATGAAAACCTGGGTGCCCCTGCACCAAATTTGTGTGACCAAATAGATTGTTCCAACTCATCCAAATGGGTATGATTTTACTAGAAATGGTCCTCTTTCACACCAAAACATGTCGAATCACTCTGAGCTATGTTCAACTACCTCAATCCCTTAAGGGTCCAAAGTGCAAAATAGATGCAATCTTTGACAAACTATTACTTGGAAACTGTGATGCTTATGAATTTTTCGTCTGAGCCTATGAGATCATGTTGGGCCTCTCTACAATAAAATATCTTAGTTTTTGTTATCTCAAATTCATTTTCCCATGGTTTCCAATTTTCACTTGATGGAAAAAGTGTCAAATGCAAGCAGTGTAAAGTTGCAAAGTGGTGCAACTTTCATTTTGCAACTCGTGTGACCAAATAAATTGTTCCAACATGCCTAGAAGGGTATGTTTACACTATGCATGGTCCTATTTCACACCCAAATACTTCGAATCACTTTGAGCTACATTCAATCAACTCGATCCTTCAAGGGTTCAAAGTGAAAAATGACTACAATCTTTGATGGGCTATTACTCAGAAACCATGACACTTACAAGCTCTTCGTATGATCCTACAAGATACTCTTCTACAATAAACTCCCTCGGTTTTTGTTATTTTGGAGTCATTTTCTCATGGTGTCTAGTTTTTGCTTTATAGAAAAAGTGTTAAATACAAGCAGTGTAAAGTTGCAAAGTGGTGCAACTTTCTTTCTACAACTCATGTGACCAAATGAATTGTTCCAACACATTTTGATAGGTACATTTACGTTAGACATGATTCTCCTTTGCACCCAAACATGTTGAATCACTCTGATCTATGTTCAATTGGCTCGATCCCTTATGATGGCATGAAAAACAATCGAAAAGAGAAACATTCACATGACAGTTGAGAAGTCTGATTTTTCCACACTAAAAGCATATGATCATCCTCAAGTCTAGCAAGTGCAAGAAATTTTTTAATTATCCTCTTTTCCCTTACAACAATATACAACCAATTGTAAATGCGTGCAATGGTGGAACTTGATTTTTTTTTTTTCCTTAATTAACAACTTTGGTTGTGAAGCATTTTGTCATTTTCATTTGAAATGATTTGCTATGCTTGAAATTGGAGTTTAAGAGAAACAAGTGATGCTCTCATGTACATTTATTTTTAGGTGTGATAAATAAATTTTTCACCCAAGTCTATTTCTTATTTGTATTATAAATTATAAAGCTTTCTCCCAAGTCCATTTCCTATACAGGAAATAATATTGCAAAAAGTTGGCATATACATCTTTCGATGTGTTTATATGGTGATGGATCAAGAACATAACAGTTCATTCTATACTATGAGGATTACATTGTGAAAATGTTTAAATACTATTCAAGATAAATGTTTGTATGATAATGTGTCAAAAAGTTAACTACTTATCATCTACTATGAATATTATGTTTTGCAAGTGTTGTGAATATTATGTATCCTTTGCTTAATTGAGTTGTTCCAATCAAAAGATTAAATATACTAGAATATTTTTATGAAACATCTCATGAAATACCAATTGAAAACATGATTTTTTCTTTTAGATAAAGCATTTTATGGAACTCTTTGAATTAAATGTTAGGGTTAGAGATGGAAGATATCTAACAATTAAATGCAGATTTAATTAATAAACAGAGAAACTAAAACACACACAGAATAAATCTTAACACAGAGAATTTAATGTGGTTCACCCAATCCAGGCTACATCCACCAAACCGCAACCATCCAATACTTTTATTATCCAGTATAAAACCTATTACAATCTTGTGAATAATCACGTTTTTCATCATACAATAATTCCCATCTGAACCCTTTTTTAACAAGCTTAGAAGCTTCCAGATTTTGGGTTCTACAAAATTGGATTTTTCTTTTTTCGTTGATTTTTCTTTTTTTCGGTGATGACATGAAAAAGTAAGAGGAAAATTTTCTCGAGGGCTGCCACCCTTGAACCCCTACCTAGGGCCCGGCTTGGCCCCGGACCTCATCAAGGATACATGCCAAGGTGTACAATATACCATGGGCTATACAGTATAGTATGATTAGTCGCCACATACCAACAATCTCCCACTTGGAGACTGATTCTGGACAACACTACTACAATTACAACTCCTACTAGAAATAAGTACCTTGGACCCTACTGCTTTGTTATACTTGAATTCAACCTTGAAGACCAACCAAAGCTGAAGAGGAGTTCAACTTCTCCCTTGTCACTGCCTTTGTAAACATATCTACTGGATTGACATCTATATGTATCTTGTCTAGCTTGACCTGTCCATTCTCCAACACCAACCGAATGAAATGGTATCTCAATTGTATGTGTTTTGTTTTAGAATGCAAGGCATAATTCTTTGCAATATGTATATCACTCTGACTATCTATAAACAAGTAATTTCCAGCCTGTTGTTTTCCCAACTCCATAAAAAATTGTAGCCATATCATCTCCTTTGCCGCCTCTATTGCAGCAACATATTCTGCCTCTATGGTGGATAAAGCAACCACCTTCTACAATCAAAAAATCCAACTCACTATTGTCCCACCAATTGTAAATACATAACTTGTGGTACTCCACTTGGTATCTATATTCCCTGCTAAATCTGAGTCAACATAGCCTTTTAAATCAGTATTAGAGCCCCCAAAACTTAAAAAATTATTGGATGTACCTCTCAAATACCTGATAATCCATTTTACCACATTCCAATGCTCAACTCCTGAATGAATCAAATACTTGCTAACAACTCCTACAATATGTGCAATATCTGGTCTCATGCATACCATGGCATACATTAAACTACCTACAGCTGAAGCATATGGTACCTTGGACATTTTTTCTTCCTCCTCTTGTGTCTTTGGACACATATCCTTAGTCAACTTAACATGACTGGGAAAAAGTGTGCTGAAAGCTTTTGCATTCTCCATATGAAATCTTTGCAACACCTTTTCAACATAATTAGCCTGAGATAAAAACAATTTTCTGTTTTTCCTATCTCTACAAATTTTCATACCAAGGATTTGTTTTACTGCCCCCAAATCCTTCATAGCAAAATATTTTGCTAACTGTTGTTTTAGCTCACGTATGTGATCCATGTTAGACCCAGCTACAAGCATATCATCAACATATAAACACAAAATAATGTAGCTGTCATTATCCAACCTCTTAAAATAAACACATTGGTCATGATTACACTGACTGTAGCCTTGCTCAACCATAAAACTATCAAATTTCAAGTACCATTGTCGAGGTGCTTGCTTCAAGCCATAAAAACTTTTCTTCAATCTGCACACTAGTTTCTCCTTACCTTTGACCTCAAATCCTTGTGGCTGATCCATATATATTTCCTCTTCCAAATCACCATGGAGAAAGATTATTTTAACATCAAGCTGTTCTAAATGCAAATCTTCAGTAGCCACAATACTTAAAACAATACGAATAGAAATCATTTTAACAATAGGAGAAAAAATATCATCAAAATCAATTCTCTTTTTCTATGCAAACCCCTTTACAACTAATCTAGCTTTAAATCTTTTCTGACCTTCATCCTCCTCTTTCAGCCTATACACCCATTTGTTTGGTAAAGCCTTTTTACCTGCAGACAACTTGCATAATTCCCAAGTCTGGTTTTTCAGCAAGGAGTCCATTTCTTCTTCCATTCCATGCTCCCATTGAACCTTGGTATCCACCTGCATAGCTTCATCATAATATTCTGGTTCACGAGCATCAATTAACAAAATAGTATACAAAGAGGGAGAGAATCTTTCTTGAGGTCTACTTATCCTTGAAGATCGTTTAACAGGAGTTTGTGGTATTTGTTGCTGCTGCTGTTGCCCAGCATGAGGAACCACTGAAACATCATTGTTTGGAATATCATCCAACACTACATAATCATTTTCTTTCTTCTCATGCTGTAGCAACAGATCTTTGTACAACACTTTCTCATTGAATATGACATCCATGCTTCTCACAATTTTTTGATTTTCAAAATCCCAAAGCCTATAACCAAATTCATCAATGCCATATCCAACAAATACACATTTCTTTGATTTTGCATCAAGCTTGGTTTTATTTTCAGAATCTACATGTGTAAATGCTTCACAACCGAAGGTTGTGAGAAAAGAATAACTCACCTTCTTACCTTTCCATGCTTCCTCTGGAATACCACAACCCAAAGGATTAGAGGGACCTCTATTAATTAAATAAACAACAATGTTTATAGTCTCTGCTCAAATTTTTAAAGGCAGTCTAGCATGCAATCTCATAGTCTGTGCACGCTCCATTATTGTTCTATTCATGCGCTTAGCCACTCCATTTTCCTGTGGAGTCCTTGGAACTATTTTCTATCTACAAATACCATTAGAGGAACAATAATCTTCAAACTCTTTACTGCAATACTCACCACCATTATCAAATCTGAGACATTTTAACCTTTTACCCATCTCATTCTCAACCAAGCTTCTCCATTTTTTAAAAATTTCAAATACATCAGATTTCTGCCTAAGAAAATAAATCCATACCTTCCTAGTTGTATCATCAATGAATGTAACATAATACAAAGAGCCACCGAGAGAAGATACCTGAGCTGGTCCCCATACATCTGTATGCACAAGCTCCAATTTCTCATCCTTCTTTTGCTTCCCATCTTGGAGAAAACTTACTCTCTTTTGTTTTCCATACACAAATTTCACAGAAATCCATATTAACACATTTTAGACCTGGTAAAACATTATTCGAATGAAGTATTTTCATATCTTTTGCACTCATATGCCCAAGTCTATTATGCCATAGTGTTGATTCAGATTCCACATCAACTGTATGATCTTCTACCTGCTGAACTACAACAACTGTTCTTGAACATTAACCTTTTTCTATAATAATTAAAGTAGAAGGAACAATATGACCATTACAAAGATATAAGGTGCCTAATTTCACACCTTTTGCTACCACTAAGGCACCCTTTGCGACCTTCCAATTTTAATCACTAAATGTAACAACACAACCTTCATCATCTAGTTGCCTTGCTGAAATTAAATTTCTGCTTAACTTTGGAACATGCCTTACCTCACGTAGTAGCCAATGATTCCCATTCTGCAACTTAATCTTGATTCTTCCCTTTCCAACAATCTGACAGGGTTCGTTATCTCCTAAATAAACCAGTCCAAAATCCCCTTGGACATAATCAAGAAAATAACTATCTTGACCACATCATTTCAAGGGAAAGAATCTCCTCATTACTTCCTTCATTTTTGTCACCTTCTTTATTTTTTCGAGACCAACAATCTTTCTTTAAATGACCCGGCTTACCACAGTACCAGCAATCCCTCTTGTCTCTAGATTGAGACTTTCTATCCTTTGATTTTCCTCGTGACTTCCCACAATTTCTGGAATTGTTTCCTCTCTCCTTTGTTCTGCCCCTGCTTTCTGCATTTAAAACACTTCTTGATGTGGATGTTCCACCTGAGCTTTTCCTATGAATTTCCTCACTCAAAATAATACCAACAACATCATCAAACTTCAATGTATTTGAACCAAAAACAGAATTGCTAACATCCATTACCAAGCTATTCCAACTTTCAGGTAAAAAATACATAATCAAAAGAGCCCTAACTTCTTCATCAAAGTTTACTTTACAAAAGTTAATTGACTGGTGACTGTATTAAACTCATTCAAATGATCAGTAACTCACCCACCTTCTACCATTTTCATATTAAATAAATGCTTCATAAGAAATACCTTATTCAAAGTGGAAGGCTTTTCATATAAATTCGCTAGGGTTTCCATCAAATCTTGAGTTGTCTTTGCTGTTGTAATATTGAATGCCACCGACTGTACCAGGCACAAATGAATACTGCCAAGTGCCTTTCTATCCAAAATCTCCCAGTCTTCATCTAACATTGCTACGGGTTTCTTGGTTTTCCCTTCTAATGGCCGCCATAAATCTTTTTGATAGAGACAATCCTCTATCTGCATCTTCCATAACTGATAGTTCTGCCCATTAAACTTCTCAACCTTCTTACCTTCGTCTGCCATTGCTCCCACTCAACCGTGACACTTTCCTACAGATGATAATCGAAACACAACTTGCTCTGATACCACTTGTTAGGTTTAGATATGGTAGATATCTAATAATTAAATGCATATTTAATTAATAAATAGAGAAACTAAAACACACAAAATAAATCTTAACACAGAGAATTTAACGTGGTTCACCCAATCTGAGCTACATCCACCAAACCGCAGCCATCCAATAATTTTATTATCTAGTATAAAACCTATTACAATCTTGCGAATAATCGCATTTTTCATCATACAGTAATACCCATCTGAACCCCTTTTTAACAAGCTTAGAAGCTTCCAGATTTTGGGTTCTACAAAATCATATTTTTCTTTTTTTGTTGATTTTTCCCTTTTTCGGTGATGACGCGAAAAATTAGGAAGAAAATTTTCTCAGGGGCTGCTGCCCCCTAACCCCCACCCGGGGCCTGGCCCGGCCTCGGACCCCGGCAAGGATATGTGCCGGGGTGTACAGTATACCATGGGCTATACAGTATAGCATGATCAATCGCCACATACCAACATTAAATTGAATTGAGATATGTAAGAACAAGGGAGCATTAGGAAATAAATTGCTCAAGGATCTTAAATAAGCCTTACCAAATTTGAAAAACACATGATAAGCCCATGGTTGAAAATTTTGTAGTCATGAACGCGGGTACTAATTCTATATTATATAGATCATAATTCTTCTTTATCTTTACAATCTTCTAATTTTGACAATGGTTTCACCAAGTTGTGAAGGGTGAATTGTTCTTTATTCAATTATTCCTATGCGAGTTCATTTTCCTTATCTCCCATTGCAATTTCGGGTGGATTATTGCTTTCAAAGTATTCTGAATGCTTTTCCTATTTTCTAGTTGGAAGTTGCCATTCTAGAAGACTCATATCTTGATATATATATTATACTCATTCTTAATCAATTATCAAGTTAATAATCAATGCATTTATTTACAATTAATCTTTTCTTTTCAATTTGTGCAATTTTGTAATTTGTAACTCTACTTGTATTCCTAGAAATATTGAAGTTGTTTAGCATCAATCAACAAATATTCAAGAAAAACCATGAAGGACAACAATGATCAATGCTAGGGCTAACCAATTAATAATTATACATGTAAATAAGTCAAGAATACATGTGAATAAGGGAAGCACAAGTACTCATATACACGTAAGCCTTAAAGTATACACACCAATACATAGTATACACAAATTAATACAAAGTATATGCATGAATACAAGGTATACACATGAAAACATGTAAGTCACAAACTATACATTGGAATACACGTAAGTCAAAAAGTATACAGTAATTTGTAAAGTAAACACTTGAATACATGTAACTCATATCTATTGAACTGTGGATTTATAATGCAAATATGGGTGCCATCATTAAAAAATATTTGTATTAACCAAATAGCCATGTAGGCATACATCAACACATGTCGATATAAGTATAAAATATATATAAAATAGCCATATAGGTTACAAGAATGCCATATAAGCATACAATGTCAAATATATGCAATACAAAATATGTACAAAAATGCCATATAGGCATACAACAAAGGGCTCTGGAATCAAAAGCCATTGCTCTCCATGCTCTCGAAAAAAATTATTGCCCGTTGCTTGTCAGTCGGATGGTGATAAGTCTGTCACTCGTTTATCTTGAGGTTGAGGAGTGCTCGTGGTGCTCCTCCTATGGTTTAGTTTCTGGTCAAGCTATGTCTATTACAATAAAAAGTAAAGAAATTAATATAAAGAAATTACATTATAAAAAATTATATATTTAACAAAATAATCACTTACTACCACTAGACGGTCACTCTTCTTGAGGGAAATATTTGTGTGCCCATTCTAAGGCGTGTTGAAGCCTTGTAGAAACCATCCAAAAAAAAACTTTAAATCAATAATGGTTTGATTTTTCACTAACTAACAACTATAACAATGAATGTAAATTGAAATTTAGTAATCTACCTCATAGCTCCATGAGAGGCATTGAGGAGTCTATAGCAGATGAAACACCAACCTCCATTGCCCTATGAACATGTGGAGGTGTATCTACTTCCAACATCTGAAAATAAAACGACAAATTATTCAATCACGAAAACTAAAATAGTGATGCACATCATGGCTTATAATGTATGAGATAATGAACAAAATTTTGAGTACTTATTAAACTATATATTTATGATTATCATGCTTATCATTTTTCCTATCCATAGCTTGTTCAAGAGCACCTATTTTTAGGATTTTATCCATAGCATCAAGGTGGTGAACCATTTGATAAAATGCTTTGGTAGAAATGTACAATAACTATGGTAGCATAGAGAAGGCAGTGAATTATTTGAAAAAATGGCTCAAAGAAATGCGATCTCATGGTGATGGAATTCCATTACAAACAAATGTGTCATGGCATTCCATCACCATGAGACCGCATTCATTTGAGGATTTTTTTCAAACATTTCATTTCCTTCTCTATGGTATTATGTTGGGATGGGGTGGATGGTATAGTGTGGTCTTGGTTATGAGATGGAGGGTGATCATGACATGAAGAGGGAGGGGTGGGGACATGAACAAGTGGAATAAAAGGTGGAAGGTTCCATGGATTGGTAAATTGAGGATGAGGATGAGGGCCTTGAAAATAATTTTGAGGGGACTTTTGGCTAAAGGGTTGGTTTCTATTCTTCAAGCAGTGAGTTGTTTGAAAAAATGCCTCACAGAAATTTAGTCTCATGGTGATGGAATGGCATTCCATCACCATGAGACCACATTTCTTCAAGAATTTTTTTCAAACTACTCACTACCTTGACTATGATATTGCTTACTATTATGCTTTGATAGATTTTTTTCAAAACATCCATAGTTTGTTGGAAAGTACGTGTTTTGGGATTTTTGCCATAGCAGCATGGAAGTGAGTAGTTTGATAAAATGTTTTGGTATACATGTATGTGTAGGGAAGGGGGATTCACTACTCATGAGTTCTCTTCATTTAGAGAGCTTCATGGGGTGAATTTCCCTAAACTACCTTAGGAACAACAACGAGAGTTTCATAATCTAAAAGAGCAGGTCACAAATATTTTCTGGACAGACTGACAAGCTCTCGGCCAAAGGATGAAAGTGTGATACGTTGGCATCTCGTATAGACTAGAGAGTGATTTTATCATAGAAAATGGCTAAATTACTACTTCTACTTCGATTATTAAGAATTTATAGAATGAAATAAAGTAATAGAAAGTGATAGAAATGAAATGAAGAGAAGTAGAAATGATAAAGATAAGGAGAAGAAAGGAAATACTTACAACCATGCAAATGACGAAGCCTCAAACTAGTAGATGCCTTCAATACCCGTGTCTATAAGATGTGGAGAAAGTTTTGGGGCTGTATAGGGGTTTTCCTTAGTCAAACCCCCATTTTGGTGTTACCACCTCCATGGATAGCCAAATTGAAAGAGAGAGAGTAGCCAAAATGATAAAAGCATGTGGTGAAAGCAAAACCCGCTCAGGAGTAGAACCCACACCACCAAGTAAGAGTGATAAAAGAAAACCCCACTCAAGGAGGAGAAATCGTATCATAAAAGAGGTGATAAAAGTAATCCCCGCTCAAGGAGGATAACTTGTATCATGAAGTATAGATGCAATTGGAAAGGGATATGGAATCCCAAGATTCTCACAAGCATAAGGCAAGGGAGATAGATGCTAGAGCCAAGAAGGCTACAAAGAGTGTTGTGAAGATGTGAGAGTGTTGTAAGAGCTTTGGAGAATGTTGTTGTAGCAAGCAATGAACCTGTGCAAGAAAGGACAAGATGGTAGAAGAAGAAGCTAGAAGTATAAGTATATTAGAATGAAGCTAGAATAAGTTAGAGAGCCAAATGAACTGAAAGGATAGATTTGAATGAGGGAAAAGAAGCTTCTCTAGCCGTTACAAGGCATCCCAGGCTGCTACCATCGACAAAAGGTGAGGAAAAGTGGAAATCATGCTCAGAGAAAATTGTTTGAGCATTGAAACATCGTAGGACATTAGTGCATTGCGCTAGTGTCTAGACACATCACACTACAAAACAATGAGAATAGGAAAAGCCCAAAGTTTGATGTAAAGCTGATGTGTGAAAGGTAGCTGTTGAAAAGGGGTGTTGGAGCATCCCGAGAAGGGAAAATGATGATGCAAGGGATAAAATGAGCCTACACAAGATGCTAAGGGAGTGGAAACTAAAGTGGATACAAAAATGTATGTGAAATTATGAGGGGTGCAATTTTACGACTATACATTTTTTCCCCACTTTAGCAAGCATATGAATCTACATTAATATGCAAACTAAAGGAAATATACCAAACATAAATGACATCATATACCAAAAGGATACTATAGAGGAAAAAAATAACTCTTCGAACCATGAAGGCATGCCCCCAAGCTGAAGACTTGCAAAAAAAATGCATTAGACAAGAAAAACCTACACCAGACAACAATGTTTGCACACAAAAAACTAAAGGATTTGAGTTAGCAAAGTGAAAGAGACCTTGATGTAGAAGGTTGTCTTAGCACTATGCGTTGTCCCCAAAAAACACTAACAAATATAAGAATTCTAAAATGAAGAGAAGAGAAAGTGTATATACTCAGGACGAAGAAGATGCAAATCTTTGATTCAGTATATACAGTTGAGAAGAGAAGAGAATTTAAGAATATAAGAACCTCACAGACTCACAAACCTGGAAGTAAGGTGTCCTCCAAGATCTCTCACATGAATGATACCCAGAAAAGCACCTTATAGACTTGTGAACTTGCAAGGAAGGTGTCCTCCAAGATCTCTCACATGAAGGAAACCTAGAAAAGTGCCTTACAGACCCACAAATCTATAAGGAGGTGTTCATTAAGATCTCTCACATGAGGGAAACCCAGAAAAGCACCCTACAAACTCCCAGACCTGTAGGGGAGTGACCCCCAAGATCTCTCACATGGAGGAAGCTCAAAGGAAGCACTCTACAGGCTTGTAGACCTACACAGAGGTATCCCCCAAGATCTCTCACATGAGGGAAACCCAGGAAATCAAAATCCACAGAGTCAAAAAGTGGCTTCATAGGTGCACTTGCAAAGTGACATGTTTAGCCGCAAATAGAACATGTCTGAAAGTAGTCATGTAGGCAAGTAAGTGGATAGTCACACAGATTTTCAACAAATTGGAAGGCTTTCAAAGAGGTACCTCAAGAACCCTTCAAAAGAAGAGGGGTCCAGTAAAGGGACACACTATTTGAAAAGTGAGGTCTAGTTAGGCTTCCCCCAAGCTAGATGCAAAGATATGAGATAGGTCTATTTGGGCTACTCCCAAGCTAGATGCCACAAAATTCATTTGAGAAAATATTTCAAGGGAGGTCCCTCGGGAACCCTTCAAAAGAAAAAGGGGTCAACTGAAGGGATGCTTCAATTGAAATACATAGAGAAGAGAGGGGGTCCTTAAGAAGGACACACATCTCCAAAATGAGTTATCACTACCCCTAATAGATAGGGGAGGAGAACTATGCAATATAATTAGAACATGAAAGATAGAGGTAAACCTTAATATCACTTGTCATGCAAAGTAAAGGAAGATGTGTCAATCAAATGGGAGTATGATGACACCTAAATCACAAAGTTTTTGTATTTCATCTCTCAAGGTTTTACATTCACTAGTGGAATGGCCAAGCACTCGATGGTATGCACAGAAAGAGTGTTTTTCCTTATCATGTTTATGAAACTTTTTACATGTATGAGAAGAAAGAGTAATCAAGTAGGCTTTTAGAAGCCACAAGAAAATACGCTCTTGCTCGGATAGAGGATGAGGAGTAGGAGGCAACCCTTTCTCTTGTGGAGAAAAGTTTGATTGCTTGCAAGAAGATACAAAGATGGAAGATAAAGGAGGAGGATCAACACCAAGAACAATACAATTTGCATCCAACTTACCCCATAATACAAAAAATTAATCATCTTCGATAGTGGGTGTGGATGATGTTAATGGAAGATTTAAGTGGATCAGGTCAAATTTATGTTTCTCAACAAGGAATAAGTAAAGTTTAAGGAACACCAATCATCACCAAGACATGCATTTTTTGAGAAGAGGTAGAAGGAGTAGATTTAGGATTTCTTGCTTCAGAAGGATCTTCCTCAGGGACATTTATCTCAAGATTATCCTTTGTAGTAGGTACTGTTGGAGTAAACATCGACACATTGGAAGACATTGAAGGAATAAGAGTAGGCACAACTGAATCTCAACCAACAACTGCCACCTCACATAAGTGCATAGCCTTAGGGTCAGCCTTGATTGTGACTACTTTATTAGTGCAATTGTACTTAATAGATTTATGCAAGGTAGACATGACTGCACCCATAGCATGAATCCACGGTCTACTAAGAAGAAGGTTATAAGGTAACTTTTCTACCATAACATATACAAGGGTAGGTATGGTAATGGGTCCCAACCTTAAAGGCAAGACTATTGTTCCCAAAGGTTTCTGACCAACATTATCAAACCCACAAATGTCACTAGAAGAAGCATTAAGGGAAGATGGATCAATATTAATCTTATGCAATAGATTAATGTTGCATACATTGAGTGTTGAAACAACATCAATGAGAGTACGTCTAATGCCAATTTTGTTAATGTTAACTATGATCATTAGAGGATCTTCTCACTTCTGTACTTTCAGAGGTGGGAGTTCCTATAGATAGAATGTAATATTCAATGAATCCACATGAATATATGCCATCAACACATTAGCATCCATCAGCCTAGTGGAAGAAGGCAAGAGGATCTTTTGTAATGCTTCTTGAAGCATATCTTGATAAACCAAAGTAGATTGAAGCAAGTCCCATAGTGTGATCTTAGATGGAGTAACATGGAGTTGCTCGATAGGATCATAATCACTAGGTGCTTCAGTAATAGGTTTAGGTGCTTGAGGAAGGATTGGTTGTTTATTTATACTATTCTCATAAGTATGGGCTATCGCTCTGTAAGAGGGAGCCTTAGATGGATCAGGAGAGTCACTATCAAATGGAACACAAATAATAGAAAAACCCTTTTAGGAGAAGGACTAGCTAGATTCACATAAATGATTAGTCTCTTAGGCCTTTGAGGGCCAACAAAGACATGGACTAAATTTACATAATCATCATAGCTAGTAGAACAATTATTTTAATACATATTCTCAACATTGATCTAGACATGATCAAATGTGGAAAGAGATTTATCATTTTTTAATGCATCATCTCTAGAGGAGAGTGCATTGGAATAGATAAGAAGTTCGTCATTCAATAAAGAAACATCTCTAGAAGAGAGTGCATTGGAATGAAGAGAAGATTCATAATTCACAAATGCATCATCTCTAGAAGAGAGTGCATTGGAATGAAGAGAAGATTCATCATTCACAAATGCATCATCTCTAGAAGAGAGTGCATTGGAATGAAAAGAAGGTTCACCATTCACAAATGCATCATCTCTAGAAGAGAGCGCATTGGAATGAAGAGAAGGTTCATCATTCACAAATGCATCATCTCTAGAAGAGAGTGCATTGGAATGAAAAGAAGGTAGAGTAACATTAAGAAAGGTATCAATGATTTCATCTTCTTGCAACAAGATATCCTTCGAAGAAAGATGAATCTCATGAGAAGGATCAAAGATACAAAGTGACATGGGAAAAGCCAAGTCACTATCACATGTATGAAATGAAATATCATTAAAATTTTGAACAAAATTAGATATTGAACTAATAAAAGAAGATATTAAATTCATTTTGGGGTGAAGGAACTAAGAAAAACTAAAAATCTAAATTTTCTAGGTTTTAGTAATTCGAGTTTTCAGAGGTCTTTGGAGTAGAATTTCAAGTTGTAACTTGCGCCAGTCCCTAGAATTTGACTTTTGAAGGCACTTGTATTTAGGTACTAAACTAGTTTTCTAGGATACCTTTCCAATGGTGCAAACGGATTTGAATTTCAAGCACCGAGTCAAAAGTTATGACCCTACCAAATAGGGGTAAATAAATTCCTAGTTTTTAGAAGATTTTCTCTTCACATCGGGTTCACCAAAATATAGAGAAGGGGGATTCTCTACTCATGAGCTCTCTTCAATTAGAGAGCCTCATGGGGTGAAATACCCTAAACTACCTCAAGGAACAACGCTGAAGTTATGGAATTAGAAAGAGCAAGTCATGAAGATTTCCTAGATAGATTGATGGGCTCTCAACCAAAGGATGTCAGTGAAAAATATGGAAAAATGTGCACGCTAGCATCCTAGAGCTGTGCTAACGTCTTGTACAAACCATAAAGAAACTTTATCACAAAAAATAACAAAGTGGTTACTATTACCTATTTTTCACTTCAAGCTTAAACAGGTAGAGCTGAATGAAATTCATTATTGATAGGTATAGAAATTTTCATTGATTTGTTTGAAGTATTCATTGATCGTCATAGAAGATCATTTTACATCTGAATCATAGTTTTATTGTGCAAGCATTTAAAATAGAAAATTGAGGAAAACTTGCATAGTAATGCTTTTTATTCATCTTGAAAAATTGTTGAATCCCACACAAGCCGTGGGAGTAACTTAATTTGATTTTTACAATCAAATAAAGGGTGCATGAGCAAAAGAAAAATATACAATTGAAAATAGAGGAAGCATAGGGTAGAAAGTGATTCGTCATTGCCTACAATGATGAGTCATTGACAAGTTGAGGAATGTTGTGACACCAGTTCCAACTCCAGCTCCATTTCCAGTTTTAGCTCCAGTTCCAGCTCCAACATACCTACAAGTTGAGGGAAATGTTGTTAGAGCAATGCGAATCAAATCCTATAATATACCTATGCTACCAACAAAAATATAGAATACAATCGATCAGGAATCCATTAGATGATTACAAAAATCAAGAGAAAAAACATAACTCAATGGAAGCTTTTAGCTTCTTTTATTTTACTAACATGTTTGTTTCAATGTGTAGGGACAGATTAATCATGTTCGTGGTTATCTTATTAGATATGTGGAACAAAACGGGCTCCCACAAGGGTAGAGCCCAACATATCAGGTAGATATCTCTCATGTATTTATATATGAGAGCTTTATATCAGTTTAGTCATGAAGTAAGATTGCTTTCATAAAAGAAATTCAAAGAAAAACTTAAAGCAGTAGTTTTCAAGCCATATGAAGCTATATCATGGTGGAGATTTAATAGATCAAATTCTCATTAAACAACAAATGCATTGATGACATCCATTTTGTCTTGGAAGTAACTGAAGATACACATTGAATCTGGTATAAGTTTACCAAGAATAACAGACAACAGTATGGAACAAAATTAATCATCACTCTTCATGAATGAACAGTTGATCAAGCAACTTTCAATAGAATTCAGCAAACTATCTGTTTATTCATCATTCAAAATGGAACAATTAAAAGATATGTTGAAGAAGCATCAACTTTATTTGTTCTCTTTGTTTCAATTCTACTTGGCATTCATTATCAATTCATTTTAGAACTGTTTCTAATAATTCAAGATTCATTCATAGTCTGTAAGTGACTTGGAGAAATGGAAATATTCGTACGTAAAAGCCGATGGCAGTTCATTGCCTAAACATAGTGAACTCACGATTTGGAGAAAATTCATCTACAGTACAACATTGTTACAATTTCAGATCAAGAGAACATGACAGCTTAATCTGTACCAGAATAAAGCACTAAAGTGAGTAGTCAAAGGTCGAGTACCAAATGTATTTTTGAGCAAGTTTCTATCATAATGACAGCCCCACATATGTCAGATGCAAGGAGTGGTGTAAATGATGTATTTTCCTAGAGTAAGCCATCATTTTGATTCATACTATACAAGAATGAATAACCATGGTCAATAGTTAAAAGGAGAGTTTACCATAGTCAGCCAAAATGATTTTGAAAGTATGTATACCATTCATATCATGTTACAAGAGTTTTCAATAAACATTTATACTATGTAATAAAAGATGGAGAGGTAACTATGGCAGTCTCAAATGCTGACTGTAATTTAAGATGCTTTTATTTCAAGGTAATTGTGATTCACCAATGCAGGGTTGCTTATTTATTTGTATAAGCATGTGATGCACAAAGGATAAAATTCAGGAGAAAAGAGTAGTGTAGGGGTTTTTTCTAAAAGATATAAAGAGCAATGATTTATTGCAAGATGCAAATCAACACATACTACCCAAAATTCCTCAAGTCGTGGCCAGTAGTGACAAATAACATACAAAAATTTATGGGCAAAGAAAAAATAATGATGGCTGGGGTTGTGTAGATACTAGGTATGAAAAATAAAAAGGAATTTATGTATGTAAATTTGTGCCAAGAATCTTAAGCTATTACCCATCATGGTGATTGTTTCAACATTCATACAATGGTCTCTGCTTTTAAAGAATGTTATGAGGAATACCCAGAAAAATCAAAGGAGGGCGTAATTTCTTGTGAGAGTAAATTATAGCGTCATGGCCTAGGAAGTTTTGCTTCAATTATTTGTGGAATACTGAAAAGTAAAAGAATCTTCAAATCTATTTTATAATGGATGGAGCCTAGATGGAAAATATAGTTGAACAGAGAAGGAAGCCGCACAACCTACAAGAAATGAGTTTCAATGATATAGAACTTACCCATGGGTTGTAGTTTGAAATATTTTCCAAAAAATGCCACATTCAAGCTTTCAAAAATCCACAATGGTGGCTTAGAACAAGATTAGATCAACACACACATATTAAAATGTATTAGAACATGGTAAGGCTGTGGCCTGAGTCTTAGAAAATGCAACACAAAGGAGTCAAGGTACCTCTAGATCAACTTACCTTGTGAAAATGATAAGGCTTGGCCCAAAATCAGCAGAAGGAATGATGAGTTCTTCTTTCCAACTCTCATGGTGGCCAAAATCACCAAATATAGAGATATAAAGGAGGTAATAGAATATATCAGAAAGAATGTTCAATATTGTGCATAGCCACGCCTTTGAAGCTTCATAAAATGCTACATAATGGAGTCAAACTGATAAAAACAAACTTACCATATGAAAACCAACAAGATTCAGCTCAGGAAGTGTTGAAAAGTGTAGATTCGAATAATTTCATGATGAGTTCAAGCTGAAACCCTACTCCATGGCGGCAGTCAAAAGCTTCTTCATGAAGCTTCTCAAGAATAAAAGAATAGTAATTATTTAGGGTTTGATGGTTGCTTTTTCCCATTCGCCCTAACTCATTTTTTATATTTTTGATAATCATTATGTCTCCCTTGCTCGTGTTTTTGACTCTCAAGTCAAGTCGATTATTGCATGTGGTCGACTATTATCAACTATCAAATATTAAGATATGCATAATGATGGTGGTCGGTTTTTTCCATATACACTTAGTGCTAAAGCTTTCAAATGTTTGAAAAGTGTATATTTTTTATTGCTAATGGTAGTTGATTAAAATAATGAAGGGGAATTGACTGATATTTATTTAAGTGAAGAGTGCAAAATACATGCTAAGTATGACATATGGAACTTGAAGGTCATGAAGTGGAGATTTTTTTTTTTAAATTAGCTCTATTCTTTTCATATTTATTTGCATTAAAACAATGTAAACGAATTAGTTAAATAATACGTTATAAATCATTTAATTAATTCATCTTTTTCAAATGCAAATAAAGATGTTATTTAAAGCTAAATCACATTTTACTTCAGTTACACATCAGTTTCAACTGAAGACTTAAACGAGAAGATGAAGTTCCAATGTACATGGGAAAATTGGTAAGAATGAGGTAGTTTTGCATGCTTTAGCCCACCTTTTCAGGGATTTTAGTTTAGTCTAAGTTGCAGATCAGTTACGTGCTTTATGATTGTAGGTTCAAGACTGAGTTCACTCATTTTTGCATGAGTTTGAACCACATTTTCAGGGATTTTTTTACTTGTGCTCGGATTTCACTTTGGGATTATCATTTTTCACTTTCAGATCACTTTCAGTTGCTTATTCATGCACTTTGAAGTGCATTCATATTGTATATATTGGAAAAGTTTATCTTTTTCAATTTTAGTTATTTTTTCTTGCTCACACATACAATAGTGAGGCATTGTAATTCAACACTTTTTCATTTCAAGAATTGCAATAGAGATTTTAGTATAGTTTTTCCTTCTCAATAATTCTTGACTTTTATTGTCATATAAATGATTTGATTTAAACACTGTGATTTAATCTCAAATCCTTTTTTTGTCTCATTAATGCTTTAAAAAAGAGAGAAGATTTCATGTTATATTTCAAGCTGCATGTTGTGTTTAACAAAGATTTCAGTCATTTGTATATGTGAAAATCTTTTTTTCCTCTTACGAACATTCAAATTTCAAACCTTCGTGTGAAATATTGGAGAATTTCATGATCTTAGTTGAATTGTGAAATAAATTTAGAACTTTATTGTAGCAAATCATAGATTTAAGATAACAAATAGAATGACAAAATTTTGGTGCAATCACCTCTCGTAGCTTTAGGATTTCAATTTGAGCAAGCCTTCTATCTCTTTCCCAGCCAAGTTAGTTAGTTTTTAGGAGGTCTTCATTAGGGAACCAACCCTCTCTGGAGATTGATTCTCAAAATTAGGCAACCCACAGGCCTAAGAATCATTCCATGTTTCAACAGATTGTTGAATTTAACTATTCAAGCGTTCGGGTGCAATCTCATTGACAACAGTTACTTCTACTCTAATTACTGAGAAATCTTGAAATGTGAGAAAGTAACAAAATGCAATAGAACTAAAATAAAGTGAAGTAGAAATGACAAAGATAAGGAGAAGAAAGGAAAGACGATGCTCACAACAATCCAAGTAATGAATCCTCCAGCTAGTAGATATCTTCAATACCTACATCTGTAAGATCCAGAGAAATTTTTGGGGCTGTATAGGGGTTTTCCTTAGTCAAACCCTCATTTTGGTGTTCCCACCTCCACGGATAGCTAGATAGAAAGAGAGAGAGTAGCCAAAATGGAAAAAAGCATGCGGTGAAAGAAAAACCTACCCAGGAGTAGAACCCACACTATCAAGTAAGAGTGATAAAAGAAAACCTCACTCGAGGAGGAGAAACCATATCACAAAATGATAAAAGTAATCCCCGCTTAAGGAGGAGAACCCATATCATGAAGTATAGATGCAATAGGAAAGGGATATGGAATCCCAAGATGCTCACAAGAATAAGGCAAGGGAGATAGATGAAAGATCCAAGAAGGCTACAAAGAGTGTTGTGAGGATGTGAGAGTGTTGTGAGAGCTTTGGAGAATGTTGTTGTAGCAAGCAATGGAGTTGTGCAAGTAAGGGAAAGATGGTAGAAGAAGAAGCTAAAAGTAGAAGTATATTAGAATGAAGCTAGAAGAAGTTAGAGAGCCAAATGAACTGAAAGGACAAATTTTAATGAGGGAAAAGAATCTTCTCTAGCCATTACAAGGCATCTCAAGCCATAACCATTGAAAAAAGGTGAGGACAAGTGGCAAGCATGCTCATAGATAGTTGTTTGAGCTTTGAAACATTATAAGACATTAGCACATTGTGCAAACGTCCACGCAATGCACTAGTGTCTGGACATGTCATGCTACAAAACAAAGAGAATGGGAAAAGCCCAAAGTTTGATGTAAAGTTGATACGTGAAGGGTAGCTACTGAAAAGGGGTGTTGGAGCATCCTAAGAAGGGAAAAGGCTAATGCAAGGGCTAAAATGAGCCTACACAAGATGCTAAGGGAGTGGAAACTAAAGTGGATGCAAGAATATATGTGAAATTGTGAGGGGTGCAATTTTATGACTATACAATATGCAAAATGTGGTAGCATAGAAAAGGCAATGAATTGTTTGAAAAAATTCCTCAAAGAAATGTGGTCTCATGGTGATGGAATGGCATTCCATTACCATGAGACTGCTTTCTTCAAGGCATTTTTTCAAACTACTCACTGCCTTGTCTATGCTATTGCTTACTATTATGCTTTGATAGATTTTTTCCAAGCATCCATAGTTTGTTGGAAAGCACCTTTTTTAGGCTTTTAGCCATAGTAGCAAGGAAGTTCAAGCAGTGTTATAAAATTCTTTGGTAGATATGTATGGAAAATGTGGTAGCATAGAAAAGGTGGTGAGCTATTTGAAAAAATAACCTCAAAGAAATGTGGTCTCATGGTGATGGAATGGAATTCCATCACCCTAAGACCACATTTCTTTGAGGAATTTTAAAAAAATACTCACTACCTTGTCTATGTTATTGACTACTATTATGCTTTGATAGATTTTTTCTAAGCATCCATAGTTTGTTGGAAATTACCTAATTTATGCTTTTATCCATAGCATCAAGGAAGTGAGTAGATTGATTAAATGCTTTGGTAGATGTGTATAGAAAATGTGGTAGCATAGAAAAGGTGGTGAGCTGTTTGAAAAATTCCTTAAGGAAATGTAGTCTCATGGTGATGGAATGACTGTCATGAGACCACATTTCTTCGAGGCATTTTTTCAAATTACTCACTGCCTTGTCTATGCTATTGCTTACTATTATTCTTTGATAGATATTTTCCAAGCATCCATAGTTTGTTGGAAAGCACCCTTTTTAGGCTTTTAGCGATAGCAGCAAGGAAATGAACTATTTGATAAAATTCTTTGGTAGACATGTATGGAAAATGTGGTAGCATAGAAAAGGCGGTGAGTTTTTTGAAAAAAATCCTCTAAGAAATGTGGTCTCATGGTGATGGAATGTCATTCCATCACCATGAGACCACATTTATTTGAGTCATTTTTTCAAACTACTCACTACTTTGTCTATGCTATTGCTTCCTATTATTCTTTGATAGATTTTTTCCAAGAATCCATAGTTTTTTGGACAACACATTTTTTTGGGATTTTAACCCTAGCATCAAGGAAGTGAATTGTTTAATGAAATGCTTTGGCATACATGTATGGAAAATGTGGTAGCATAGGAAAGGTGGTGAGTTGTTTGAAAAAAATGCCTCAAATAAATTAGGTCTCATGGTGATGGACATCACCATGAGACCACATTTCTTTGAGGAATTTTTCAAATAACTCATTGCCTTGTATATGCTATTGCTTACTATTATTCTTTCATATATTTCTTCCAAGCATCCATAACATAGATAAGGCAGTGAAATTTTTGAAAATATGTCTTAGTAAAAAGTGGTCTCATGGAATGCCATGACAAGCAAATGCAATTGGAGGTTGCTCCTAGTTATTACTTATGCTATGTGAAGTAATTACATCACCGCTTATGTTGGATTTCTAAACAACTATATTGTAGTTGAAAATTTTGTCATCTATCAACATCTACTTATTAGTTATGGATTGTGAAGTAATGCTTTGATTTTGAAAGATGTGCAATGCAATGTAATCAACGATATGAATATAAACTACGCAAATCTATTAAGTACAATTCATTAGTTAAACTCTTTATTTTATTACTTGCATGCATGTTTGTCTAATTCCACTCGCACTAGGAGGTGTATATGAAAAGTTTGGATAAAATAAAAATATGATAAAACAATAACATGCGTTACCTAATCCAAATACTCAATACCTCAAATAGACGCAATGATGGATGAATTGGTTGATTGATTTGATATGTTGATTGTTCAATTTAGCAACATAACATTGAGATGGAGATGATAGAGGAATGATGATGGATAGAAATGGATGAATGATTTAAGAATGATTTTGAAAACATAAGGATACTTGAAGAATCAACTCCCCAAATGGATTATGAGAGGGTTGATTTATAGGCAAGGTTTTATTTGAATTGATGGTTGAGATTAGATGTCAATAAGATGTCTTAATCAATGGCCAAGATTGAAAGTTGTAGTATGAAATAGGGTTAGGGAAAAATTAGGGAAATGATAAGGATTAATAGCCAAGATTGAATTATAAGATAATTCAATAAAGGGTGGAAAATGAATGAGACAAGCGAAGATAATAATGGCATGGATAATGAGGTTGGCACTGATATGTAATCAAAGGTTTACAATTAACTTAAATTACAGTTAATCTCGATCCAACAGAATTGTGAGACTATGTTGTTTAAATTTTGGAATTACAAAATAGGTTCGTGTTTATATAACTTAATGAAATTAACTAATTACTAAAGTGTTGTAATTAGAAAACAAATAATGAATGAAAGACATAAGAGAAGAAGAATAAGACAGAAGAGAGAGAGGAACACGAGCTTGATAGAAAAGTTTTTCCAATCAGGACTACATCTCCAGGTCCACTTCTCAATGATGGACCACTTTCATTAATGATGCCAAACTTGGATTTTCTTTGTTACATAAAAAAACACGTCCAAAAACCTACATGAAAACCTCTCACAATCTCTCTCAACACCTAAAGACACTCCAAATGTCTTCGTGTATAAAATAATCTCCTCCTTTTCCTAATTTTAATAAGCCTATTATTCTCTCCAAAAGAATTCTCCACATTTCAAAATAATTTCCCATGTCCTCTAAGACCAAAAACTCCCCCCTTAAATACAATTTTACATACCCAAAAAGGGGTTAACAATAATATCTCAACATATTTCACTTATCTCCTAATTTTACATAGAAATCCCTATTAAATCCATAAATAATCTTTTTAATATCTTTCATATTTTATTCAAACCCCCTTCTATTATCATTTTTGAGCTATCACAAATTATTTTTAATCTTGATAAATTTAGGAGATTGGTTATTTTAATTATAGGAGCATTGATCTTTTGATTTAAAGGGAATCAACCTTTAACTACTCTTTAAAACTAACCAAACCCTTTAATAGTAAAGTGCACTGTATATGGTGGAGTGGTGGAGCAGGTTTTTAGGAGATGGGGGGTCCAAGGTTTGAACCCCCACAAATAGTTTTTTTGTTATTGTTGAATGCAATCAAAGGGGATCTGTCGGGGGTGCAATGTGGCGCCCTTGATTCTCTGCAAAAGACACCTCAACAAGACACGTCACCTTCCCGTCATTGCCATGCCACTTACTATATGACACGCTAGCTATACAAATAGGAAACATGTCATCGTACGATTGGTACATGACATCACATCTGTTGACTGTGTTGTCTTGTCACCATGCTAATGTCATGCTGGTCAACCCTTTTTGATTAAAACTTTGACTTGGCATAACTTCATCATCCAAGATCCATTTTCAACAAAACAAACAGTGTTGGACTTGTGGTGATGTGCTCTTTGTCATGATGCCAATTTTGACCAATTTGGAGATGACAATTTTCTTGCCTTTTTGACTGGCCCCTATACCCGGTTTGACCCCAACTTTGACTACACATATCTTTGGCATATAGACTCTATTTGAGTCCATTCAGGTTGCATTTGAAAGCTCTTGACAAGCTCTATCCAATGATGCTAGTCTTGTCAGATTTTGAGATTGTGAATTTTTTGGTCTTTTGGATCCTCCTAGATCATTCCTCCCAATTAAGAAGCTTTTGGGCCACCAAAAGTATATTTTTACATAGAATTTAAGTGAGGGAATTTTTGCCCCACTTTCTTAGTACCATCTATCCACCTTGCTGGAATCTTGAACATTTGACCCATCATGAGCACAAAGAAAAATGAGATAGCATTGCTGATATAATTAATTCAATATTCATCAATATTCACTGTCACATCCATCATCCACATAGAACTAACTAGTAGAATAACAAGCAATAGTACTAAATAAACTGATGTGAAGGAAAAAGTATCAACGTGTTAGATCTCCTGAATAGGAACATTGTTAGAAAATGAATTGTTCAAACTCTCTTTTACCACCTTTGGTTGAAGGCTTAATTGTGCTTACAACTGATCCTCACATTGTGTTGTCTGTGACACCCTATCATCTTCATGCTTAGTATCACTAGTTGTTACAGACATGAGAGTTAAATCATTTCTTGCATTTACAATCATCTTCATATGCCCTGTGTTTACAACATATCTATCATTCTTCATGTGATGAGATTTTACAATATATTCAATTCCATCCTTAAACAAATGATACTTGTTATGTCTCCTATAGAAAAAGGCTTTTCTGTCACACAAGGACTACCTAGAACCATCCCATAGATGTCAATAAGAATTACACCTAACTCTACCTCATCTACAAACTTGGATGTGATTGGAAATCAGATTTTACATTGATTTGACACATGTAGCTGAGCATTATCATGCACCCAACCCAATGGATATGGCTTATGATGAGGAGTTACTTTTAATCCCAATTTCTTAACAACTTGTTCAAAGATTAGATTCACTTGTGATCCACTCTCTATGAGTGTGTCAATATTATTTTATTTTGCAATAGCCCTTATATGAAACAATTCATTCCTCTTACTTTCAGTAGGTACTTCATTACACTTTATAAAAGAAGCATGGGAACTAGTATTGACAATAGGAATGCTACCTTTTATACCCACAACTATGATCTCTGTTTCATCATTAGAATCTGATCTAAGATCATGCACGATAGCTGTGGTCTTTTGCTTACCCTTTCGATCCTTGAACCATTTGGTTTCTAATCAGGATGCAATTTCTAGCAATTTTCATCTTCATGCCCTTTCTTCTTGCAGTGCAAGAAATAAGGCTTATCCTCCTCTTTATTTACAGTAGTTGTCCGCTACATTTTCTCCTTCCCTTTCTTGCTCCCTTTGTGTTTATTGGAGTCTATTAAGAGACCATCATGGCTATTCCTCGAGCTTGTTTCTAGATGAATGGCTTGCACACTAACTTCATCAAGGTTAGTTGGATTAAACATAAGTATTGTATGCCTCAAATTTTCATGTAATTCACCTATATAATTTAACAAATTTTCTTGTGTATATAATGGAATGCCTAAAATTAAAGCTCTTTTCCTAAACTCTTATGTATAATCTTGTACACTTCATCCTTTTTCTTGCTATAATGATTGTCAATTCATTACTGCTTTTTGCATATGACCTAATAGATAGAACTGTTTCTTTGATGCAGCTATAAACTCAAACCAAGAAGAAATAATTTTACCATATCGGCTTAGATCTTCCTGAGTTCTACTCTCCCACCAGATTAAGACTGTGCCTCCTAGGCGAAGAGTGTCCAATTGGATTTTTTGAGAATCCTCAGTAAACTTCTAAATTCTACAATAAAATTCAATTTGTTTTATCCAATTATCATGATTTTCTGCATCTAGTTCTCCATTATAAGTTGGCAATTCAAATTTAACATCAAGCTTTAACAAAGGTGTATTAGCTTCAGACTGTACAAGTTGTTTCTTCTTTGAAGAAGTAGACAAAGAAGATGAAGAGGATGAAGAAGAAGATGGGGATGGAGGAGGTTTAGGAGGGTCACTACCACCTCCTACTCCTTTACCTTTATCATCTTTTGAAGTGGATTCACCTTCATTCTTCTTTATGTTCTTGAGTTCCTTTTTCTTCTATTGCTCTTGTCTCTCTTGGAAAAGAACTTCCACCATAGCCTTCATTTTGAGAAATGCTTTCTAGAAATCTTTCTCATCAAGCTCTGTAGGACTTTGTTCAACTGCCATTTTTAATCATGAAAAAGACCTTCATTTTTTGATCTTAGGATTGAACTCTGTAAGTGCATCTTCTCCTTGCTTCAATTTCAACCTGGTTAACATTCAATTTTTCAATTTCCTATTAAGAAGCTCAAATACCACTTTGATATGTAATTAGAGGTTTACAATTAACTTGCAAATTAACTTAAATTATAGTTAATCCTGATCCAACAGAATTGTGTGACTATGTTGTTTAACCATTGAAATTACAAACTAGGTTCACATTTATATAACTTAATGAAATTAACTAATTACTAAAGTGTTGTAATTAGAAAAAAAATAAAGAATGAAAGAAATGAGAGAGAAGAAGAAGACATAAGATAGAGGAACACGAGCTTGATAATGAAGTTTGTCCAATCAGGACTACGTCTCTGGGTCCACTTCTAAATGATGGACCACTTTCATTAATGATTCCAAACTTGAATTTGATTTGTTACATCAAAAAAATGTCCAAAAACCTACATAAAAACCTCTCACAATCTCTCTCAACACCTGAAGACACTCCAAATGTCTTCATGTATACAATAATCTCCTCCTTTGCCTAATTCCAATAAGCCTATTATTCTCTCCAAAAGAATTCTCCACATTTCACAATAATTTCCCATGTCCTCTAAGACCAAAAACTCCCCCCTTAAATACAATTTTACATTCCCAAAAAGGGGTTAACAATAATATCTCAACATATTTCCCTTATCTCCTAATTTTACATAGAAATCCCTATTAAATTTGTAAATAATCTTTTTAATATCTTTCATATTTTATTCAAACCCCCTTTTATTATCATTTTTGGGCTATCATAGATTATTTTTAATCTTGATAAATTTAGGAGATTGGTTATTTTAATTATAGGAGGGTTGATCTTTTGATTTAAAGGGAATCGACCTTTAACTACTCTTTAAAACTAACCGAACCCTTTCATAGTAAAGTGCACCATATATGGTGGAGTGGTGGAGCGGGTGTTTAGGAGGTTGGGGGATCCAAGGTTTGACCCCCAACAAATAGTTCTTTTTTTATTGTTGAATGCAACCAGAGGGGACCTACTAGGGATGCCACATGGCGCCCCCTGATTTGCCACAGAAGACACCTCAATAGGACACCTTAGCAAGACACGTCACTTTCCTATCACTGCGACATCACTTTCCCCTACGACATGTTAGCTGCATAAACATGACACATGTCATCATATGATTGGTCCACGTCATCATGTATATTGACTATGTTGTCCTATCACCATGCTGATGTCATGCTGATATCAGCATGGTCAACCCATTTTGACTAAAAATTTGACTTGGCATAACTTAGTCATTCAAGCTCCATTTCGATGAAACGAATGGTGTTGGACTCATGGAGACGAGCTCTTTGTGATGACACCAATTTTGACCAATTTGGGGATGATGATTTTTTTTGCCTTTCTAATTGGCCCATTACCCGGTTTGACCCCAACTTTGACTACACATATCTTTGGCATACATAATTTGTTTGAGTTCATTCAAGTTGTGTTGGAAAGCTCTCAACAAGCTCTATCCAATGATTCTAGTTTCATTAGATTTTGAGAATGCAAATTTTTTGGTCTTTTGGATCCTCTTGGATCAGGGATAGAAAAAGAGGTTGGAGAAAATTAAATAATTATAATTTGGGAGGGAAGGTGAATAATAAAATAATAAAATAATAATTTAATTATAAAAGACATGTGACATGTTGAATTTTAAATTAAATAATAATCTAATTCAAAAGTGGATGAAAATGACAAATTAGTAAATAATTGAATACATAAAATTTATTTAATTATAGAAGAAGAGGATAATGAATAATTAAATAATTAAAATAATTATTTAATTATAGTAGAAAAATGACAATAATTAAATAAATAAGTGTTTATTTAATTATAGAAAGGAAGGGGCTAATTAGCGACGTAATTAAATAAACACAATTTATTTAATTAATCAAAGGAAGAATAAAGGAAAAAATGAATTAATTAAATAATTAAGAATTATTTAGTTAATAAAGGAATATGACCTTAAAAGATAATTAAATAATTAAAATTATTTAATTATGCAAGTAGAAGGAGGAATTGATATGAAAAGGTGGGTTCATAGACGAAGGACAATTTTCAGTGTCTACATTTTGCCCCTCTTTGAGATGATGTTTGAGATGATGAGCTTTGTGTTGAGTAACATCATTTCAAAGAAGCTAAGGTATGGATAGAGGAAAATGGATGATGATAAAAATATAGGATGATGACAAAATAAGATTGGGATGATGATGATATAAGAATAGGATGATGAAGGGATGATGATGCCTCCTTGAGAGGATAGGCGGGTTGGACAAACATGGGTATGCTCTCGAAATGAAATGATAAGGAGGGACAAGATGAATGATGCAAGATAAGAAGTGGATGAAGGAAATGAATGATACGTTATGCTACAAGAAAGTGAACAACCATGATGTTTGATGTAACACTAGACATGACACACCAAGGTATAAAGACCAAGGTGACGATGTGTCTCATGCCCCAGTGTAAGACAACCTTGTCTAGATACAAGATATGAATATTAGCTGGAATAATTCAGATTTGATACAAATGCAAGATACAAATGATAACACACACAAGCAAGCAAGTAAGCATGCACAAATGATACAAAAAAAACAAGGTATTTCCCCTGTCAAGCTGCAAATCGATGAGTAATTGATTGATTGATTTTGATTGATGATGATAGTGTTGTCATTGCAGGGAGCAACACATCCCTAGATCAACACAAGGATGATGACAACTGATTGATTAATTGGGTTTACAACAAGATTAGGATCAATACCAAAGGATGTGATTGGATAATTTGGAAAAATTGATCGACTTGATTGGTATGGATTAAGGATTTCCTTGCATTTGGATTATTGTTTGGATTGATTCGATTGATTTGATTTGAAGAAGTGGTTTGGAATGATGCGATGATTTGATTGGATGACAAGATGTGATGAATTGAATAAAAGAATTGAGGTGATTGGAATGATTTAGATTGATTGGATTGATGAAGAAATGATTTATTTTGATGATAATGATTGGTTGATAATTGGAAGATTGATTTGAAGGAGTTGAATTGATGTGTGGAATTGATTGAAAGTTGTAGTATGAAATAGGGTTAGGGAAAAATTAGGGAAATGATAAGAATTAATGGCCAAGATTGAATTATAAGATAATTCAATCAAGGGTAGAAAATGAATGAGACAAGAGAAGATAAGAATGACACAGATAATGAGGTTGGCACAAAAAAAGAGGTTGTTGGAGAAAATTAAATAATTATACAATTATTTAATTTGGGAGGGAAGGTGAATAATTAAATAATAAAAGTATTATTTAATTATAAAAGACATGTGACATGTTGACTTTTAAATTAAATAATAATTTAATTCAAAAGTGGATGAAAATAACAAATTAGTAAATAATTAAATAAATAAAATTTATTTAATTATAGAAGAAGAGGATAATGAATAATTAAATAATTAAAATAATTATTTAATTATAGTAGAAAAATGAAAATAATTAAATAAATAAGCATTTATTTAATTATAGGAAGGAAGGGGCTAATTAGTGACAATTAAATAAACAAAAAATATTTAATTAATCAAAGGAAGAATAAAGGAAAAAGTGAATTAATTAAACAATTAAGAATTATTTAATTAATAGAGGAATATGACTTTAAAAGGTAATTAAATAATTAAAATGATTTAATTATGCAAGTAGAAGGAGGAATTGATATGAAAAGGTGGGTTCATAGGAAAAAGACAATTTTTCAGTGTTTACATTTTTCCCCTCTTTGAGATGATGTTCGAGATGATGAGCTTTGTGTGGAGCAACATTATTTCAAAGAAGCTAAGGTATGGATAGAGGAGAATGGATGATGATAGAAAGATAGGATGATGATGAAATAAGAGTGGGATGATGATGATATAAGAATAGGATGATAATGGGATGATGATGCCCCCTCGAGAGGATAGGCAGGTTGGACAAACATGGGTATGCTCTTGAAATGAAATGATAAGGAGGGACAAGATGAATGATGCAAGATAAGAATTGGATGAAGGAGATGAATGATACATTATGCTACAAGAAAGTGAACAACCATGATGTTTTATGTAACACTAGACATGATGCACCAAGGTATAAGGACCAAGGTGATGATGTGTCTCGTGCCCTAGCGTAATACAACCTTTTCTAGATACAAGATATGAATATTAGCTGGAATAATTTGGATTTGATGCAAATGCAAGATAAAAATGATAAAACACACAAAAAATCAAGATATCATGTACAAATTATACAAAAACAAACAAGGTATTTCCCATAACAAGTCGCAAACTGATGAATAATTGATTGATTGATTTTGATTGATGATGATAGTGTTGTCATTGCAGGGAACGACATATCCCTAGATCAACACAAGGATGATGATAATTGATTGGTTGATTGGGTTTATAACAAGATTAGGACTAAGACCAAAGGATATGATTGGATAATTTGGAAAGATTGATTGACTTGATTGGTATGGATTAAGGACTTCCTTGCATTTGAATTATTGCTTTGATTGATTCAATTTATTTGATTTGAAGAAGTGGTTTGGAATAATATGATGATTTGATTGGATGGCAGGATGTGATGAATTGAATAGAATATTTGAGGTGATTGGAATGATTTAGATTGATTGGATTGATTAAGAAATGATTTGATTTGATGATAATGATTGGTTGATAATTGGATGATTGATTTGAAGGAGTTGAATTGATGTGTGGAATTGATTTGAAGAATTTATTTGGTTTGATTTTATTGCTTGGATTTATTTTTTATGGATATTGTATTTTTTTGTCTCTTCCTAGGACCTTTTTCCTTTTTTTTTGGTATTTTTGGGGATATTTTGATTTTTTTTAAAGTTTTGAAATGCTTTGAGGTGTCAACATATGAAAATTTGGGTAGTATTTGCGCTAGATACCAATGACAAGGGAAAACCAAGTCTAGGTGCAAGGAGATAGATGGGATTGATGGATGGAAGGGTGGGTGATAGGATAAGGGATAAAAGGATCATTATAGATGGATGGATGGATGGATGTATGTATGGATCATAAGAGAGCAAGGATATGATGTCCAAAGACTATGTTGCATAGGAATTACATGCCCCATTCTAGGTACAATACTCAATATTTTTCATGAAAAAGATTATGACAATAGGATAATGATAGGCTTGTTTGGAAGGATGAGGTATATAAAAAGATATCCAAAGCATGTTTCAACACTTTTCCCCTATATCTTCATCAAGATCAAAAGGAGAAGGGTGGATAAGTGGACTCAATATGATAGGTATGTATGATAGATAAAGATGGTAGGTAGGATGGAAATGATATGACATGAAAATGATAGGTTGGATAGATAAGACATTGTGCCCCCAAGTGTAAGTGACAGAAGATCAACCTACATATGACACCTTTTTCCCAGGTTTTCATCATGGTACTTATCCAGGGCACTTGTTTACTAGGTTTTCACCATTGGACGAAGTGATTTCTCTTTACTTTTTTGTTTTTTTTTGAATTTTTGAATTTTTTACTCTTTGAATTTTTGGATAGAAGGGGAATATGGATAGGAGGGATTCACGTGTCTAGTTCCATGAAAGGTGGTAATCCCACTAGAGATGGATTCCATCGCATGGACCATGTCAAATGTCATTATGCTCATAGATATTGGTAAGGGATGACATGAAAAGGAGATGGAGTAGGTAGATGATGGATTATGATGTGGATTATGGAGGAAAATAATGGATTATGATGCATATTATGTAGGGAAGATGATAGGGATTATATGGGACTTATGCAAAAGATGAATGGGGAAGCTTAGCCAAAAGCATGGACTAGAGGAAGGTGTTGGAGGAGATGTAGGATAATGAGTGAAAGGTGAGGAGATGGAGGTATGTGGAATTGTTGTGAAATGGAAGGGAACTATGACCAATGGTTGCACACACTGTGATAAACATTGAAGCTTTTGATGGGAAGGTGGTGTAGGAAGCAATGGTGTTGTTTTCTTGGGAGGTGGTGGATGTAGTGCTTTAGGTACCCACATAGACTTAGTATTTTTATGACTTCTATTTTGATTGTGGGAGGGAATATGAGATTCTTGAATAGAGTGGGAATGTGAGGTGGAAGTGGATGGTTGGGATTTTTGAGATGAGGATACCTCATTTGGCTTGGTTTCCTTTTTCTTAGGGACCCAAACCAATTTAGTTTTGGCCTTTACTTTTGGAGGTATGGGCTTATATAAATTTTGGGATGTATTTTGATTTAAATTTTTGTATTGATATCCTAAGGCATGAGGAACCTTAGGAATTTTTAATTTATAGGTAGAGGCATTGAAATTTTTATTTTTGAATTCCATGGTATAGGTGGAATGAGTGGAAACTTCTTGTTTAGAAAATGTGTGCATTTGTTGGTCATGATTAGGAATGTTAGGGTATTTATGGATAAATGGATAAGAGGATTCAATGGTAGGGATATTAGGTGTTGGAAGTAATGGTGGTAAAGTGTATGGAGGGATATTAGGATTTGGAAGTAATGGTGGCAAATTGGATGGTGGAAGGTGTATGGTCACATGCTTTTGACATTTGTAGGATGATGGAGGAAGGATGGAAACATATGTTTTAGGTGTATGATAGGATTTATGATGGAAAGTGGACTTAGGAGGCATGGAGGAAGTAATAAAATCTTGATATTGGTGTCCTTGGGATGTATATCCAAGGCCATAAGAGTGTGGAGGGACTTTGACATGGATAGGCTCCAAAATACCTTGTTCTTAAAGGCCTAAGGCTTTACCTTGGTGGTTCATGTTTTGGATTGTGCAATGGACAAGGGGACTAGGTGTAGGTGGAACACTAGACCCAAGTTCCTTATTGGATGGAGAAAATGAAGCAAGGGAAGATAATGGTTTTTTTTGTTCTAAGGAGGAACATTCATGAATGAGGGTGGAAATACTAATAGGATATGATGGAGAACTTGCAATGGGTCGATAGTGCGTTATGGAGGATCATTAGGATCTTGATTAGCATTGTGTTCACTTAGATCCAAGGTATTTTTTTGACCTTATATGTGTGCTTGGGAGGCATATGTATCATCAAGGGAAGTATATGTTTATGGATCATGGATAGGAATAGGTAGGGAGTGGATAGGAGCAATGGAGGTTTCTTGTTCGTGGATAGGCGAAGTGATAGCCTCTTGACCAGGGAATGCATAAAGTTGGCTAAGAGGATCATCATGGCCTTCTTGATCATAGGTAAGATCATAGACGAGAGCTTGATCATAAATAGGACCAAGTATGTTATGATTGGGATCATTAGATGGGCCTAGATCTTGATTAGTATGAGAGGTTAATGTTTCCTCATGCTTAGGATAATTATCTTGACATAACTCTTGGATTGCTTGAATGGAATGGAAGGGGGTGACTCTTGAATGGGAGATCAACATGTTCTAGATGGTTAACAACATGGAGACATGATGGAGGTTGACTTAGGCTCAATGGGGAAGACTATTGAATAGGCTCAAGGGGGAGAATACATGATGGGGTTGGAGGAATAGGCATGGAATTCAAAGGTTCTTTGGTAAACTCATTAATGGGTGCTTGACATGGGGATGGTATATTCTATGCTAGTAGCCATTGGATCACATCCTTTGTAAGTGTATGGGTAGATGGATAATATAGTGGATGGAAAATGATAGTGGATGGTGTTATAAGTTTAGGATTAGGAATAGTACACGATGGATTAGGGATAGGCATTTGATTGGATGGTGGTATTATAAAGTTATAGGGTGCATGAACTAGATTGGTGTTCTTGTTGTCAAATGGAGCATGAGAATTGAAAGGATCTTGATTTTGTTCCAAGGTGGACTTGGGATCCTATGTTCTTGTTGTGATATTGGTGGATATCTTGATGTGGCATTGACATGATAGGTAGGTGGGTTTAGTTGGCATGATGATGAAGGTGACACATAGGATTGCGATTGAATGTGTTGTGGTTGTAATGGTGTTTGGACTTGTTGCAGTATGATTTGTTGTTGTGATAATGATGGAGGGGTTGCATAGGATAATGGTTGTTGAGAGGTGGATTGGTATGGATAAGGGTTGACATGAGAAGAGGTGAGATAAGGTGATGAAGGGGAAACATGATATGTGGATGGATGAGGTTGATATGATGATATAGGTGATGCATATGAGTGAGGTGAAATTTGTTGATGTGGTGATTGGATTGGATGTTGTGCTTGTTGGATTTGAAAAGTGGCCATGAGGTATTGGGCTTGTGCTATGAGTTGTTTCATTTGAGGTGATTGGTTTGTTTGAAGTTGAAATCATTGGATGAGGCCTTGGAGCCCGTGTATAATTTGTTGGTCTAAGGGTTGTGGTGCTTGATAAAGTGATTGGAGGAGGTTTTGGAATTGGGGTACTAGGTCTTCTAATGTTGTAATGGTGTAAAATGATGTTGATTGGATTAAAGAGATGATGATGATTAGGATATGATGTGGAATGACAAGATTTTATGATTTGGATGATGTGGAAAATATTTATTAGAAGTTTGACTTGGGCAATATAAAACACAAGATATCACATGCAAATGCATGAACACACACACCAAACATAATGATAAATTTGTCTTTCAAGATTAAATGTTATGATTAGCAAAACACTTGAATGCACAACAAAAATTCTAATGCTAGTCAAGTGGGTATGGCCAATTAGGTCTTAAGCTAGGATGCACAAGATTGACTAAGGATGATTTGAAAATAAAATACTGCCACATAGCTAGGAGAAAGGGGTAACCCACCCTTCACCTTCACTTCCCAAAGGTATAAAGTTCTTCGGGGCTTCCAAGAGTGACAAGATTTCAACTCCCAAAGAGGCGTGTCTTTGGATTCACACCTTGATTAAGGCCATCTCTTGGACGGGTGTGTGCTCCAAGTAGGCCTCCTAAGAAGGGTATGACAAAAACAAACCAAGTGAGGTATTTTAGAGGATACACACACTTGATTCACACTCACAGTTGTTAATTTCCCTTAAGAAATAAAATGTGTGTAAGAAAACAATGGAATCACTTGTTCTTTTTAACCCAAAACCAAAATGTGTGATGGAAGAAAATGGTTCTTTTTAAGTCCAATTTCAAAGTGTGATTGCAAACAAGATGTTTGTTTTAAATCCCCAAATCTAAATGTGTGACAAACAAGATTAAGAGATGAAAGATGAAATGTATGCACCTAGAATTTCTTTAGCTCCAAATTGTTTTCCACTTGATCCAATTTTTCCTTTGAAGTGTTTATTTTTTCTACACATTCACAAAACCAACAACAAATCCAAAACCCTAACAGGATAATTGATCACTAATATTATAGGGTTAGCTAGTCAAGACAAATATGATTTTTGGAAAAAAAATTGCATCAAAAATAAAAGAACAAAGAAAAAACCCTTACTAAAATTTCTAGAGCTTTCCAAAAATGTAAATAAATCCAAAAAATTTGTTGTTTTTCACCCAAAATTATTTTTTTATGAAAAATAATAAAAAACTATAAAAAATTAAGAACATATCCAAAAATTTTGATTCTTGGACTGAAGGCGCCTGACATCATTCCAAATCTGTAGAGTTTTTTTGTGAAAATATCTGCAACTATTTGTGAGACAATCAAATCTTTGTAAAACCCTAATTTTCAAAGATCTATTTTTTTGTCTAATTATTTTTCATCCAAATTAAGAACATAAAGAATAGACCCATACTAGAATTTAGAGAGCTTCCTAGAAATGTAAAAATATCCAAAAAATTCACTAATTGTATCTCAAAATTGATTTTTCATGGAAAATAACAAAAATATTATAAAATATTAAAAACAACTCCAAAAAATTAAATTTTTAGACTGGATGCTCTTGATATTGTACCCAACCTATAGAACATTTTTTGTAAAATATCTGCAGCCATTTGAGAGATATGGCCAAATCTTTGAAAACTAGGGTTTTGTCCCAAAATGATGCAAAACTTGCAACAAAAAGGATCCAACTCCAAAATTCCTCAAAATTTGTCAAAATTTTGAGCCAAAAATTAGTTAGGGGGTTCACGTTGGGTTCACCAAAATGTATATGAAAAATTTGGATAAAATAAAAATGATAAAACAATAACATGTATTACCTAATCCAAATCTTCAATACCTCAAATAGATGCAATGATGGATGAATTGGTTGATTGATTTGATATGTTGATTTCTCAATTCAACAACATAACATTGAGATGGAGATGATAGATAGAAATGGATGAATGATTCAACAATTATTTAGGCAGCATAAGGATACTTGAAGAATCAACCACCCAAATGGTTTATGAGAGGGTTGATTTATAGGAAAGGTTTGATTTGGATTGATGGTTGAGATTGGATGTCAATAAGATGTCTTAATCAATGGCCAAGATTGAAAGTTGTAGTATGAAATAGAGTTAGGAAAAAATTAGGTCAACATGATAAAGATTAATGGCCAAGATTGAATTATAAGATAATTCAATCAAGGTTGGAAAATGAATGAGACAAGAGAAGATAAGAATGGCATGGATAATGAGGTTGACACATAATTGTTGGAGAAAATTAAATAATTATTAAATAATTTAATTTGGGAGGGAAAGTAAATAATTAAATAATAAAAGCATTATTTAATTATAAAAGACATGTGACATGCTGACTTTTAAATTAAATAATAATTTAATTCAAAAGTGGATGAACATGACAAATTAGTAAATAATTAAATAAATATATATTTTTTTAATTATAGAAGAGGATAATGAATAATTAAATAATTAAGAATTATTTAATTAATAGAGGAATATGACCTTAAAAGATAATTAAATAATTATGCAAGTAGAAAGAGGAATTGATATGAAAAGGTGGGTTCATAGGCGAAGGACAATTTTTAGTGTCTACAGGAGGTGTTCCCATGAAACCTCCAATATTAACCTATTCAACATCCAAAATTAGATATTAGAATACCATTCATATAACAATGCTATTCACATGTAATAAATTTATAATTATTTACTAGTTACATACCTCAACTGTAGATGTAGTGGAGTAATAAATAGGTGTAGGGCCAGTGTATCTAGTATCAAGTCTGTGACCCTAAAATTTTATTACAATCATAAAACTAAATTAGTTAATCTTTCATTTCAAAAATGTAGTTTAATAAATTAAATGCAATGAGTATGCTAACATTTACATGAGTATCGATACCATAACCCTCATTCAAAATGTCAACTACCCTCGCCATCTTCGTAGTTGTAGATGTATCCTGCGTAGTAGCCTCCTTAGTGTTGGTGGGGTCATATATACAAGTTGCCCCGCAAACCTAACATGAATGGGGTGGAAGCCTACCACTTGAAGACTCCCCTCGATGAGAATGTACTATAGTATTGGTGTACTAGATGATAGTTTGGGTCAAAGAGATGATAGATTGCAAGGTGGCTACCTTGGAACTCTCCTTCATGATGAAAGGGATAACGACATGCTCATGATCCAGCCTAGCAAGAGCTCCTCTCGCTTGCCACCTAAGTTCTTGTCGTGCACCGGGTCTATCTTGTGTCAACCCCCCACTTGTCCCTTGAAAGTCCCTCATCAAAATAGTTGGGGATTTTGTTCAAGATGAACTCACAGTAGAGTAAATCCTCAAGAAATATTGCAGGACTTTGCAATTGTTCCATGGTGCGTAGTCAAAAACCATGTACCACCTATCCAAAAAATTGTTCTTGATTCCTTGGTGGTGGTACCAATGGATAGGAAACCTCTTGGCATTAAGGTCAATATTTTGTTTTGTGCGTGGGTTAGTGAATAATGAGCACAATGATATTTTGTAAATTTTTCATCTTTTACTTCTTTATATGATAATTTATCTACGTAAAAATTCTTTGCCACCTACCTCCTATCTTCCCAACCACTTAATTGTTTGTTGATTGCATCTACATTTTTTAACATTTCTTTAAGCGAACTAGCAAGTATTCTACTTTCTATGGTTGAACTTATTGGATTGTTCAACCTCGTGATTAACTCCTCAATCTGTTTTTATTGTTTTCAATTACCCCCATTAAATTTTATTGAGTACTAGGAGGATGTTGAGGAATTGGTGGAGGAGATTGTTGTTGTGGTTGTTGAGGATTTTGTTCATGTTCTTGTTGCTTTGGTTGTTGAGGATTTTTAGGAGGGTTTTCAAGATCATTATCATTTCCTACAAATTAAACAAATGAATATAAAAAACAACCTAAAACTAAGAAATTCACAACAAAAAAAAATCCTTACTTATTCGACCTCCTTATTGATGTGGTGATATCTTGGAGAAAAAAATGCAACAAATTGATGACGAAAATGTAGAAAAAAATCCTTCCAAAATATGATTGTGCAAGAAAAAGGGTTTTTGGATATTGACAACAAAAACAATAGTCACATTAAAAATGAATTCGATTTGCTTTTTTTGTTTTGTTTTAATAATCTAGATGTGGTCAAGCCTTAGGCTCGGTCACACCAAGTCATAATGCGAGTGCATTATAACGCGCTCACGTTATAGCCTATCAAATATTTTTTAAAATTTTGACCAAAATTTGGCCCCTCATATTTTTGCACCCGCCCTTATGATGTTTGCTACTTATTCATGCATTCATTATTGGTGATCTTGGGCTCCTTTGAGCAGTCTAGATCTGATGTATAAAATACACATATTATTTAGAAAGGTTCCATACAATTCAATCATCTCTTACTCTTCATTTCTAATGAATACTTATACCTTAATGCTTTGCATAGAATGATTGTGTCTCTTGGAATAGAGACATCCATCCCAAAAGGCATGTCATTTAGTTAATATTACTAATTGATGTTTTTAATTATCTTCATTAATGCCTTTTTGATCCTTGATCACAACATTATAATCGTGGCTTAACTTACTCCAATACTTCATTGAGATTATAAAGTCTGATTACTTATCACGCTTGGAGATAATCCCGTTGCTAGCTACTAATTTTTATCACTCCTCAATTCTCTAAGCATCAACTTTGATAATCCTTTAATTTTTTCCTATTATATTTGCTTCTTTTTTCAGATGGCGCACCAGGTTGGCAATATTGCCACGTTAGCATTGAAGTAAAATAATGGTTAATGATAATGCTTTATTCTTTCTTAAGTAGTCACTGATTACTCCCATGATACACTAGTCAGCATCATCATCTCTAAAGCAAGTCATGATGGATGAACTCCAAAAGTAATTATATTCATGTTTTCAAAAGAAACATATCTTCTGATATAGGACCCTATGGTATAACACACTCATGCCAAATATTGATCACAAAATTTTAAAGAATAAGCCAAGATATGTATATAAACACGACTTCTAAAACTCTGGGTGATCATTCGATCATGTTGTCTTCTATGATCTTACATATTCTTGGTGGCTTGATAAATCTACATGTCACAAAATATAGGTGTGTTCCTTTGAATGGTGGCAGGTGATTGATAAGTGTCGGTAGTCCACGGAAAGAAGCAAAGGATGGCGAAGATATGATTACTAGCTTGATATTGAATATCATCGATGAAAAACATTAAAATTTATTCCATTCGAGTCTTAGCTTTAGGTAATAATAAATTAATATTATTTAATCCTCCCTTTAATACTTTTAACTTTTGGATATATAATGACCATTTAGTTCTCTTTTTAATTTTTTGATCCTCTGGAAATTAAATAATATTATTTTATTTTTGCCAACAAAACGGGACATGACATTGATTTGAAGAGTGGTTACCATCAAATAAGAATAATAGAGGGGAATGAATGAAAGTCTACTTTCAAAACCAAAGATGAATTGTATGAATGGTTGGTAATGTTCTTTGGATTAACAAATGCTCCAAATACTTTCTTGAGATTGATGAATGAAGTTTTGAAGCCATATCTTGGTAAGTTTGTGATTATGTATTTAGATGATATTTAGATATTTAGTAAAACAAAAGAGGAGCACTTACAACATGTTAGAGTTATTTTGCAAAGGTTGAAAGAATAAAAATTAATGACGATTTTGAAAAAGTGTAGTTTCATGAAGGAAAAATTGATGTATTTGGGTTTTGTAATTTCCAACAATGGTTTGAAAATAGACCTGAAAAAAGTAAAAACAATTGTTGAATGGCTTTCACCAAGGAGTATTTTTGAAGCAAGAAGCTTTCATGGATGAGCAAGTTTTTATAGAAAGTTCATTAGAAATTTCAATGAGATATGTGCACCAATTACGAAGATAATGAAAGGTAATAAAAAAGAATTTGTTTGGATAGCTACAATAGAGAAGAGTTTTAATATTTTGAAGGCAAAAGTGACATAGCAGCCTGTGTTAGCACTTCTTGATTTTGGAAAAGTCTTCCAAGTTGATTGTGATGCAAGTGGGACGGTGATAGGGAGAGTTTTAAGTCAAGAGGGAAAACCAATAGCTTACTTCAGTGAAAAGTTAAATGGGGAAAATAGAAAATACTTTACAGTGTATGATCAAGAGTTTTATGCAATTGTGCAAGCACTTAAGAAGTGGAGACATTATTTGCTACCAAAGGAGTTTGTATTGTACACCGATCACTGTGCATTGTAATTCATTAACAACCAAGGTAAGTTGAGTCAAAAGCATGTGAAATGGGTTGAATTTCTTCAAAGCTATTCATTTCTTTTAAAATGTAGACTTGTGGAAAATCAAATAGAGTTGTTGATGCATTGAGTAGAAGTTGTTTGTTGTTGAATGAGATGAGGGTAAGTGTTGTTGGTTTTGATTCAATGGGAGAGTTTTATGAGGAAGATGTTGATTTTAAAGAAGCTCAGGCAGTGTGTAGAAGTCTAATGGGAGTGGATAGATTTCCATGGTTGGAGTATTTTATTCAAATAATTTGTTATTTAAAAGGAAGAGATTGTGCATACCTCAAGGTTCCATGAGGGAAAATTTGTTGAGAGAAAAACATAGTGGAGGTTTGGGTGGACATTTTGGAGTGCAAAAAAATATTTGCACAACTGAATGAAAGTTATTATTGGCCTGGAATGAGTGTAGATGTAAAAAGAATGGTGCAAGTATGCCGAGATGTCAATATGCAAAAGGAGTGATAGAAAACACCGGGTTGTACTAGCCATTTCCAATACCAAAGAGACCATAGGAATATATTAGCATGGATTTTGTTTTGGGTTTTCCATGAAATCAAAGAGGAAATGATTCAATTTTTTTTGTAGTGGATAGATTCTAAAAAATGGCTCATTTTATACCATGTAAAAAGTGTAGTGATGCTTCCCATATAACTACTTTGTTTTTCAAAGAAATAGTTCAGTTACATGGATTGCCAAGAATCATTATTTCAGAACAAGACTTAAAATTTGTCAATCATTTTTGGCATTACTTTGTGGAAGAAAATGGGAACACAATTAATTTTTAGCTCAGCCTACCATCCTCAAACCGATGGTCAAATTAAGGTAGTGATCAAAGTTTGGGTAATTTATTGAGGTGTTTGGTTGGGGATAAACCAAATCAATGGGATTTGACATTGGAACAAGTTGAGTTTGCTTATAATAATTTAGTTAATTAAAGTGCAGGAAAGAGTCCATTCCAAATTGTGTATGGGTATAGCCCCAAGGGTGTTGATGAATTAATGGATAGTGTAGATTTGAGTAGGAAAAGTGTTGTAGTAGAGGATTTTGCTAAGTACATACATGACTTGCATAAAAAGGTGAAAGAGAACTTGAAGAAAACTGCTAATAAATACAAAGAATATGTTGATGCATATAGAAGAGTGTAAGAATTTCAAATTGGTGACTTGGTGATGAGACATTTGAGGAAGGAGAGGTTCCCACAAGGAACATTCAATAAACTAAAGTGGAAGAAGATAAGCTCGTGTGAGGTTTTGCAGAAGTTTTCATTGAATGCATATAAGATTGAGCTTTTAATTGGCATTGATATTTCTCTAATATTTAATGTTACAAATTTGTATCCATATTATGAAGGTGAATCAAGTGGAAATCAAGATAAAATTTTAGATTTTTTGGGTGTACATGAATGGATCCATCAATTACTAGAGAAAAGACTTGAAGAAGTTGATCAAATCATTGATTCATTTGTAGCCAAGAAGACAAGGAGAAAGGAATATTGGGAATATTTGTTTTGTTGGAAAAACCCTGCAACAAATGAAGCTTCTTGGGTCAATGCTTAAAACTTGGAAAAGCTTGGGATCTTGGTTCCAACCTTGCTGAAATATTCATGAGCTACACACTCATGGAACATTTTTGTACCTAGTGTGTTTGATGTTAGAGCATCTGGGTATGCTAGCTATCCACATTAGCTTTCATACATTTTTTTTGTTTGCTTTGAAATTTTATTTTGGTGTGTGTGTGTTCTTTTGCAAGCATTTCATATTGGGTGATATCATTTACTTATCTGATTGGCATTTTAATCTAGGAGCTATTTAAATAATATCAAATTCCAAAGGAAAAGAAAATCATCACTAGAGGTTATTTGAAGGGCAGATTAAAACTAATGTAAAACCTAAATGTGTGGTTCCCAAAATGGGGTGATTCAACTTGTTGAGTCATGGGGAATTGGGGTAATTCACATGCCTTGTCATTGGTAGAATAATACAAAAGGAGCATGAATCTTGGGATAGTGTTGGAAAGGAAGAGGTATGGAGTTTAACACAATAGAGTGAGGGAAGTTGGAGTGCCACAATCAAAAGGAGAGAGGATCATTAGTGGGAAAAAATACTATGCATCGAACCTTGGTGTGGTTGGTGAAATTCTTTAGAAATACAAACTAATATGTGGCATGGCAAAGAATAGAAGTTGGAGGCATTGGAGGTGTAAAAAAAAAATACAAATAATAGGGGAAACCAAATTGAATAATGTAGATTTTTGTTTGGGCATTTTGATATGTAATTTTGGACATGAACAAGTAAGTAAATTGCATATTCACCTGGAGATTGTTTGATTAAATTCTGATGTAAATTTCTTGTTGATTCGATTATTTTACTGCAATAGTTCTCAGTCTAGTAAGACTCATAACATTTCAATTTGCTTCACTTCCTCTCCTGTACTATTATCACCACTTTATTTTGGTAGTTTGATTTTAGGAGCGAAATTATCTAATTCTCATTGTGTTTGCTTACTTAACATGTTTTCCAAGGATTTTGATTTAGAAGTGTCAGAATTGCTTGAATTCAAAGTATCACTCTCTTCAGATGATTATTTTCATCTTTTACTTTTTGATATATGTTTTTTCTTTCTTTGGTTTTGATGTCGAGTTGACTAAGAACTATTCTTGCTTTTCTATTTTATTTTGTTTATTTCATTCTATGGATTTTTTTTTAAGTTGTCAGACTTGGGCAGCTAATTTAGTGACTTCCTATATTAAGGCTTGGTTGGTTTTCTCTAAAGCCTCATAGGATTTTTTGTTGCTTTCAAACATCATTGTGATAGATCAATCTGTATATAGGAACAAATCAAAATCAAAATTGGTTGTAACTCTCATTAATACTTTAAAAGTTAAATCTATTAAAACACACTTAAATTTATGTATAAAAGTTATATGGTGTTAAAAAAAATTCTTTATTTATTTATAAATATCTCTCAAAGATTTTAACACCCTATTACATTCTACACATAACCCTAAGTATCCTAGGGAATGCAAATTTTATAATCTAAATAATTTAAAAAAAATACTCCCTCAACAAGTGAATCTAAGAAATTTCAAAATAAAAAACTGCCCACATGAAATGTGGTTCATAAGAATAAGGTCAATTACAAAAAAAACTATAGAATGAATTTGAAGGTTATGGAATACTAGAAATGGATACCAAAGAACACCACTATCACAGATCGGGCTAAAAATTTATGGTAGATATCCAGTGTTGGTACATTTTTGCTTGTAATCAAATTATTTAAGCCCCTGTTGCTCAATTTTCACCTACGGGCTCAATCGAGCAGGATTAATTATGTTTCAGATGTTCATAAGGGAAAAATGGGACATTTGCATTGAGGGTTAGGTCATGTGTCTGATGAAATTTCACAAGGAGCTCATTTGAAAAGCATGTCTCAATTAGTTTTGGCGCAAGAATTTTTAGAGAAGAGAGTCGGCAGGACCCTCTTGTTGTCTCGCCGACTAGCAGTGCCCTCTATTTGTTTGAATGCACCGGTTGTTAGGACATTCGGGTTGCCATGACTCTTTATGTGTCCCTCCGTGTGGGACATCTTGCCGAAGGTAGCTCACAAGGTTGGTGTCGGGGAGTGGTTTGTGTTCAGCTTAAGGTTCAAGTGACCAAACAGAGTCTCACCGAAGGGATTATTCCTTTGATATAATGTTTTGAGCTCGACATGAGGTCTTGCCGACTAAGCAGGGTTTCACCAAAATAGGAGGAGCTCAGTGAAAGGTCTTGCTGACCGTTGGTGGTCTCCTCGAATGAAGGTCTGAGCTCAACAAGAGATGAATGCCTTGACATGAAGTCCGGCCGAATGAGCAAAGTCCCACCGAAAGAATGGAGCCCTCAGTGAGATGTTGAACTCGTGGTGAGGTCTCTACGACTAATGGAAGTCTTAGCGAGGTGAGATGTCATCGTGAGGAAAAGAACGGCCTCACTCAAAGGTCTTGCTGACCCAAAAGGGTCTTGCTGAAGTAGGGTGAGCTCATGCCAAATGAAGGAAGCAGCTTCAGAGGAGGTCTCGACGACAAGACGAGAGTTCGGCGAAAGGTCTCGCCGACCAGGTAGTGTCTTCCCGACTGAATGGGCTCTCACCAAAACAAGACAGTTCGCCATGAGGTCTCACCGATAGTGGAGGTCTCCCTGATATGAAAAAGGTCACCCAAAGATAATGAGCTCAGTGAGAGGTCTTCCCGACCCGCTGGGGTCTTGCCGATAGATGATGAAGTGAGCTCGTTGAAGGATTTTACCTTTGGCATGTGGTCCTACCGATCAAATGAAGTTTCACCAAAAGGGTAGGATCTTGATGCAATATGGGGGCTTCGCTGTAATGTCTCACCGATGGAGCAAGGTCTCATTGAAGTGAAGTGACGTCGGTAAAGGAAATAGATTTGACATGATCTCCCCCTGACCCGAAGATGTCTCACCGAAGTGGAAGGGATTCGCCAAGAGGTCTTCCCGACCGAGGGGGAGTCTTGCCGAAATAAAATGAAATGAGCTATGGGCAAAGGAAAGTAAAGTCATCATAATGTCTTGGTGAAAGTATAAGATCTAGTTGACCAATGAAGGGTCTCGGTATAGCGCTTGGCCATCGGAGTATGGTTTTTCCGACATGGTGTGGTCTCGGCATATGGTGGTGTCTTCGGGGTGACATCTCACCGATGAGGGAGAGTCTCACCGACATGGAGTTCCATCAATATAACCTCTCCCCGACCTGCCAGTGTCTCACCGAAAGAAGGATTTTTGAGCTCGGGGGAGTGTTTTATGTTCACTATGATATCTTGCCGATAGCGATGGTCTCGGTGACATCTTGTGCAACGGTATAACTCACGAATATCGGTATGTCTCTTGAGGGCGCACCATGAGGTCTTCCCAAAAGAAAAAGTCTTGCCGATGCTCTGGGTGGCAGCCACTGTGGATGTCATTATAACTTTTGAGCTCACTATGTGGTCTTACCGATCTTCATGTCTTGTCGAATGCTGTTGCAAGGTCTAATCGCATCAGGGAGACACATTTAGTGTCTCACCAACATGCGATTCTGTTTGAAGGACCTCTGACCACCCGAGAATCTTATGTGGAGTATGCTCGACCAATTTGAAGAAGCCAAGGATGAACCATTGACAATAGAGTGAAAACAACATGGATCTGTTCTGAGCTCAGGAGCATTCAAAGCAGCTCGACGGGGAGGTTCGAAGTCTGGACACAATGACCAGAAGTGAATGTGGTCGCTACAAAATATTTGAAGGCTTCTCTTGGGCACGACTCTTCACCAACATGGACAATAGGGATGCACTTGAATGCAACATTAATTTCATGCAAAAGATCTAAGGGAGATTTTTCTGAAAGACAAATATTTTGTAAGCCCTAGTGGGGCGACATCTTTTTTGTATATAGGGCATTATTTTTGCCTCTAAAATGGAGTTTAGATGATGCATTATAAAGTGTTAGTGATTTTTAGCAATCCTCTCTCAGCTGATGTATGCTTTGTAACTCACTTCAATTTTTTGGAATATAAAGTATAGAGTGTACCTTGGCCACGGTTGATGTTTTAGATTTCTGTCATTGTTTTGCAAAGTGTTGTGCATTTCAAGTTAATGATTAAGTTATCTTGTGAATTTATTTCATTCCTTTATAACTTTATCTTGTGTTTCATGCCTTCCTTTGTAAAAAGCATCATTATATGAATCACAAACTGTGTTTACATAATCACACATAGATTCTAATTTGTGAAAATCTTTTCCTTTTTTGAAAAAGTGTGTGAATCAAACCTGTTTGATATATATTAATGCAAAGCTTACAAAATTTGATGTGTAACCTTATGGTCATCGACAATTTTCAAGTGTAGTCTAAGTATTCCATTGATCTCATCAGTCTGGTGTATCACCATAGTTTAGTTTTATTCTTATGCACTCTTTCTCCCTTTCCCTTCAAAGAATAAATAGTTTAGGTGAAACCAAAGGAAGTCGGCCTTCTCTAGAGGTTCATTTCAGCTTTAGGTGACCCACAACCTTGAAATGATCCCATGTTTCTCTAGAAAGCTCAATTTTTATAACTTTGCTTAGGGTGCATTTCTGAGAGATAATAGTTTCTGGCACACCTGGTGGGATAATTTCCATGTGATATTGTTGGTTTGGTATGCAACCAATGAGTTTTAGACTTTACAGAAGTCATTTTGGCATACTTGGTGACTCCGTAAAGAGAAAGAACTTTAGAATCAACGCTTCTACACTTTATGAGAGGGGTTCAGACAAGGAGCAGCTTAGTTCCTTTTGAATATTTGCAACTATCACCAATGAGAAGACAAGCCAGAGCAACGAAAAAGGCCAAAGACAACATTCGTATATTCTAGAAGAGCTAAGTCTACTCCTCCACTTGAAAGATCTCATATTGCTGATCCCTTTGTTTTTCTACCTAGGGCACAAGTGAATCTACCTCTTGCTATAAAGATGGCAAGAATCAACCATTTGTTGCTTTTAATGGAGGTAGTCCTTTAAACTTGGCGCAACATAATGATATACCAGTGGCTACCTTAAAGAATTTATCAATTTTCACTGGGGAGGATCAGACTACCCCTATTAAGCACATAAGGGATGTAGCCTCGTTATGTGGAGTGCATCACATAACTCATGAAGATGTAGCTGTAAGAATGCTTGCTGCATCCCTCAGGGGCAAGGCTTTACAATGGTATTGGGGTTTACCAATAAACTCTATTGCAACATGGGATGAATTTGGCGATAAACTACATAAGCAATTTCAAGATAAATTGGATTACTTGTTTCTGGTGGAGCAGTTGAAAACTATAAAGAGAGCTCCTCAAGAGCAAATGACAGATTTTAATTTTTGATTTCAAAGAACCTAGGATAGAATCCCTGCAACAGTGAGGCCTTCACCTGAGTATGCCTTCTTGTATTATCTTAGAGCTATAAATAGAGACATTTCAGTTATGATACAATCAATGGGGGGTGTGTCTCTACCAAATGCATTTGAAGTGGCAATCAAGGCAAAAAACTGTTTGATTCAGGCAGGAAAAATTGCCCTAAGGCCACCAATGCCCTTTTTTCCAGATATACAGTCTAATACACCTTTGCAGATACCTCCTTTTACACCTCTAACAGTTATACAAACGTTGTCAGCTGCTGTTCCAGCCGTTGATAAACAAGAAAGTGTTGTTTTAGGCTCGTCATAGGAGTTACAAGAGATCAAAAGTCTTTTACAGACTTTTGGTAACAAGTTGGTGAACTTGGAAAAACAACAGTCCTATACTAGGCCTTGTCCACAACAGAATTAGGCCTCAAGTCAGCCTTTTCAAGGTCAACAATAGCAATTCCAGGGGAATAAATAGCAGTATCAAGGTAATTACCAAGGCCCAAGACAAAATATTGCTACAAGACCTTTTTAGGCCTATAATCCAGCTCCAATTAGTGCTGTCAAAGAGCTTGTTCCTGTTCAAAACAATTTGGCTACGGATTATGAATAGTGTTATCCATGTAATCAACCACATAGTCAAGCTACGTGCTCTAATGGCATGATCAACCAAGCTCTTATGGTGCAAAATACGGTAGGTGTGCAGGATTTTCCTAAGGAAGGGTATTCACAATAGCAGGATCAACCTGCAAATGATTCAACTCTCCTGAATTGGCAGAGAGAGGAATTTTGTGGAGTGAACCAGAATGACACATCTATTGCTGCTTATACTAGAGCCAAGAAGAGGGATTTTGAGATAGAACAAGCAAAAAATAAAGATAAGGGAGTTGTTGGTCCATCAAATCAACAAGCACCACACATTTTGCAGTGAGGTCATGACACTAGTAAGAAGCAACCTTTACATGCTTCATCCACAGGTCAAGCGCAACCTGACCATGTCGTTGTAAAGACATAGCCAAAGGTAAATATATCTGCACATTTCAACATTGTTGAAAGTATGAAAAAAATGAATGTTTCAATTTCAATGTGGGATTCTTTAGCAATCCCTAGTCAAATGAATTTATTACAGTCAGCCTTATCAAATCCATTTAGTTCAAATTTTTCAAATGAAGTCTTTGTAGGCCAAACGAAGTCAGTTTTAACCAATACACTTTTTGATAGTACTGCACAACAAAGTAATGGTGTCAAGCCCCCTCCTTTCTATGTTTCCTTAATAGTGGGGAATAAATTGGTGCACAATTGCATGGTTGATAGCGGGGCTAGCAGTTAGGTAATGCCAAAAAAAATTGCAGACCAACTAGGTTTACAATACCATCCATTAGAAAAGGGAGTGCTTCAATTGGATGGGACAGTAGTAAACACTATAGGTGTTATTAAAAATCTGAATCTTATGCTACATGCCTATCCTAATTTTTCAATCCCGCAAGATGTGTTTGTCATAGATTTGCCTCCATTTTTTTCTTTATGCTTGTCTAGAGACTTCACAACTAAAATTGGAGGGTATTTATCTTCAGATTGGTCCCATATCCTTTTTAGGACCAGGTATGGTACTAAGGTAACTATAACTTCTGAGTCCCTTTCCAAGGATCACATTGAGCCTTATGTGCCATCTGCTATAAATGTTAATTCTGTTGTTTTAGAGCATACTGAACTCGCTTCAGCATAAGAGTTACAAGCTGTGAGTGTACATGAGATACTCCTAAATGAATGGGCAGTTGAGAACATGATTGACAATCCAAATGAGCTTATTCAGGATGTTGGTCTAAGCAATTATGAATTGCACGAAGTTGGGACAGAAATTCCAAATCTTGAAAGAAGTCCCGAAAGTCAGTTTGAGAAGCAAAATGAATTATGGGAGATGCATTTTGATGGTTCTAGAAGAAAAAATGGAGCTGGAGGAGGTGCAATACTTGTATCTCCATAGGGTGATAAGTATTATTTTGCATTCCGTTTTTCTTTTGTGTGCTCTAATAACACTGCTGAGTATGAGGGCCTTGTTCAAGGTCTTGAGTGGGCAAGGAAGAGAGGAATAACCTGCTTAAAATTTTATGGGGACAGTGAGTTAATTGTCAATCAAATAAGAGGCCTGAATGTTGCTAAAAATAAAACACTAAAGTCTTATAGAAACAAAGTGTGGAATATGATTGAGGAATTTGATGATTTTAACTTAGTATCTATTCCAAGGAACTAGAACAAACATGCTGATAGGCTTGCAACCATTGGAGCACAGTTTGATATTTCGGGTGACATTAAAAAAGAGAAAGTATAGTAGTATGTGAAAGTTGTAGTTATGCCATCAATTCCTGATAACAACATTCACTGGCAGGTTATTAACAGCGATGAACAAATTCTTTCTTTTTTGCTCGAAGAAGATTAGTTCTCCATGGTGAATCAAGCAAAACTTAAGCAACAGTATGATGATCAAGTCATACAGCTGAGGACAAATAAGTTACCCAAAGGTCTTGTTACCTTAGATTCAATTTTCAGTACTGACAATCAACTTAAAAAGCATAAAGATGGCTTGCAAATCAAAGAAGAACATTATGAAGAACTAGAGATTTTCAAAGGTAAACTCCTTAAGATACGAAAATTTGTTCACATGAAGATAAACAATCTTTTGTTGCCTTATGCCAAGAATTTTATGATGTGTTTGCTTGGGAATACTCAAATTTGAAAGGGTTTGATCCCCATATTGTTCAACACACAATTGAGTTAGAACCTAATGATAAGCCAGTAAGGCAGAAACAAAGGCCCTTGATTCCTATGCTTGAGCCCTTAATGATTAAAGAGCTAACCAAACTAGTTGAGGGGGGTATTATCTTTCCTATTAAACACACTTCATGGGTTTCTAACCTTGTGCCAGTTAGGAAGAAAAATGGTGAAATAAGACTTTGTGTGGACTTTAGGGATCTTAACTGGGCATCTTTGAAAGATCACTACCCACTGCCCTCCATGGAACAAATCTTACAAGTAGTTGCTGGTTTTGAAAGATTTTCCTTGTTAGATGGTTTTTTGGGCTATAATCAGGTGTTGGTTAAGGAGGATCAGTTCAACACTACTTTTACGACTAAGTGGGGCACCATGGCATACAAAAGGATTCCTTTTGGTTTATCTAACGCTGGTGCCATGTTTCAAAGGGGCATGGATATGGTGTTTCAAAGTTTGATTAATAAGATTGTGCTGATTTATTTAGATGACAATACAATTTATTCCAAGAATGCTGATGAACATTTGTTACACTTTAAGCAAGCTTTTGAAAAATGTAGAGAATTTGGTATTTCTCTCAATCCAAAAAAGAGTATCTTTGCTATTCATGAAGGTAAATTATTAGGACATATAGTGTCTAAGCAAGGAATTACTATTGACCCTGAAAGAGTCAAAGTCATACTTGAGTTTCCATTACCCAATCACAAGAAGGGTTTGTAGAGTTTTTTGGGCCGAATCAACTTTCTAAGAAGGTTCATTCCTGATGTTGCAAATATATTGCAGCCCTTGACTGCTATGCTTAAAAAGAATGTTGTTTTCAGTTGGACTAGAGAAGAAAAACACAGTTTTGGAGAAATCAAGGAAGCTTTAGCATCAGGTCCAACACTGGTAAATCCAGATTTCTCTAAGGACTTCTTCTTGTATGCTTTTGGCAGCATTAGTTCACTTTCTGCTATGCTGGTTCAGAAAAATAAGGATAATCTAGAGCAACCCATAGCTTTCTTTAGTCAAGTACTTGCTGATTATGAAGAGAGGTATACTTTTGTTGAGAAAAATGTTCTCGCCGTGATAAGAAGCCTAAAGAAGTTTAAGCCTCTAGTTTCAAACAATAAAATTCATATTCTGGTTGCACACCCAAGTGTCAAGGAATTTTTGTTGAGTAAAGGTCTGAATGAAAAAAGAGCAGGGTGGATCACTAAGGTTATGGAATATGATGTGGATATCAAGATTACCAAACTAATTAGAGGTAAAGGTCTCTGTGAACAACTTGCTATAGGGTCAATTAGTGGAAATGAATTAGAAAAGGATGCTATTTTTGCTAATATAAATGAGTCTCAGGATGCTCAAGATGATGTGCCTGTGATAGCAATTAATTGGGTTCAAGACATGACCCATTTTTTACAAACTGGTGAGTTTCCATTAGGTTTGGACAGAGCTAAAAGAATATACTGCAGACTGTAGTCCATACTATATGTGCTGGTAAATAATGTTCTTTTTAAAAAGGATCTAAATGGTGTTCTATTAAGATGTGTTCACAGCGATCATATTGAAAAGATACTTTATGAGTTTCATGATGGAGCTGTAGGAGGTCATTTTGCTCCAAGAACTACTGGTTGGAAAATTATGAGAGCTGGTTACTACTAGCCCAACTTGTTTAAGGATGCATATGCATGGTCAAGGAAATGTATCAAATGTGCTTTATTTTCAAGAAAAGAAAAGCTATCTGCTATGCCTCTACATACAATTCAGGTGGAGCATCCCTTCATGAGATGGGGCATCAACTTTATTGGGCCAATTAATCCACCATCTAGTACTGGTCACAAGTGGGTGCTCACTACTACAGACTACTTCACACGGTGGATAGAAGCAATAGCTTTGAAAGAAGTAAAGGAGTCTTCAATTTTGAGTTTTTATGAGGATATAGTCACCAGATTTGGAGTTCCTGACTCTATCGTATCTGATAACACTATGGAATTTGTAGGTTTAAGAGTAGTTGATTGGGCTGTTAAACATTGCATTCATTTGAATACATAATCAAATTATTACCCTCAGGGTAATGGTTTAGCTGAAAGCACGAACAAAAATCTCATCAAGATTATTAAAAGAACAATGGAGGATAATCAAAGGACCTGGCACATTAATTTGAACTATGCACTTTGGGCAGACAAAGTGACTCCTAAGAGGTCTATTGGTAATTCACCATACATGTTAGTTTATGGTAAAGAGGCTAGATTAACTCTATTTGTGGAACTTCCAGCTCTAGAAATTCTTCATCAATTGGAGATGTTTGAGGGACATGACCCAATTTCTGTGAGATATGCAGAGCTCATTGAACTCGAAGAATCAAGAGACAAAGCAATGAAAGCTTTGGAGTATCATCAACTCCAAACAAAGATAATATTTGACAAGAAAGCTACAACCAAAGTTTTCAAGGTGATAGTGTTCTCAAATGGGATGTTCTAAAAAGCAAGCCAGGCCATCACACCAAGTTTGACAACATGTGGACGGGTCCATTTATTATTAAACACTGCAAAGAACACAATGCTTATTAACTGGCCACAACAGAAGGTGAAGTACTTCCTATCCTAGTCAATGGGATACACCTCAAGCCTTGTTTTGAGGCCTGATAAGTTCTTCCATTGTACATATTAAGTGAGGTGTATGTTTCCAATAAGTGCTTCTGCGCTTTAGTTTAATTTTTTTCCATTTCCTAAGTGCTATTTCAGCACAGTAAATATTTTCTTTTCAGTTCTGCTGCTTCATTAGTACTAGCAACCTATTACTTTCTATCACTCTTAGGAAGATTGTATCCATGTGTGAATTTATCTTGGTCTATTATGAGGTTTTACTAAGTGACTCCAAGCCCAACGGATAGGTTTTGGCTACTGGTTTTCATGTTTAGCAGGCAAACATCCATCAAAGGTCGCTAGATATGTTGGTCAATTTTCACCTACGGGCTCAATCGGGTAGGATTAATTATGTTTCAGATGTTCATAAGGGCCAAATGGGACATTTGCATCAAGGGTTAGGTCATGCGTCTGATGACATTTCACAAGGATTTCATTTGAAAAGCATGCCTCAATCAGTTTTGGCACAAGAATTTTTAGAGAAGAGAGTTGGCAGGACCCTCTTGTTGTCTCGCCGACTAGCAGTGCCCTCTATTTGTTTGAATGCACCGGTCCTCAGGACATTCGAGTCACCATGACTCTTAATGTGTCCGTTCACATGGGACATCTTGCCGAAGGTAGCTCACAAGGTTGGCATCGAGGAGAGTGGTTTGTGTTTGGCTTAAGGTTCCGACGACCAAATGGAGTCTCATCGAAGGGATTGTTCCTTCGATATAATGTTTTGAGCTCAGCATGAGGTCTTGTCGACTAAGTAGGGTTTCACCAAAATAGGAGGAGCTCAGCGAAAGGTCTCGCTGACTGTTGGTGGTCTCCCCAAATGAGGTCTGAGCTTGAAAAGAGATGAAGGCCTCGACATGAAGTCCAGTTGAATGAGCAAAGTCCCGTCGAAAGAATGGAGCCCTTGGTGATATGTTGAACTCGTGGTGAGGTCTCTGTGACTAATGGAAGTCTTGGTGAGGTGAGACATAATTGTGAGGAAAAGAACGGCCTCACTGAGAGGTCTTGCTGACCCAAAAGGGTCTTGCCGAAGTAGGGCGAGCTCATTCCAAATGAAGGAAGTAGCTTCAGAGGAGGTCTCAGCAAAAAGATGAGAGTTCGGTGAAAGGTCTCACCAACCAGGCAGTGTCTTCCTGACTAAATGGGATCTCACCAAAACAAGATGGTTTTCCACGAGGTCTCATCAATAGTGGACATCCCTCCAATATGAAAAAGGTCACCCAAAGATAATGAGCTCGGTGAGAGGTCTTCCCGACCCGGTGGGGTCTTGCTGACAGATGATGAAGCAAGCTCACCGAAGGATTTTACCTTCGGCATGAGGTCCTACTAGTCAAACAAAGTCTCACCAAAAGGGTAGGATCTCAATGTAATATGGGGGGCTTCACTATAAGGTCTCATTGATGGAGTGAGGTCTCGCCAAAGTGAAGTGACATCGGCAAAAGAAATAGGTTTGGCATGATCTCCCCCCGACCTAAAGATGTCTCGCCAAAGCAAAAGGGATTTGCCAAGAGGTCTTCCCGACTGAGGGGGAGTCTTGCCGAAATGAAATGAAGCGAGCTATGGGCAAAGGAAAGTAAAGTCGCCATAATGTCTTGGCGAAAGTATAAGATCTAGTCGACCAATGAAGGGTCTCGGTATAGCGCCTGGCCGTCAGAGTATGGTCTTGCCGACATGGTGTGGTCTCAGCGAATGGTGGTTTCTTTGAGGTGACATCTCGCCAATGAGGGAGAGTCTCATTGACATGGAGTCTCATCAATATAACCTCTCCCCGACCTACCAGTGTCTCACTGAAAGAAGGATTTTTGAGCTCGGGGGAGTGTTTTATGTTCGCTATGATATCTTGTCGATAGCGATGGTCTCGACGACATCTTGTGCAGCGGTATAACTCATGAAGATCAGTATGCCTCCTAAGGGCATGCCATGAGGTCTTCCTGAAAGAAAAATTCTTGCCGATGGTCTGGGTGGTAGCCACTGTGGATGTCGTTATAACTTTTGAGCTCACTATGTGGTCTTGTCGATCGTCATGTCTTGCTGAATGCTGCTGCAAGGTCTAATCACATCGAGGAGACACATTTAGTGTCTCATCGACATGCGATTCTATCTGAAGGACCTATGACTACCCGAGAATCTTATGTGGAGTATGCTCGACCAATCTGAAGGAGCCAAGGACTAACCATTGACAATAGAGTGAAAACAATGTGGATCTATTATGAGCTCAAGAGCATTCAAAGTAACTCGACAGGGAGGTTCGAAGTATGGACACGACGACCATAAGTGAATGCAGTAGCTACAAAAGATCTGAAGGATTCTCTTGGGCATGAATCTTCACCGACATGGACCAGAGGGACGCACTTGAATGCAACATTAATTTCATGCAAAAGATCTAAGGGAGATTTTTTTGAAAGACAAATATTTTGTAAGCCCTAGTGGGGCGACATCTTTTTTGTATATAGGGAATTATTTTTTCCTCTAAAATGGAGTTTGGATGATGCATTAGAAAGAGTTAGTGATTTTTAGCAATCCTCTCTTAGCTGATGTATGCTTTGTAACTCACTTCTACTTTTTGGAATATAAAGTACATAGTTTACCTTGGCCACGATCGATGTTTCAGATTTATGTCATTGTTCTGCAAAGTGTTGTGCATTTCAGGTTAATGATTAAGTTATCTTGTGAATTTCTTTCATTCCTTTATAACTTTATTTGGTGTTTCACACCTTCCTTTGTAAAAAGCATCATAATGTGAATCACAAACTGTGTTTACATAATCACACATAGATTCTAATATGTGAAAATCTTTTCCTTTTTCGAAGAAGTGTGTGAATCAAACCTATTTGATATATATTAATGCAAAGATTATTGAATTTGATGTGTAACCTTATGGTCATCGACAATTTTCAAGTGTAGTCTAAGTATTCCATTGATCTCATTAGTTCGGTGTATCACCATAGTTTAGTTTTATTCTTATGCACTCTTTCTCCCTTTCCCTTCAAAGAATCAGTAGTTTAGGTGACACTAAAGGAAGCCGGCCTTCTTCGAAGGTTCAGTTCAGCTTCAGGTGACCCACAGCCTTGAAATGATCCCATGTTTCTCTAGAAAGCTCAATTTTCATAACTTTTCTTAGGGTCCATTTCTGAGAGATAATAGTACCTTCTATTGAAATTATCCTCTAGAGGTGAAAATGATGGTTGCTTTGGGTGTATGAGCTTTGCTAGGGTTTACTTGTGTCTACGCTCATTCTTGGCCCCTCTTGCGTCATATTGTGCTCTTTACACAAATTTTTTCTCTTTTCATTTATGTACGACCACATTTACTGTAGTTTTTTTTGTTTTAATATGCCTTCAACCCGCTCTAACCTAGTAGTTCATGTTGTGTTTGAGGTTTGATGACTTTTATCAATGGCTCCTCCTCCAAACAAACAACCTCAAAAATTTGTTCTAAAAGTGTTTCACGAGGTAAGTCTTTTGACTTCGTAGTTGATGTGGTTTTACATTTGCCTGATTTTGATTCTACTTGTCAATGGCTTGAGCAACACACCCTTGTTGGGAGGACTCCCCCTAAAATTTTTCTTAAAGAACGGGTCAACAAGGCTTGGGTCCCTGATGGGGTTTGCCTTGATATGGTCCAAAATTTAACCAAGGTTTTTTTTTTTGTTCCATTTTGTTGAGGTCAGTCATGTTCAGGCAATCCTAAACCATGGTCATTGGTATGCCAGGTCTTCTTTGTTGGTTTTCCAGGTGCATACTTAAGACTTTTCTATCTCAGATGACACCAAGTTGCGGGGCTTGGTTTGAATTGAATTTCCAAGTTTTGATGGGAAAATGGAGGGACATCTCAGAAAGAAATATCTAAGAACAAAAGTGCCTTCGATAATTTTTATTTTCATCATATTTCCTCAAAGACACTACTACTATGCCATAAAGTGGAAACATGCACAATTCATTTCCCACATTGACCCTTGGAGAGAAACACATGCTTAAATAGTTTCAACAACACTAATAATAGATTCAAACACACAAAATAAACAACCATAAAAGATGAGACAAAAGACATGAACACACAGATATACATGGGGAAAACCCTTTTGGGTAAAAAACCCCACACTCCAAAAGCCTAGATCACCATTGTATTATTCAACAAAAAAACAACAACAATACAATATCAAGCTCATAGACTTATAGAGTTTACATCTTGTTAAATTCTAGAGAATATTCAACAGCATAACCCCTCTAGACTACCTATCTCAGCGAGAGACATCTCACTCGGCTACACAGCCATATGGATCGACCACTAGCCTCTCAACCTCTCAGTCACATAGCTGCTTGGGATTCACCTTTTGTGAGATCCATCTCTCTCACCTTCCTAGCCTCTCAGAATACACCCAGGTTCTCAGCTAGTCTGTGCCTAGCCTTACAATCTCCCTACCTGCATTCAACCTCTTGGCCTACATCCAAATCTCGGTCTCCTCAGCTTATTCGGTGCCCAAATGCTCGAACTCCATGTAGCCTCTCAACCTCCACACTTCATCTTGGTCTCCACCTAGTAGTCATGGCTAGTACTCATCCCTTTGGCCTCACACTCAACAACCACACATCTTGGTTATCGCCGCTCATAGTTGATGTTGTCTCTCTGCTCCAAGCATCAAGATCTAGGAGAGTCCCCTCAACCTTCGCTACATCTGGCCTTTTGACCTACAACTCGACTTGACTAGAATTGACCTTTGCTTCCTAGGACTTCAACTAGATACATCTGAATCCCCTAAGTCTTCTCACCTCTATCTCTCTCTGACCGTTCAAATATCGTTCCCATTAGGGTTTCACCTAGAGCCACACACCATCATCAAATTTTGGCTGTCAAATAGATAGTCAAACAAATATCCACTATTGAGCTTAGGGTTCACCTAAACTCCCACCACTCTACCATAGTCAGGACACAACACCCTCGCGGTGTGGCAGTGACTACATCGCACCACCGCAGGCTCCTCCAAGAGTCACCAAGTCAATCATCGAGCACATGGGACCACATGCCATATGTCCTCCATGTCATTGCCACTTGTCAGACTTTAACATGATCCACCATCCTATTAGGTCCCACATCCATCGGTTGTTGGAAACCAACCATCGCTTTCCAACTGTCAACTCTACTTCATATTCTGCTTTGCATAATGAGGGATCCACCAAGACACACATCCACTACTTGTGCAGTTCTGGAGCATCAAAAGGGAATCTCCAATATTCTCAATAGGTCTTTCAAAAAAGACTTAAATATTAACTCGCAGCACCCTAGGTGATCCCCACACCTGTCAACATCCAAGTCACTACCATACACTATTGTCACCATCCACGTAGATCGGACATGCATACACCGCTTGTGTAATTCTAGAGAATCAAGCTAGGAATCTACAATATTCTCAACAAGTCTCATGGAAAGACTTAGATATTACTTCCCATCACTTCAAGTGGTCCCCACACATGTCAACAAAGGGATCGCTCAATCACCTGAAACCCAAACTTCACAACCTCTAGTCAGAGGTTAGGATTTTCCCAATCACCATGAAAACATAGGAGATCAGCCAGTTGGGAAGTTACAAAACTTCCAAACTCTGCAAAAAGGTTCCAAGATTAGAACCTTCATTGATCTCACGACCAACACATTGTTTCCCATTTACCACCTTTTAGAACATCGTGACAATACGTAGGCAGATGAAGGAGGAAAATATAAGTGCTCCAGGAATCAAACAAGCCAGTAAATTGAGTCACATTTCTCAACATTCTCCCACTTGATGTAGAACTTACTGGCTCCTTCCAATGCAAACATAGGAATCTTAAGCAATGATTTTTTTCTCCAACCAAGCCACCTACAACGACGTCCAAGATGTCCACCAACTCAGGAAATAGTTCCAACCATCCACCACAAGAAAAGGAATAAGCCAAGGCATATATGCACTATTCTCAAGAACACAAGCATTAGATCCTACAGATGGAAAAGGAACCAACACTGCCACCACTCCACTATGCTCATGAGAAATAAAGAGGAAACAATCTCAACTTGAACAGATACATGAAGTCATCCTCCAGAAATAAGACAAAACATCAGCTAGAACAAAAACCAAAAAAACTAGCTGCTTTCATCCAACTACTCAACCCACATGACTGAAAATAGCACCCACAACACGTGCTAATCCATCCAATCACTCATATTTCCAAGGTATCAACATCAAAAAAATCATGACACCATCACAACCAACCCATCAACCGTAGAAATAAGCTCCACATGCCAACTAGTTGAAGAAGACAAAGCACAAATAGGAACTCCCACTACATGGGTAACACCAAACTAAAAGATCAAGGCATATAAAAATTCAACCAACTGTTGTTTCACCTTATCCTCCATGTATCCATGAGCACCTACAACCAATCATCTCATGCTAAACTCCAAATGAAACACTGCACCATCATGAAGTTCTCAAGCATATGACCAATGCACCCAATACACAAAGAATAACCAGACCATTGTCAAAGTTCCAATCATATGAACCAGGAACTTATCATGACATCATGATTTACACATCCCCCTTAGGAGATCTCATTATCTGGGTGAACATAACATGGTCTTAAGAGAAATGCATCATGCCAAAACTCTAATGCGCAATCAAGAGTATACCATGACATGAAATAATACAACTCTAAACCAACATCACTTGTCAAGCACCGCCAACATCTCAACCAAAGAATCCAAGAGTCCTCCATGGCTCCAAGATGTTACACATATTCAAATAGTGTCCATGCAAAAGCAAAAGAACCCTTTTGCAACAACAAGATCTAAGAGTCCCTTCTAGTAATATCTACAACACTAAAGAAGATCATTCACCACCACATGATGAACACATAGTCACTGCTAAAGCTCCCACTAAATCGTGACATCGAGCTCTACAAGCATCATGACCAAACATATACTAACTAAAAAATCCTCTAGGTCCACAACAACATGTCCATCTGACAACAATGCCAACTAGCACCAAGATCTCCAAACCAAGCAGACCAAACCATCATTGTCACAAGCTTACACAAGGCAGTGTATCCAAGCTATCCATGACATTGTGATACACATGCTACAAGTCCCCATAGATAACTATTCAAGTACTCGACACCATTCATCCTCTTATCTCAAATCAACTACACCAATGCACAAGTGACCACAGATAAGGCTAGCTAACAAGTTTGCACCAGCAATGAATCAACCTTGTGGATATAGACAATTCACTTCCAAGTTGTCTCACAACAAACATGTAGGTAAAGACAACCCACAACATTGCACGACCCATAGATCCATTCAATAGAAAAATGAAAACCCATCATCACATTAGAAACAACAAAGCTAAGACCTCAAAGAGAACAACAACATAGACTACATGACTCAAACACCAGATCAAACTCATATCTGATTCACCAATCATGTCCACAATGAACACCATAGTCAAGAAACCCATACAAAACATCACAAGAATGCTGAGTGAAAAATAACATATCAACACTCCCATGTAGAGAAGACATCACACCTCCTCAAACCATGCCGAACTACTACTATCTCATCTAGTGACACCCAAAAGCTAGGGTCTAGAAAATAGCTCAACAACTCCACATAATTGCAAGTTTTGCTTGATCATGTAAAATGTGCAAAACCATAGAGCCATGCAAGTACAAATAGTAGTTCAGGAACTCCAGAACCATTTAAAGCAAACTCCAAAACCACCAACATGCGCATGCGTCTAAGAGACAGGATATTACAAAAGCTTCCAGATCATCCAATGACCAACTCCATAACCTTCATGCAATTGGGGTACAAAGAACAATGCCTTCAATACCAAGTCAAAGCACCCAAAATAAGAACATCACTCCATGGCTGAACAACAACCCAAGATTCTTCATACCATCAAGGAACCTACCGGATACCCAATATGAAAGCTCTACTACAACACAACCATAAGCAAAAACAATCACACCCCTTGCATCAGAGTCATCTACTGCCAATACACGAGCTTTAGGTCACATCATATGACCAACTCAAGTCTCTCCATCTTCACAATCTTCCATGTTGTGTGTTGTATTAGAAACTAAAGCAAGGACTTCCACTCACCAAAGGATCAAAACATTAGCCGATTCCTCTAGATTTTCTCAAGCCCAAGACTAAGAAATCTTCATAGAAGCAATACCCAAAACCAACAACACACTAGGAAGAAACACATCCTTGAAGAAGGCCCTGATACCGCTAGTTGGTATCAATAAGTCCTAGAATCCATTCTTCCTACAGTCACACCTCTCTAATACCACTTGTTGATATTAGCAATACCTTGTTGCTCTGATACCACTTGTTGGAAAAATGGAGGGATATATCAGAAAGAAACATCTGAGAACAATAGTGCCTTCGGTCATTTTATTTTCATTAGATTTCCCCAAAGACACTACTACTATGCCATAAAGAAGAAATAGAAACAGTTCATTTCCCACATTGACCCTTAGAGAGAAACATATGCTTAACCAATTTCAACAACACCAATAACAAATTCAAACACGCAAAATAAAAAACCGTGAAGATGAGACAAAAAACATGAACACACAAATATATGTGGGGAAAACCCTTTCAGGTAAAAAAACTCATACTCCAAAAGCCCAGATCGCCATTGTATTATTCAGTAACAAAAATAGTTACAATACAATATCAGGCTCATAGCCTTTATAGAGTTTACATCTTGTTCTATTTTGGAGAATATCCAGTAGCATAACCCCTCTTGACTACCTCTCTCAGTGAGAGACATCTCACTTGGCTACACAACCACACAACTTGACCACCGGCCTCTTGGCTTCTTTGTCACACAATAGCTCGGGCTTCACCTTCTGTGAGATCCATCTCTCTCTTGGATTCCTATCCTCTTGGCATACACCCAGGTTCTTAGCTAGTCCGCACCTAGCCTTACAACCTCCCTGCCTATATTCGGCCCCTCGGCCTACATCCAACAACTCGGTCTCCTCAGCTTATTCAACACCTAACCAATCAACCTTCACGTAGCCTCTCGGCTTCTGTGCTTCATCTTGGTCTCCACTTGGTATCCATGGCTAGTACTTGGCCCTTTAACATCTCACCCAACAACCACACCTCTTGGTTACCACTGCTCATAGTCGCCACCACTCTCTTTGCTCCAAGCATTGAGATCTGGGACAATCTCCTAAGCCTTTGCTACATCTGCCCTTTTGGCATAGAGCTTAGCTTGACCAGGGCTGACCTCTCCTCTGCCAGCACTTCCACTAGAGACATCTGACTCCCCCGAGTCTTCTCATCTCTATTTCTCTTTGACCGTTCAACTACTGCACCCATTAGGGTTTCACCTCGAGCCATATGCCATCATCAAATGCTAGCCATTGGATAAACAGTCAAAAAAATCTCCACTGTCGAGCTTAGGGTTCACCTAAATGACTACCGCTCTACTATAGTTAGGATGCAACACCCTTGCGGTGTGGTAGTGACTACACTGCACCATCCTAGGCTCCTCCAAGAGTCAAAGAGTCAATCATCAAGCACATGGGCCCACATGGCATCTATCCTCCATGTCATCACCACCTGTCAGCCTTTGAAATGATCCACCATCATATATGGTCCCACATCCATCGACAATTGGAAGCCAACCATCGCTTTCCAACTGTCAACTCTCCTTCATATTCTACTTGCCATAATGAGGGGTCCACCAAGACACGCATCCACCACTTGTGTAGTTATGGAGCATCAAAAGGGAATATCTAATATTCTCAACAAGTCTTCTAGAAGGGGCTTAAATATTAACTCCTAGCACCCCAGGTGGTCCCCACACCCGTTGGCATCCAATTCACCACCATATGTTGTCGTCACCATCCATGTAGATCAGACACACATACACTGCTTGTGCAATTCCAGAGAATCAACTTGGGAATCTACAATATTCTCAACAAGTCTCATGGAAAGACTTAAATATTAATTCCCATTGCTTCAAGTGGTCCCCACACATGCCAACAAAGGGATCACTTTGTTGTTTGAAACCCAATTTTCAAAACCTCCATTTGGAGGTTAGGATTTTCCCAATCATCGTGACAACACAAGAGATCGATTAGTCGAGAAGTTACAAAATTTTTGAACTCCATGACAAGGTTCCAAGATTAGAACCTTGAGAGATCCCACAACCAACACACTATGGCCCAGTTACCATCTTTTAGAACACTGCAACAATACTTAGGCAGATGAAGGAGGAAAAGATAAGTGCTCCAGGAAGCAAAAAAGCCAGTAAATTGAGTCACATTTCTCAACAAGTTTACCTTTTCCCTATGTGCCTTTTCTAAATCATATTGCGTCTTCTCTGGGGAGGGTCATTTGTATTGAGCCAGATGGGTTTTTTCAAGCTCAACCCCATAAATGTGTCTATATTGAAGTGGACCTTTCACAAGATTTGAAGGAATCCATTGAAATTCAAATTGGAGCCTTTTCATCATACCCAAAAGGTCACTTATTTTAATCTTCCTAACACGTGTTATAGGTGTTAGTCTGCAGACCACAAGATCAAGGACAACCCTTTGGCAATGCCTCATACTCTTTCTCTACCACGCGAGTCTGAAAAGCCTCATTAGGTGGATAATTTTGTTTCCAAACTTGATGAAAAATGGACCACAATTATGAATTGTAAAAATAAGTCCAGTGGCTCTAGGTCAGCTTCCAAAACCCCTGAGCCAACAAAGAATGTTTCAAACCCTTCAACGAAGGGGAAAGAATCTCCAGTTGGGGCTGATAATATTCCAGTGTGGCCTAGGCCAAAGTCTACACCTCAGCCTGTTACCGTTATGATAGCGTAGTTGAATACTTCTCCTCCTATGTTAGGAGCTCAAAGGAGGTCTCACAGTCCTTCTCTGCCATTGGAAGAAGGTGAATTTTTGTAGGAGATTCAAAGATTTTCTTCTCTAAATATTCAAATTGGGTGAGTTTGGCTAGAGTTTTTGCAAAATCTCTTATCTTCTTTGAATGAAGAGGAGCCAAACTCTGACAATATGGAGGATTTTCAATCATGAATTTCCTCTCATGGAATGTTCAAGGTCTGATAGACCTCTCTAGAAAGTATTCTGTTAGGGATACTTTGAAGAAATATTTTGATATTGAAGTGCTTTGTCTCCAAGAAGTTAATTTTTTTTTTCTCACGTTCTCTTGTCGCTCTATTTGGCCAACTAGTTAAATGTTTTGTATCGATCATGAAGCTAGGCGTGGTGGAGCTATCACCCTTTTGTCCCCATGATGGCATGCTTGTGTGGTCGACTGTGAGTCTAACCCCACACATCGGCTAGTTTGGATCCTTCTCGACATTGATAATCATTACTTTGGGATTATTAATGTTTATGCCTCTAATGATGCTGTGGAATGCTTTGTGCTTAGTGCTGAACTGTTGATTCATTGCTAGTTTCTACTTGGTTATTGTGTGGGGATTTAAATATGGTTGAGATGGCCTACGATAAAGATGGAACTTTTCCATTCAAATGGTTAGTTGGTGAAAGGGAGGTGTGGTTTTACATGCATAATAAATTGGGGCTCTTAGATCCCAATATTGGTTACCACCAATCTTATTCCCTCTGACAGACTTGGTACAATTACAAGGTTGGCTCTGATAGGATATTTAAATGCCTTGATCATGCTATAATCTCAACGTAATACTTTTTCTCTTTTGACATATCTTCTCTCCTGGCTAAGCCATTAGTGAATATGAATTTGTTAAATCATTTCCCTATTTCTTTTTGCATTGAATGGGAGATAAGACATCAGGTTTGAAAAACACAGTTCTTTTTTAACACATCTCTGCTTTTTCATCAACCCATATTGGCCCACATTCATAGAGTTTGGAATTTCAAGTGCAGGCTAGCTCATAATACAGGCTGGATTAATTGACAGAATGATGCTATCACTCACACGACAATATTTTTGCACATTTATGGGTGCAAGCTAGCCATTTTTCACCGGCGGTCTTATGAGGCTACCACAAATGACCTATGCTCAACTATCGAGGCTTTGGTGGCTAGCCCTTTCTTCTCATCATTACAAGTTAGGGTGGTGGAATTAAGACACAAAAAGAAAGTTGCCAACAATTATGCTGCCAGAGGTGCACACATCAAAGCTAGATTGCATTGGCTAAAAATTGGTGACCAAGCCTCCAAGGAGTTTTTTCTGGCCCTGTGTGCTAGCCACTCATCTCTAGGCATTAAAAAAATTAAAGATGGAATTTAGGTGCTCTCTCAGTTGCCTAACATTCTCTAGGCCTTTTTTCTTCATTATAAACAAGTTTTCACTACTTAGGAGTTTATGCCTGAGTGACAAAAAGCCCATCGGGATTGTCTTGCTATTGTGCCAATTAGGCTCTCTTTAGCCTAGAAATCCTTTTGTGAACAATTAATCATAGTTGAAGACTTAAAGGAAGCCATTCATTCCATGGTTGATGACAAGGCCCCAAGGATTGATGGTTTTCCTTGTGAATTTTACAAGGCCCTTTGGGATTGTGTTGGGCACAACTTCCATAAAGTATATCTTGAGGCTTTTCATTCCAAATCCCTAGGTAATTTAATAAACAAAGGAAAGATTAAATTCATACCTAAGTCTGGAGATCCCAAGAATATCTATAACTAGTGGCCTATCACGCTCCTTAATGTTTCTTATAAAATCATCGCCAAAGCTCTAGCTCTGAAGATCCACCATCTTTTTCCTTAGATTGTGTTCCTAAAGAAAACTGGGTTTATGAAGTCTAGATTTATCGTGGACAATATCATTGTTGTGTGGGAAGGAATGGAGTGGGCCAGGCGTTCACACCAGAAAGTTATTTTTCTCAAAACAAACTTTGCTAATGCTTATGACTGCATTGAATGGACTTTTATTTTGGCTATGCTGAAAGCCTTGAGGTTTGGGCCTAATTTCATTTAGGTTGTCCAAATGCTCTTCTTAGATTCCTTTGCTTGTATCACCATTAATGATAGCCAATCTCTTGCCTTTGGGATTTTCCACTCCATTCAACAGGCATTCCTGCTTGCTCCTTCTCTTTACATGCTTGTTGTTGAAGGATTTGGCTATCTTTTGGCCAATGCAGTTTCTTAACAACGTGTCAAAGGAATTACTCTGCCTAACTCCTAGAATCAACCGGTTAATGGAAATTTTGCTGATGACTCTTTTCTCACTCTTCTAGAAGGAAGCTCTTGAATGTCTTAACATTTTTTTCCTGGCATCTAGCTCTACCATTTAGTGGTATAAAAAATTGTGCCACAGACAATCTATATTGCCCACTCCTCACTAGATTCAGCAGTATGATTGGAAATGGATTGGGCCAGGGAAAATCTTTCAGCTTTTGGGTGCTCCCTTTTCCTTCTAGCTTCTCCAGTTGAGTTGTGGCAAGTTGTCCTCTCCAGGATTGAGCAAAAGCTAGCCTACTGAATTACCAAGCCTCTTTCTTTGGCAGGGAAATTCCAAGTGTGTTCAAAGATTTTAGCAGCCACACATGTCTACTACTCCTATTGTTGGGCCCCTTTGAAAGTTGCCCATACCAAGCTTGAAAATTTGCTTCGAGACTTTCTTTGGGCCTCTACGGAGTCCCACAAAGGGTTTCACCACATTTCCTAGGGGTTTTGCTACCTTCTCAGAGACTTTGGAGGACTTGGGTTTCTCTCCACTCAACACCAAGGGATTTCCTTTTTTGTGAAATGGAAAATTCTTGCTCTCACTAGAGATGAAGCCTGGAAGATTCTCCTCAGGCATTGCATTAAGTCCAATTTTCCTATTCATAGACCCACCCAAAACGGGATTGGATTTCAAACCCTTATGGCCATGAATGAACTAGTTCAAATTATGGGAAATTTCATGGCCAAGAGCCTTTGGAGAGCCTGGGAGGCAATTAATCCCTGGCTTCGTTGGGCCAGCTCTGGTTTCCATGATAGGATTTCACTCAATCAATAGAATGTTTGGTGATCACCTCTCTTTGCTAGTAATGGTAAGCCACTGGCTAAGTCACCTTGGCTTAAGGCACTAAGATTCCACAAGAAAGGCATTCAAACTTTGTAGTAGGTGTTTCAAAAACCCATAATGCACATCATGCCATGGGAAGATTTTTGTGCCCTTTATAGGCTTCAAAACCAGGACCGTGATACTTATTATGGTCTAGTGAATGTTATTCCTACAAATATGCTTCAACAGGTGGGAATTCATGGGTCCAAGCCCTTATGGAAGGACTGAAAGTGGTACTCAGACACCCCTTTTAGGAATTACAAGCCTAGGCTTGGTTATAGATGGCTTTCACCATACTTTCCTATCATTGAAAGTCTGAACCAGAGGTGGCTTCTTTAATCCCCTACTCATATCTAGTGAAAAATATTCTCTACCACTTGGTCTACAAGTGTTGAGCTGAAACTTTCCCACTTTTCTTGGTGTATTATTTTCTAAGGCTTACTTGTGGGTTCTCGGCTTGTTCACTTGGGGTTCTAGGACCCTCATTGCTCTTTTTGTGGGCAAGCTAAGTCTTTTAAGCATCTATTTTGGTTTTGTACCAGAGCTTAATAGTTTTGGAATTAGATTCATGACTTATTTTGGCATTTTAGACTAGAGCCCTTCTCTTGGCATATGATTCTGCTGGGAGACTCACCCATACTTCTTGCTAAATATACCCAGCTTTGGCACACTTTCAGGGTGGAAATCCTCTTGAATATCTGGAAAGACAAAAATGTCTACATATTTGCTAACACACAAATAGATAAAAATGTTTCTTTGTATTCTAAAGCTATTATTTGCTCTAATGTGCTCTTGCAAATTCAAGTTCAAGCCAACAAGGTTGCACTTGAGGTGGCTCACCTTCAAGTGCTTTTGGATCATTGGGGAAATGCCCCATGTACTATTGCTCAAGTGCATGCTGCACTCACTTCCTCTCATGTTTGGTCACCCTCTCAGGGTTGGCAAAAAAGTGACTACTTTCCCTCACTCTCAACCTTCTCTTTGGCATGGTTCCCACCCTCCTCAGTGGATTTCTCCTCCTCTGTGGGCTAGCCAGGGGTGGCCCTTTAGAGGAGTAGCGGTGGTGGTTCTGGGTGGCTGTTTGATGATACTCCTACTACTAGCTTTGGTTGGCCAAACTCTGGTAAATACTTTCCATGTCTAGTGCTTGTAATCTCGCCTCGACATGAGGATAACGATAAAGAGAAAGAGAAAGATGTTGATGATGGATGGGGTCCTCCTCTTGACATCACTCTAGACCTTGTTGATGTATGGGGGAAACACATGGATGATAGAGACCCTCTTGACTCTATTGGAACTACTCTGGCCATTTTATTTTATATGTTTGTAATGTTTATGGAATTCTAAGCTAGGCCCAAGTGACTCTTGGGGTGTGCCTTCTTACCACTCGCCCTTTTTTTTGTGAATATGTAACTTTATCTTTATTATTAATATAGATAGATTCCTATTCATAAAAAAAAATATCCTCTTGAGGTGGATCTATTTAACATGCGGCACTAGGAATCTTCAACATTGATATGCATGTGTTGAAGAAGTTATTGGTTAGCAGAGGCTTGAGACTCTCAAAATAATCAGAACATGGAAGATATATAGGAATCCCTTCTCTTTGGTCTTCTTAAAGAGTGCACTATGGATATCTTTGTAGTATTTTGATGCAATCATGAATCATTATAAAAAAAATCAAACACCTCTTTGTAGCTAAGGAGGATGAAGAAGAAAAAGATATTGCCTCAGTTCTTAGGTGCAAACCACATTCATGACATAATTATTTATGAACAATTTTTGGTGATATTTATCTTATTCTGTGGTAGAACTATTTTGGAGGATGTTGTTTGTACCACTAGCTTGGCATGCACCGAGAACTCACCCTATTTTTAACTGTAGTCACTTTTAGGGTGCTAAGATATTATGGATCAATGGAAACCATTTTGCACACCTTCATTTTCATGTGACAAAATTTAACCTGCACACCTCAATTATGGATATATTTTAAAATAATCTCTTTCTAAAATTTAGAAGGGATTTGGAATGTAATGATTTTGCAGATTGTTAAATGCCTCGACGTAATGTTGATAGTATGGAACGTGATCCCATAATGAGAACGTTATTGAAGCCTTTTGTCTATTTTAGATGATGCCTCCCTGATGATATTTTTGGAATGCTATGATCTCAGAAATTAAAAAAAATAGGTATAGTGAGGAATCCCTTGGATAAATGCAATTGGGAGGCATACAACCAAAATTAAAACCTTCGCCAATGTTTTACTTGTGTGCACTAACTTAGCAGTTAGGAAAGTTGATTCATGAATCCATAATTAGAAGTTGGTTGTTGCCTTCTGTGCTTTTTGAGAATTCCCTTATAGGCATGTATGAAAAATATGGGAATTTAAACAAAGCACGTGGCTTATTTGATAAAATGCATCAATGAGATCTAGTGTACTAGAATGCAATGATTTCTAGATATGCCCTGAGTTCTCAAGTGATAATTTATTCACATAGCTTTAATTTAAAACCTAATTTTCCCTTGATGAAATTTTATTAGCATTCAATTGGATGAATTAAAATATTTCATTGGCTCTTTTATAGCAAAGATAAAAGATTTTAATGCAATTTATGGGAATCTAATTAATTTTTTTCATGAATGAGTAAAACTAATTAAATTCCTTGTGAGTTTAGTTTATGTGTGGAATAATTAAGAGAGTAAACATTTTAAATCTTAAGTAAAAGATAAATTTTTTATGGAACCCTAAATTGGTTAAATTTTGATTTACCTAAATGAATTACTCAAACATATAATTGTGATATTGCTATTAGGATTCACCCGTGTAGTTTTACAAGTCAAACTAATTAACCCATGGTTCATGAGTAGTGGTTCACAAGAACCCATCTCTCATGATAATGAATGGTACAATTAGCACTCATTGCATCTAGGTGATGCACACAGAGGTGAAGCATTGGGCCTTCCTCGAAGGTCACCCATCCCAGTACTACTCTAGCTCAAGTGTGCTTAACCATAGAGTTTCCCCCAAGGTTAAGCCCACTTAGCTTCCAACCCCATTCACAAAACCTTCAACAAGTGTTGTGCCTTATGAATCATTCATTATAGAGCCCCTTTAGATCATCAATTGATAAGTAGGAGGTATTTTCCACAATGTGTCAAACTGTGATATTGCTATCAAGATTCAACCATGTACTTTTACAAGTCAAACTCATTGACCCATGTTTCATGAGTAGTAGTTCACAAAAACCCATCTCTCATGATAATGAATGGTACATTTAGCACTCATTGTATCTAGATGATGCTCATAAAGGTGAAGCACTAGGCATTCCCGGGAGGTCACCCATCATAGTACTACTCTAGCTCAAGCATGCTTAACCACGGAGTTTCCCCCAAGGTTAAGCCCACTTATCTTGTAACCCCATTTGAAAAACCTTCAAAAAGTGTTGTACCTTATGAAACATTCATTATAGAGCCCCTTTAGCTCATCAATTGATAAGTAGGAGGTATTTTGTAAGTGTCAAATTATGATATTGCTATCAAGATTTAACCATGTAGTTTTATGAGTCAAAATCATTGACCCATGTTGCATGAGTAGTGGTTAAAAATAACCTATATATCATGATAATGAATGGTCCAATTAAAACTCATTGCATCTAGTTGATACTCATAGAGGCGAAGCACAAGGCCTTCCCAGGAAGTCACTAATCTCAATACTACTCTAGCTCAAGCGCACTTAGCCTCAGAGTTTCCCCCAAGGTCAATCCCACTTAGCTTTCAACCCTATTTGAAAAACCTTCCAAAAGTGTTGTGTCTTATGAACCATTCATTATAGAGCCCCTTTAGCTCATCAATTGATAAGTAGGACGTATTTTCCACAGTGTGTCAAATTGTGATATTGCTATCAGGATTCAACCATGTAGTTTTATGAGTCAAACACATTGACCCATATTTCATGAGTAGTGGTTCACAATAACCCATCTATAATGATAATGAATGATCCACTTAGCACTAATTACATCTAGGTGATGCTCATAGAGGTGAAGAACTAAGCCTTTTAGGAGGTCACTCATCATAGTACTACTCCAACTCAAGCATGCTTAACGACCGAGTTTCTCCCAAGGTTAAGCTCACTTAGCTTGAAACCCCATTTAAAAAACCTTCAAAAAGTGTTGTGCCTTATGAAAAATTCATTATATAGCCCCTTTAGCTCATCAATTGATAAGTATGATGTATTTACACAATGTCAAATTCTGATATTGCTATCAAGATTCAACCATGTAGTTTTACGAGTCAAACTCATTGACCCATGTTTCATGAGTAGTGGTTCACAAGAACCCATCTCTCATGATAATGAATGGTCCACTTACACTCATTGCATATAGGTGATGCTCATAGAGGTGATGCACTAGGCCTTACTAGTTAGTCACCCATCTTAGTACTACTCGAAATCAAGTGCGCTTAACCACAAAGTTTCCCCCAAGGTTAAGCCCACTTAGCTTGCAACCCCATTTGAAAAACATATAGCAAGTGTTGTGCCTTATGAACCATTCATTATAGAGCCCCTTTAGCCCATTAATTGATAAGTAGGAGGAATTTTCCACAATGTGTCAAATCGTGATATTTCTATCAAGATTCAACATTGTAGTTTTATGAGTCAAACTCATTGACCATGTTTCATGAGTAGTGGTTCACAAGAACCCATATCTCATTATAACGAATGGTCCACTTAGCACTCATTTCATCTAGGAGATGCTCACAGAGGTGAAGCATTGGGCCTTCTTGGGCGGTAACCCATCACAGTACTACTCCAGCTCAAGCACGCTTAACCAAAAATTTTCCCCCAAGATTAAACCCACTTAGCTTGCAACTGCATTTGCTAAACCTTCAGAAAGTTTTGTGCCTTATGAACCATTCATTATAGATCCCCTTTAGCTCATCAATTGATAAGTAGGAGGTATTTTCCATAGTGTGTCAAATTGTGATATTGCTATTAGGATTCAACCATGTAGTTCTACGTGTCAAACTCATTAACCCATGTTCCATGAGTAGTGGTTCACAAGAAACCATATCTCATGTAATGAATGGTCCACTTAGCACTCATTGAGTCTAGGTGATGCTCATAGAGGTGAAGCACCGAGCCTTTCTGAGAGGTCACCCATCACAGTACTACTCCATCTCAAGTGCACTTAATCGTGAAGTTTCCCCCATGGTTAAGCTCACTTAGCTTGCAACCCCATTTGAAAAACCTTTAACAAGTGTTGTTCCTTATGAACCATTCATTATAAAGCCCCTTTAGCTCATCAATTGATAAATACAAGGTATTTTCCACAACATGTCAAATTGTGAAATTACTATCAGGACTCAATCGTGTAGTTTTACGAGTCAAACTCGTTGACCGATGTTTCATGAGTAGTGGTTCACAAGAATGCATCTCTCATGATACTGAATGGTCCACTTAGCACTCATTACATCTAGGTGATTCTCATAGAGGTGAAGCATTGGATCTTCCTAGGAGGTCACACATCTTAGTACTACTCTAGCTCAAGCACGCTAAATTACAGAGTTTTTGCCAAGGCTAAGGCCACTTATCTTGTAACCTTATTTGAAAAATATTCAGCAAGTGTTGTGCATTATGAACCGTTCATTATAGATCCCCTTTAGCTCATTAATTGATAAGTAGGAGGTATTTTCCACTGCTTGTCAAATTGTGATATTGCTATCATGATTCAACTATGTAGTTTTATGAGTCAAACTCATTGACCCATGTTTCATGAGTAGTGCCTCAAAAGAAACCATTTCTCATGATAATGAATGTTACACTTAGCACTCATTGCATATAGGTGATGCTCACAGAGGTGAAGCACTGGGCCTTCCTTGGAGGTCACCCATCATACTACTACAACTCAAGCATGCTTAACCATGAAGTTTCCACAAAGGTTAAGCCCACTTAGCTTGCAAACCTATTTGTAAAACCTTTACCAGGTATTGTGCCTTATGAAACATTCATTATAGATCCCCTTTAGCTCATCAATTGATAAGTAAGAGGTATTTTCCATAGTGTGTCAAATTGTGACATTGTTTTTAGGATTCAACTGTGTAGTTTTATGAGTCAAACTCATTGACCCATGTTTCATGAGTAGTGGTTCACAAGAACCTATCTCTCATGATAATGAATGGTCCACTTAACGCGCATTGAATCTAGTTGACACTCACAAAGGTGAAGCATTGGGCCTTCTTATGAGGTCACCCATCCCAATACTACTCCAACTCAAGCACACTTAACCATAGTTTCCTTGAAGGTTAAGCCCACTTAGCTTGCAACCCCATTTTCAAAACATTTAACATGTTGTGACTTATGAACCATTTATTATAGAGCCCCTTTAGATCATCAATTGATAAGTAGGAGGTATTTTCCAATTCATGCCAAATTATGATATTGCTATCAAGATTCAACCTTGTAGTGTTACAAGTCAAACTCATTGACCCATGTTTCATGAGTAGTGGTTCACAAGAACCCATCTCTGATGATATTGAGGTTGAATCTTGATAGTAATATCATAATTTGAAATGTTGTGGAAAATATCTCCTACTTATCAATTGATGAGATAAAGGGGCTCTCTAATGAATGGTTCATAAGGCACAAAACTTTCTGAAGAATTTGCAAATGGGGTTGCAAGATAACTAGGCTTAACCTTGGGGAAAAATCTATGGTTAATTGCGCTTGTGCTAGAGTAGTATTGTGATGGGTGACCTCTTGGGAAGGCCCAATGCTTCACCTTTATGAGAATCGCCTAGATATAGTAAGTGCTAAATGGAACATTCATTATCATGAGGGATGGGTTCTTGTGAACCACTATTCATGAAACATGGGTCAATGAGTTTGACTCATAAAACTACACTTGTTGAATCTAGATGGCAATATCACAATTTGACACACTATGGAAAATACCTCCTACTTATCAATTGATGATTTAAAGGGGCTCTATAATGAATGGTTCATAAGGCACAACACTTAATTAAGGTTTTGAAAATAGGGTTGCAAGCTAAGTGGGCTTAACCTTGGGGGAAACTATGTGGTTAAGCACACTTGAGTTGGAGTAGTACTTAGATGGGTGACCTACCGAGAAGGCCCAGTGTTTAACCTCTATGAGCATTTCCTAGATGCAATGAGTGATAAGTTGACCATTCATTATCATGAGATAAGAGTTTTTGTGAACCACTACTCATGAAACATGGGTTAATGAGTTTTACTTGTAAAACTACATGATTGAATCTTGATAGCAATATCATGATTTGACATGCTGTGGAAAATACATCCTACTTATCAATTGATGAGCTAAAGGGGATCTATAATGAATGGTTCATAAGGCACACCACTTGTTGAAGGTTTAGAAAATGCGGTTGGAAGTTAAGTGGGCCTAACCTTGGGGGAAACTTCATGGTTAAGCGTGCTTGAGCTGGAGTAGTAATGGGTGACCTCCTAGGAAGGTCTAGTGCTTCACCTCTGTGAGTATCACCTAGATGCAATGAGTGCTAAGTGGACCATTCATTTTCATGAGAGATGGGTTCTTGTGAACCTCTACTCACGGAACATGGGTCAATGAGTTTGACTTGTAAAACTACACAGTTGAATCTTGATAGCAATATCACAATTTGACATGCTGTGGAGAATATCTCCTACTTATCAAACACATATTTTCCTCTTTCTTTTTTATTACCTTTGAGCATAAAATTGGCAAGATATAACAATTAATATAGTGAACATTTAAATTATAAATGAAATTGAATAATACATATTTATAATGTTTTATCTTGAAAGTTACTATCTGACACATAGAGGGAGTGTTGCATGTCCAAGATCTTCTCAACACAAACACCCTTGAAGGAACTAGGTTCTTACATAGAACCAACCTGCCTTCACAATATGAACATAGCCTTGTCCAAGACACTCTCGAGTGTACATTATACCCAAGTTGGATGCACCCTTGTGTGGCCCTTCTCCAAATGAAATGCCAACTAAGACACCAAACCTCCACTTTTGTGTGATTCTTGAATTCCTATATTTCTTTCTCATTTTTTCCTCTTTGTCCACATTTCAATTATTTTATAGGTTTAAATAATAACCTAAGGGTGATTTCAAAATTCACACCCATTCACAATAATAATAATATTTAATCATATTTAAATTCACATTCTTTTATTGTAATGTATTTTCACAAAGAAAAAGTTCAGTAAAATTAGGGTGTTATTGATTCCCCTTGCATTCCATGAAAGCACAATCATTTTTGAGAGTGAGAAAAAAAGAGAGTCAATAGTCTTTATTGACCTTGATTCCACCAAATTCTCCCCCACTAGTTTCATTTTTTTTGGTCCTTCTTCCTTCCCACTTTGAGAGGATTCTCCAATCCCCCATTTTTGGGGTTCTTTTGTTGCAATCCTAATGCTAGTATACCTTTGCTACCTTTATCAAGAGCTAAAAGCACCACCTATGTGCCGAGATCAAGATTCTATTGGGCTAGATCCTTTTCCAAATCTAAAATCCCAAAAGGAGCCAACTCACAACATACACCAATATCCTAATCAATATCCATTTGAGAAGCAGAATACTCCACCAACTATTTTTTCTAGCTGGCATCCTCCTTGGAAGGTTTCTACACAACCTCCACATTGGCTACTCCTAGAAGTTCTCTTTTTGGGTTCCCTTCATGACCATGAAAGTATTCCAAGGCCTCAAAGAATTTAAAGGTGTCATCCCCTTGTCTATCATTAAGAGAATCATTATAGACCCTTCCCCTACTTTGGGAATCGAGACTTTACCAAGACAAAACCTCTCTATCTGCAACGCCTATGTTATAGAGGCTTTCCCTTTATCCTTCACTTGCTCTAAATGAGATGGCACCTTGGTTGTAGCTCCATTGGTAGCCTTCCCCACAAGATTAATTTTAGGACATTTCCATTGCAAGTGTGCATACACATGAAAAGTCTAGCATTGGAACAAAAGAGCTTCATAGTCAAGTTATTGAATCCACATAGTGTCTCCAAACCCGAATATCCAATGATATTAGCAGAGGGTTATTCAAATCAATTTCAACACAAATACATGAAAAATAGATTACCTTCTTATCGAATGCCTATTGCAATGGGCCAATTGGATTTCCCAATAATAGAGAAATCATGTGCAAGATGTCATTTCTCTAAACCTCCAATATAAGCCACAAGAGTTTAACCCACACAAGAACCCACTATAGGAGCTCCTTAGAAGAATTAAACCTTATATACCAAGGCTTAATAAAAATACTCACTTGGCTGTAAAAGTATGGAAACCCCTCATAGGCCTTGTTGCAATCTTCTAGGCATGAGAACACCACCTCAAAATAATTATTAGCAACCAACATCACCTCAATTACTATTTACTATTACACCCCAATTGTGTTATTACTATTTACTATTACTATGTAGGGTAAAATGTGAATGTAATGTGAATTTAGTGGATAAATAAATTGTGTGTGCACTTTGTTACCACTGCTTTATGAATGAATTCCATCTAATTCAATATTATATGAAGGAATGCATTTATGTGATTGGATGAATATTGTGTTGATATTCTAACTTTGGAGATGTATTATGTATATTACATATTTTGTGAACAACTAATTGCTGCATGCATGTGTTAGTGATTACATGTATATGTTCAATTCCTCCAGGTGGAGGGGAAGTATCAATCAAGAGAAGGTATTGGTTGGGTAACCAATATCGTAACCTATATGAGATTTCACACCCCCTAATAGAATAATTGAGTCAAGTTCTTAAGTGGGAAGTTGGTAAGTCATACCTAGTCATTATGTTTGCATTAGTAAGAGTCTTGTTTACTTTTGAGTGCATTATTGGTTGATGTTTATCTACTATGTATAGATATATCACTTGTAGGATCTAATCAATACCATAGTAATTGAGTGTGGTTTTTGTTGTATGAATCAAATGTGTCTATATATAATGTATATACATATATCCATATACGTGTATGGTAGCAATTGGACATTCCCATATGAATGTATCGATACATGTATACATACATACATATATATATATGTGTGTGTGTGTGTGTGTATGTATACACAACCGATATATTAACATAAAAATGTGATTGCTATCTTGATGTATTCATTTGTATATCGATTATATATACATGCTTTATTGACATATGATAAGTATGTATATATATATATGTAAGTATATAATACGTATATGTTATATTTATGAATTGAAATGATATTTGATTTGAGATCGAATATCTAAAGCAATGATTATTAGTTGATTTGTAATTAAATCAAAGGCCGAACTATGAGATAGTAATGACTATACTCTTTAGTTGCATTATACTCTTGCTATCTGTGAAAGGAGAGTTTATAATCTACAAATATTGAGTAGTCATTAAGTCGATGATAGATAATAGAATAAGTCGATGCCTCTTTTGTGGAAGTCATGGACTAAATGTAAACTCTTTATACTCCATTTTCATGTATTGACCAACATCGGTTAAAACATGTAAATATGTCAATGACTTTTTCAATCAATTTAATATATGGATCGATTCATATTATGACTTAGTCGATAGAGGCTTGGTGTTGCAAATATGATGTTGACTGCTTTAGATGTAAAGGAAATTGTGCCAACTCTATATGTTATTATGAAAATTTGGCACAACCTTTGAATCCTTATTCCTGTAGATATCCATTTTGAGATGCAAAAAAATTTCTATCATGTGGGATTTGAATTGGTCTCTAATTGCTGTCATTTAACTAAGTCGACTTGTAGCTATTTAAGCTGAGTATGTGCTTATATGTTCACCACATTTTGAACTAAGATAGATGTGTTGTTGTGAATTCCCGCTTCTATAAAAACCATGCCTAAACTGTAGGCAAAGTAATTACCTGATTGTTGTATAAATAGAGAAGTAAGTTCATTTGTTTGGATGCATTCTTCTATGCATTATTTCTTGAGAAAGTTTCTACATTTTATCTACCTTTCTATCTACAATATTCTATCAAGGACAATGAATGAGAGCCTTGAGTTTTAGAGAGAGTTTATTATTATTTTGAGAGAAGTATTTTCCAACTTGTGAGATTAGTGGTTATTGAGTCTTTGTTGAAGGATCAATACTAGGCTAGTTGCTGATTTGGAAGTGTTGTGACTGTAGCCAGTTAATTGGAAAAATTATCATAGGCATGAGGATATTCTCCCCTTATTTGTATTAGTGTTGAATGATTTTCTTCTTGAATATTTAAACTAGTCTTTTATAGTTACTTACATTTAGGGAAAAGTAATGTTTTCTTTGAAAGAAAAGTGGAAACCATTTACTTTATTTATGTAATGTTTGTAATTACTCCATGATAGGAGAGACTATTTTCCATAGGTATTGTTATTATAGTTGATATGGTTAAACATGGATAGAAGACGTTGTTTGTCATATGTATTGTTATTATACTCGATATGATTTAACATGGGTAGGAGAGATTGTTTGTCATATGTATTGTTATCATACTTGATCTGATTAAACATGGATAGGAGAGACTATTTTTCATAGGTATTGTTATTATACTTAATTTGATTTAAAATGGGTGGAAGAGATTGTTTGTCATAGGTATTGTTATTATACTAGATATGATTAAACATATACAAGCTTAAGGAACACTCATAGCTAGATATTTAATTATGCTAGATGGGTAGCAGGTTACTCCTGGGATTGTTATCTAGTGAAGGGAGGGAACTAGTAGGTTACTCCTGGGAATTTTATCCAGTGAAGGGAGGGAACTAGTACTTTTCTTTATGAGTTGTGTTTTCTTAGGTTGTTAAAGAGATAGGTTATCCTGGGAGTAGCTTTCCCATGGAGAGGGATTTCCTAAGAATAGATATAATGGCCTTAAGTCAAAATGATATTTCTAAAGTGCAAGTGAATGGTAGACCATCTCTTGATTATACTGAGTGAGAAAAAATTGGCCAAAGTAGTGTGATTTCCCTAGGCTTTACTATCAGCTCACTATGTTCATTTAAATGCATGAGGGATACCTATCATAGGTTATAAATCCTAGTCATGTAGGGCACAACACTAAGCTTAGAGTGGTATGTCATACAAGGTTACCTAACCAATACCTTCATCGAAGGGTGGGGACATCTATCATTGATAGATGTGTGAGGGACTACATATGAGTTCATGGTTGGTAGAAAATCACTTGAGTGATGCTTCTCCTCCTCAAAAATTGATAGAAGACCAAGGTTTTGAAGGGGGGATTCTTGGACCATCTATATATTATTCTATGAAGCTAGAAGGATCTATGTATGCAGTTTTGTACTTTCTTGAAATATTGTACTTTGAAAAATATTGTAATGGAATGGAAATCCTTATTATATGTTTTAATAATCTTTGTTCATATATTCTTAACAAAGAAAGGAAAAAAAATTATTGAGAGGAAATTTACTTCAGTGAATGTTTAGCATATTACATGTGGTATCAGAGTTACCAGGTTTAGCTCTAGAACCTATGAGCTCATCATTCTTTCCATCCAACATTATCTAATATTGTGAATTCTTGTGCCAAGATGGTGCATCTTAGATTAATGACTCGAAAGTTAGTAATAAAAAATGAGTGCTACCTCAAGGCCAAGAAGGAAAGAGAAGCCATTGCTAGAACAATAGAGGGAACCAACTATGAAAATTCCATCTGATTGAGTGACACTGAAACATTTAGTCACACACTTTCTCAGATTAGTGATGTGAAGAGGAAGATGAAGATGGAGGCTATGTACAATAATCTACCTTCCATCTCACCAGAAAATTCTGAATCATTATCACTTTCTAGGGATATTCCCTTGGAAGGAAGTGTTACTCTAGAATTTATCTTTAGGAACCCTAGAGTTCTTCTAATGGTAGAATTAATAGTAATTTCCTCAAGTAATGAGTCTGAGGGATATGTACCTCAAGATTAGCTAGATGAGAAATGGTCTCATGAACAAATGTCTATGAAAAAGGTAGACAATATTGTTGATGAACACCATACTAGCACTGAACCTTGTAACTATGTATCAGATAAAAAATCCAAAGGCTACTATCCATTTTGGGATAGGTATGAACAATTAAGGGATGAGAAAAATGATAGAGATGAGAAATAATCTCAGTCTATAGGATATACTCCATTAAGTTATGTGTTAGAGAGTGAATCTGAGGGATACTCCGCACTTGACTATCTGAATACTCACTCCATGTAATCAAAGGATATTGAAATCCTTATGAAATGAATAAAAAATATTTGTTTATCAAAAGTGTGTGCTTAATCTTATGTGGAATTCTCTATGTGTATGAATTCCATTTTTAATATTTTCCATAAGATAGTTGATAACATAATTTAGTCTAACATGGATAAGAAGTTGGGAAAGGACCAACATGAATTGAAGCTAGGATTGACCAAATTTTGGCAAGGTTAGATAACCTTGAACAAGAAAGGGCACAAGCTTGGGTTGAGAAAGAGGTTCCTATTAATTAGAATGAAGGTGAAAACTCTTCTCATGGGCATAAAAAAACCCATGATCATGAAAAAGAAAGATCGCCAACACCATCTATGTAAAGAAATAAGAAATGTATGACTTATGAACTTTCTAAGGATATGAAGAAGATTGTTCCACCCAAGTTTGAGGAAAGAACCAATGATGATGAAGCTAAGGAATGTTTTGTTCAAATGGAAAAGTATTTCAAAATAAAAAATTACACTAAGACCACTAAAGCCGCTTGGGGTGTATACTAGTTAGCTGGATAAGTCTCTACTTGGTGGATGAACTAAAAGTTGGAACTCAATATCAACTCATGGAAGTTGACATGGGGGGAATTTGTTGAGATTTTCTACAAGAAATGGTTGCCCCAACTATACTATGACCAAAATATCATGGATTTCTAGAGTTTGAAGCAAGGAAATATGTCGGTCAATGAGTATTGGGAGAAGTTTAATCAACTTCTGCGTTATGTGCCTATATACCATAAGGATGAATGTTTCTGTATAAGGAAATTTATAATGGGACTTAACAATAAAATCAGAGGAGAAGTGGATATGCATGGTCCTACAACTATGAATCTTGTACATATGAAAAATAAATTAAGTAGGAGCAAAATCTTAGGGCTATCTCCAACCGACAGGAAAGTAAACATCGTAAGAAGGCTATAGAAATTCCTAACAAGCCCTCTCCAAAGAAGATGGAGGTTGTGTAAAATGTACCTAAGCAAGGAGAAAAAGGTAACCACAATAGTGGAAAAGAGTTGAGAAGAGAATGGAAGAAGAATGGTTCCAACAACATTGGTGGAAATGCTAGTAAATCTGGAGAACCCACAAAGAAGAAGGTACCATTTATGGGATGCTATACATGTGGGGGAGACCATCTTGCTAGGGATTGTCCTAGTAAGCCTTTTGGAAATTCACTACCTACTTAGTAGGAAATGTTTCAACAAAGGATACATGCAACAGTGGATGACCGCCAAGCAAAGTATCAAGTAAATCCCATTGAAACTCTAGGCATTTTGTTTAGTTTACCCATTTCAGTTCTTATTGATACTAGTGAAACTGAGAATTTCATTTCACCTAGAGTAGCTAAGAAATTATCTAGAAAGGCTAGACACATGACAATGTCTTGGGATGTTGAGTATGCAAACCAAAAAAGAGCAAAGGTAGAACAATGCTTGTTTGAGGCTAGGATTGAGCTACCTTGTTTCTCTACAGAAGTAAACCTATATTTCACACCCTAAGGTCCTATGGTGTAATATTAGGTATGAATTGGTTGTGGAGACATAGGGCTAAGGTATATTTCCATGTGAAAATTGTTGAGTGCCTAGATGATTTTGGCTATCAAGTGAATTTCCAAGGGATACCTAGAGAAGGAAAGATTCATCAAATCTCGACAATGCAACTAGTAAGGGCTAAGAAGAAAGGGTGAAAACTCTTTTCCGTTAAGATTGAAGAAATTGAAGATCTTGATAAGTTGGATTTCCAAAGCTTCCAAAATATGGAAGATGGTGAAGTAGATGACACTGGAATGTTAGACATGGAAAGGCATCTTATATTGAGAAATTTTTTGGATGTGTTTCCAAATGAGTTACTTGGGGTACCACCAAAGATGATATTTGATTTATCTATAGATATAATTCTAGGGCATGAACCTATTTCCAAGTTGCCTTATAGGATGATGACAACTGAGTTAATGGAGCTTAAGGCACAATTGGATGAACTATTGTCAAAAGGGTTTATTAGACCAAGTGTTTCTCCTTGGGGAGCACTGGTCATTTTTGTAAAAAAAAGGATGGTACTTTATTTTTGTGCATTGAATATTGCATGCTTAACAAAGCCATGGTGAAGAACAAGTATCTGTTGCCACACATTGATGATCTTTTCAACCAAATGAGAGGAGCTACCATATTCTCAAAAATAGATTTGATATCTGGATATCACCAATTGAGAATTAGAGATGAAGATATCTTTAAGACTGCATTTAGAACTAGATATGGACACTATGAATTCACAGTTTTACCTTTTGGGCTAACAAATATACATGTTGCATTTATGAATCTGATGAATAGTGTATTTAGGGACTGCCTAGATAAATTTGTCTTGGTTTTTCTAGATGACATCTTGATTTATTCTAAGGATGAGGATGATCATTTTAGACATTTAGAGATAGTTCTACAACAGTTAGGAGAACATAAGTTATATGGTAGACTATCTAAGTGTACTTTCTTCCAAAGGATAGTGCATTATCTAGGGCATGTGATCTTGGTGGATGAAATATCTATAGATCCTGCTAAGATCAAAGTTGTACTTGAGTGGCCAATACCCAAGAATTTGTTTAAGGTAAGAAGTCTTATGGGTCTAGTTGGGTACTATAGGAAGTTTGTTGCGAACTTCTCCAAGATTATTTTCCCAATTAATTCTTTACAGAGGAAAGGGAAGAAATTTGAGTGGACTGAGAAATGTCAAGAAGCCTTTGATCTACTTAAAGAGAAGTTGACCACTTCGTCGATCTTGAAAGTACTAGATCCTAAGGGCAACTTTACAATTATCATAGATGCATGTGGGAAAGGTTTAGGTGTGTTAATGAAAGATGGGAAAGTGATTGCTTATGAATCTAGAAAGCTGAAACCTTATGAACAAAATTATTCATCACATGATGTGGAGATAGCAACAAGGGTTCACACATTACAAACGTAGAGTAACTACTTGTTAGGAAAACCCTTTGAATTGAAAATTGACCATAATGGGTTAAAGTACCTTTTTCACTCAACCTAATCTAAATGCTAGGCAAAGAAGATGGTTGGAGTTAATAGTTGACTATGACTTCATTATCAATTATATAAAAGTGAAAGAGAATCGGGTTGCCAACGCCTTGAGTCAAAGATGTCATATTACTTCAATAGTAATGATTCAAACTGATTTCAAGGGACAAGTGTTGCAAAAGTGCAAAGAAGACAAGTGTTACTTGAAAGTCAAGAAGGCACTCACTAATAATCCACAAGATTCTAGGTATGAAGGTTTTTATTTTGAACCTAATGGATTACTTAGATATAAAGGTAGGATGTACGTACCTAATGTAGATGAGTTAAGGAATCTGGTATGGAAAGAAGTATATGAAGCACCGTACTTTGGACAATCTGGAGTGACCAAAATGATGGTAGATGTTAAGCAATTATATTTTTGGAAAGGGATGAAAGGAGATGTTGCTAATTTTGTGGCTAGGTGTCTTGAATGCCAAAGGGTGAAAGTGGAGCATCATCATCTTGCAGGCTTGTTATATCCACATGACATACTAGAGAGGAAGTAGAAATTCATAAGTATGGACTTTGTGCAAGGATTTCCTATGTCGAGAAATAAGCACAATGCCATTCTTGTGGTAGTAGATAAGCTTACCAAAGTCGCACATGTTTTATACCCATAAATATAACTGATGGATCACCTATCATAGCAAGAAAGTTTGTGCAAGAAGTGTTTAGGTTGTATGGAATTTTGGAGAAGATTATCTTAGATAGGTATGCATGAGTCACTTCTAGGTTTTGGAAAACCTTGTTTTTTGCACTAGGGACTTAGTTGAATAGTAGCACAACATATCATCTAGAAACAGATGGAAAAAAGGAAAGGGTGAATCAAGTATTGGAAGACCTACTGATAATGTATTGCATGGATCAGCAGTACAAGTGGGAAGACTACTTCACCTTAGTAGAATTTTCTTACAATAATTCTTATCATTTTGCGATAAAGATGGCTCCTTTCGAAACATTGTGTGGTCGAAAGTGTCAAACTCCTATAAGTTGGGATAGAATTGAGGATAAAGTGATCCTTGGGCCAGAGATGTTGGTTAAAATGGATAAGCAAGTTAAGATTGTTAAGCAAAGGTTGGTTGAAGCTAACAAAATTTATGTCGATGCTAAGAGAGTGCCTCAAAGTTTTTCCATAGGTGATAAAGTGTTGTTGAGAGTAAAACCTCACAAAAGATCCATTAAATTTGGAAATTATTCCAAGTTAGCCCCGCATTATGTTGGACCTTTTGAGATTCTTGAGGAAGTGAATCTGATATCCTATCAAATAGCATGCCACCCGCTCTTGCCAGAATGCATAATTTCTTCCATGTGTCTTACCCTAAGAAGTATGTACCCGGTGATAATCATGTGATTGATTGGACTGCTTTATAGGTATAGGACCTCAGAGTGGTAACACTTGGGCCTGTCAAGGTGCTTAGAATGTGTAAGCTTCACTTGTGTAACAGGGAGATTCTGCAGTACAAAGCCTAGTGGGACCAATATGCAAAAGACTCAACCACTTGGGAAGATTATGTTGAGATTCAAAAAAAGTTTCCTCACATTTTAGATGCTTTTGAGAATGTTTTTATTGTTTTTATTGTTTTTATTGTTTTATGTTGCTACATAAAATCATTAGGGATGATGATTCACAAGGGGGGAGTATGTTACACCCCAATTGTGTAATTACTATTTACTATTACTATGTAGGGTAAAATGTGAATTCAGTGGATGAATAAATTGTGTGTGCACTTTATTATCACTTCTTTATGAATGAATTTCATCTCATCTAATATTATATGAAGGAATGCATTTATGTGAATGAATGAATATTGTCTTGATATTTTAACTTTGGAGATGTATTATGTATACTACATATTTTGTGAACAACTGAATTTCGTGCATATGTGTTAGTGATTGCAAGTATATGTTCAATTCCTCTGGGCAGAGGGGAAGTATCACTTAGGAGAAGGTCTTGGTTGGGTAGCCAGTATCATAACCTATCTGAGCTTTCACACACCACAATAGAATAATTGAGTCGGGTTATTAAGTGGAAAGTTGGTAAGTCATCCCTAGTCATTATGTTTTCATTAGTAAGAGTCTTGTTTACTTTTGAGTTCATTATTGATGTTTATTTGTTTGATCTTGAGAGTTCTTTCCTTGTTACTATGTTTTCATTTATATATGGAACATATGAGGAATATGTATACACACACACATGCATTCCGATGATAGAATATATGAACAGAGGAAAACACACATGAGGGTACATAGGTAGACGTATCTATGCACACTTATGCACGAGTTTCTTATATGCATGGAACTATCCAATGGATCTCATGACATGTATATGTATACGTATAGATATATTTCTTGTAGGATCTAATCAATACCATAGTAATTGAGTGTCATTTTTGGTGCATGAATCGAATGTGTATATATACAATGTATATACATATATCCATATGTATATATGTATCCATATACACATATGGTGGAAAATGGACATGCCCATACAAATATATCGATACATGTATACATACGTATACATGTACATAGAGGCATATATATATACACACAACTGATATATTAATATAACAATGTGATTGCTATCTTGATGTATTCATTTGTATATCAATTATATGTACATGCTTTATTGACATATAATTATGGATATATATATATTAACATATACATATACATATATATGTATATGTATATATATATTTATGTGTGTTAATATATATGTATATATAAGTATATAAATATGTATATGTTTTGATTAAGCGGGAAAATAAAGTTTTGAATGGACCTGAGACCATTTACAATAGGTTTTGAGTGGAACTGAAACCATTTACAATAGGTTTTGAATGCACTTGAAACCATTTACAAATAGGTTTTGACAGGGACCCAAAACCCACACAAAGAAGAACAAGTTGCACAAGGAATCAAAAAAGACAACCAACAACGAACCAGTAGTAGATCATAAGAAAAACAACAAGACTACCTAGATCTGCTCTAAATAGAAGGTTTTTATGGGAACCTTAAACCCAAAAAAGCCAAGTTTTACAAGGGAACTTGAACCCAAATCAGGTTTAACAGGGAACTTGAAACCCACTTACATACAGGGACATACTAGGTTTTAACGGGGACCTTAAACCCATTTATCACATGGTCACAACTTGACTCCACCTAGCAAGAAGCAGAGTAGTACCTCTTGTAACACCACCAAACATGAATAGCCAAATCAAACTCCACCTCAAAAGGAGAAGGCTCCCCTTTATAGGAGAAGATGCCATTAAAACCCTTGCCACCACTATTGCCCCACTGTAACATCAAACAACTCCACTTCCATAGGAATGTATACCACCTCAATAGGTATTGAAAAAATAGAAGCAAATAGCCTAGGAAGCACCTCCACAAATCCACAGACCCCCTCTCTACCTCTAAAAGAGAAGAATCCACCATCGTAGAAGTAGTATTCACCTCAATAGAAGACATAGAATGGAGAAACGAGAAAGAAGCCACACAACCTTCAACAAGGAAAAACACGATAGCCATCAACAACTTGAGAGGAAGGGCCAACAAGAGAAGAAAAGGGAAAGGAAAAAACACACCCTTCCACAAAAGACCATGGGCACACAAGATACACAATAGGAGCAACCCATTTAAAGGAGTCATAAGAGAGCCCAAAAGCAAAAAGCCAAATAGGGAGCTAGAACAAAAAATAGATAAAGAATTCCCCACAAAACAATCCTCATCCAAAAACCTGGAGAGATAAAAGAACTAAGCCTTAAGCATAAGCAATAGAAAGGACTCAACCAACATGGGGTACACCCCACAATGCCATCCAGGTACAAAAAAAGAAACAAAACACTACTTAGACACAAGAAGATCCACAAAGATAGAGGCAACAAAGCCTCCCCACAAACTAGAGAGAACAAGGAGGATAACACCTCCAACAGGAAGAAACCCAACAAAGACCACACCAAGGTAGGGGAACACCCAACACAAACCCAAAGAACAACCAAAGAAACATCAAGGAAGGAAACCACCACATCCCCAACAATCTCCCAAGTGAATAAACCTTCAAGCACAACCCTCTTGAGGCACACCAAGCTCATGACAGAAATTTAAGAGTGTTGTTGAGAGGAACACCAAAGAGTGAAGGATAGACCCCACCTCTAGCCCAAATGAAGAACTTCCTAAATGGCTCCAAAAGATCTACAAGAAATAGCAAAGGAGCCAAAGTAAACAAACAACCAAATCCCTAAACCAAAAGCTTAAACCCATCCTCAGCCTGCAAATACCAAGAGAACAAGAAACAAGCAACACAAGAACCCCAAAGAGGAGCTAGAGAAGCCTCCACCGCACCACTAGAAGACAACCAATCCAAACCAAGGAGCAACAAGGACTCGCCCACCACAAGGGAAATGACTGGATAGAGCAACATACACCAAGCAGCAAACCACTAAGAGCAATGTAGCCTCCTACCAATGCTTAGCATTAGGAAACAAAGAAAAGGACTTGCGCCAAGCCAAAACCAGTCATCTTCCTCTCAGCCATCCTCATCGTCACCAATTTTGCCTGCAGAATTCAGACTAGGAGCCCCGATCCTTCTCCTGCCCAATTTCCTTTGCTCCATCTTTTATCATCAACATAATTAAGAATGTTGAAGTTATAAATACATATATGTTATATATATATATATATATATATATATATATATATATATATATATATATATATATATATATATATATATATATATATATATATATATGAATTTAAATGATATTTACTTTGAGATCGACTATTTAAAGCAATGATTATCAAACAATTTGTAATTAAATCAAAGGCCAAACTATGAGATAGTAATGGCTATATTCTTTAGCTGCATTATACTCTTGCTATCAGTGGAAGGAGAGTTTATAATCTACAAATATTGAGTAGTCATTAAGTCGATGAGTGATAATAGAATAAGTTGATGCCTCTTTTGTGGAAGCTGTGGACTTTGTAAACTCTTTATACTATGTTGTCATGTATCGACCAAAATATGTTAAAATGTGTAAATCTGTTAATGACTTTGTTAATCGATTTAATATATGGATCGACTCATATTATGACTTAGTTGATAGAGGCTTGGAGTTGAAAATTTGATGTTGACTGCTTCAGATGTAAAGGAAATCAAACCAACTCTATATGTGATTATGAATCTTTGGTGCCACCTTTGAATCCTTATTCCTGTAGATATCCATTTTGAGATGCAAACCAAATTTTATCATGTGGGATTTGAATTGGTCTCTAATTTTTGTCATTTAACTAATTCAACCTGTAGTTGTTTAAGCTGAGTATGTGTTTATATGTTTGCCACCTTTTGAGCTGAGATAGATGTGTTGTTGTGCATGCTTGTTGCGATCAAAACCAAACCTAAATTGTAGGTAGAGTATTTACCTGATTGCTATATAAATAGAGGAGTAATTTCATTTTTTTGGATGCATTCTTCTATGCATTATTTATTGAGCAAGTTTCTACATTTTATCTACCTTTCTATTTGCAATATTCTATCAAGAACAGTGAGTGAGAGCCTTGATTTTTAGAGAGAGTTTATTATTATTTTGAGAGAAATATTTTCCAACATGTGAGATTAGTGGTTATTGAGTCTTTGTTGAAGGATCGATACTAGGCTAGTTGCTGATTTGGAAGTGTTGTGACTATAGCCAGTTAATTGGAAAACTTATCATATGAATGAGGATATTCTTCCCTTATTTGTATTAGTGTTGAATGATTTTCTTTTTGAATATTTAAACCAGTCTTTTATAGTTACTTACATTTAGGGAAAAATAATGTTTTCTTTGAAAGAATAGTGGAAACTATTTACTTTATTTATGTAATGTTTGTAATTACTCCATGCCAGGAGAGACTGTTTGTCATAGGTATTGTTATTATCCTTGATATGATTAAACATGGACAAGAGAGATTGTTTGTCATATGTATTGTTATTATACTCGATATGATTTAACATGGGTAGGAGAGATTGTTTGTCATATGTATTGTTATTATACTTGATATGATTAAACATGGATATGAGAGACTATTTGTCATAAGTATTTTTATTATATTTGATATGATTTAACATGGGTAGAAGAGATTGTTTGTCATAGGTATTGTTATTATACTAGATATGATTAAGCATAGACAAGCTTAAGGAACACTCATAACTAGATATTTAATTATGCTAGATGGGTAGTAGGTTACTCTTGGGATTATTATCTAGTGAAGGGAGGTAACTAGTAGGTTACTCCTAGGAATGTTATCCAGTGAAGGGAGCGAACTATTACTTTTCTTTATGAGTTGTGTTTCCCTAGGTTGTTAATGAGATAGGTTATCCTAGGGAGTATCTTTCCCATGGAGAGGGATTGTCTAAGAATAGATACAATGGCCTTAAGTCAAAATGAGCTTGCTAAAGTGTAAGTGAATGGTAGACCATCACTCGATTATACTGAGTGAGAACACTTTGGCCAAAGTAGTGTGATTTCCCTAGGCTCCATTATTAGTTCACCATGTTCATTTAAATGCATGAGGGATACATAGAGTAGGTTATAAATCCTAGTCATGTAGGGAACAACACTAAGCTCAGAGTGGTATGTCGTATGGGGTTACTTAACCAATACCTTCATCGAAGGGTAGGGTCATCTATCATTGATAGATGTGTGGGGGACCGCATATGAGTTCATGGTTGGTGGAAAAGGGCTTGAGTGATGCTTCTCCTCCTCAACAGGTGACAAAAGACCAAGGTTTTGAAAGGAAAATTCTTGGACCATCTGTATCTTATGCTATGGAGCTCGAAGGAGCTATGTATGTAGTTTTTTACTTTCTTGGAATATTGTACTTTGGGAAATATTGTAATGGAATGGAAATTCTTATTATATGTTGTAAAGCATACTTGTTCATATATTCACAATAAAAAAAATAATTTTTTTATTGCAATGGATTGTTACATAGTTTATTTTACTCACACAATAAAAACTTAGGAAATTTACTTCAGTGAATGTTTGGAATATTATAATTTCCCCCTCTGGGTTCGATGTTTGGTGAGTCCATGATTCCAACAGTGGAAGTGACACCTGAGTCCCCATAAACTAAAAAAATAGAGCATGATTAATTAGATAATAGACATCCTCCACTACAAAATCTAGTGGGATTACCAAAAATTCAATCAACACTTCTTTCAAGGCATCTATTCATTTTCTGGATACTAGATCCACTGTTTTGGGCCTACCCCTCGCTACCTGAGGTTTTTCTCAAAAAATTGACAAAAATTGCATATATTGAAGGGGATGGATCACTCCCAACTAAGATCTCTAAAAATGATAGATTTTGAAAAAAACTTGTAAGACCATTGGAAAAACATAGAAGGAAAAAAGAAGGCAAGCAAGCTTGCCCTACACCCAACACACCAATGTTGTGTAACCCCTAGAAAAACCAAAACTATCCCCTAACCTTGTAGCTCCACTCCCCACTGAAATCTAGACACCTGCACACAAAAAAGACACCCCCACCCATGCTAAAAGTGGCCCACATAGTAGCAGAGAGGCTCGAATAGGGCTTGAAATCTGTAGTGTGTGCCATAGAAACTATCTTGCTCGATGCCTTCATCTAGATAGTCTCCAATCTAGGTACTAAATTTTTTACCCACCTTGTACATCAAATTTAATCAACAAATTTGAGCTAAGTTTATGTTTTCCAAAATCCTCCAAAACCATCTAATCTATTCCAAGATTATGCTAAATTTTTAAGAGAAATCCACATGCATAAGAATTAGGAAAACAAGAGATAGTGGATTTTTTTGCATCAATTTTAGCTCTATCAAAAGGATTGAATGTAAATATAAGGTATTAGAATTTGAATACTATTTTTTATTAGTGTCTTTTAACCATTATATCATTCTCATTTTAACATGCTTGGTGGGACCCATATCCCCGAAAAAAACATTTTTTTCCTGAGTTACAATGAGTTAAAGCTACATGTATTAAAATGATGTTTACAATTGTCATTTAACTCTTTTGGTTTGGTATCGATGCTTATGATTGACTATATCAATGCTTGCACCTTTGGCACTAGTGCCTTGGTTTTCAGTCGAAATGAAATTATATTTTTGGGTTTTGGTTGTAATGATATTTTTATCAACCTAAAAAAAAATTCATGAAAAAATATTCAACTATTCAAAATTTATTCCTCTTTTCTTTCATAGCCTTTAGATTTTGTTAGGAAGTTTGTTAATGTGCTCATGAAATTAATTATTTTCAAAAAATATAGTTTTATTGGTGAGTTAGAAGGTTGACAAGCTAAAAGAAAGTTGTATATACATAATGATCGATCAAAGGGAATAAATGATTGGATGGAGGGGTTGTAAGGCTATCAAAACTAAGAAATTCATAAATTAGGCTTTATTCACACACTTTTTCCCTAATTTCTAATCTATGCTAGCATGCTCAACTCTTCACAAGTTGTGAACTTTCTTATTTTTTAACATTAATAAAGGAATTCTAGCATGATCATCTTTTCACAATTTGTGAACTTGCTTATTTTCAAGCATTAATAAAGGAATGAGCTAGCATCATCAACTTTTCACAAGTTATGAACTTGCTTATTTTCAAGCATTAATAAAGGAATGTTAGCAAGCTCAAATTTTCACAACTTGTAAACTTGCTCATTTTTTAACATTAGTGAAGGATTATCTATTCCTTAATGTTTCACAACTTATGAAGTTTCTCTTTTTTAGCATTAGTGACAGAATGCTCTCTTGCTCAACTTTTCACAACTTATGAACTTTCTCATTTTTTAGCATTAATGAAAAGGAACAACTTCTATAACTTCCAATAATATGTAAATCTTGAATTGGAATTGGAAGTGTCATGATAGACATGCATGCAAATGTAGAAGTAGAGACAAAGCATGTAAATTGTTTGACAAAATTTACTTCGAAGAGATGTCTTCATATGGAGCACAATGATTGAAGGTTTAAGATAGTCAAACCAAAATTTTCATATATTTTTATTTCTTAGTGAAATTTCAAAATTTAAAATGTTTCAAAAATTAGAACATAAGTATAAAACCTACCCAAAACTGAAGAAATTCGTAGCGATTTGTAAGCAGTTTAACACAAAAATATGGCATAAAGAAGAAGGTGTGATTCATTTCTAGACATGCGAACTGTTTGAAAAAATTCCTTGATGATATGTTGTCTTATGGGATACAATAAGTAGATACATATTTTTTGAAAATGTTTGAGAAACTTTCAAAAGTAAATGCTTTTTGTAGGATGTGGATTTTATGCTAGTCATCCTTCATGCAAAAGTTGGAGAAAGGCATACGGTTGTGTGGTACTAAGAATTGAAGTGGAATTCCATTGTTGGAGAGTGGCAATAATGCTAATGCAAAGTATTGAGGTGATGGAAAACTTGTGGGGCCCTTTTGAGGAAAATAATTTGTTTGGTGAAATTGGATTAAGGTGGATGTCAATGCTTGGATTTAAGAAACAAATGGGAATTATACCATGGTTTAAATGTTCAAATAGGTCCATGGTGGAATCACTGCATTTTGTTAGTAGTTGTGATTATTAGAAGAATTATGGCTTCAACAAGAGAGTATGAAACATCTCTACGCGCTTTTATTTTATTTCCAAATGGAAAAATAACTAAATAATCCTATATTCTCTACAAATCAAGATACATCCATCATACCATGATTAAACAATTAGTTGCTTATAAGGAGGCTATGGTCTTGAGTATAGTTTTAAAACTCCTTTGTCACAACTTTCTATTATTTTGGCAATTGTTAGTAACCTTGTCCAAACAACATGTAGATCCTCAAAGTTAGAGCATATACAAAATTTCAATGTACCTATGTGGAAAGCATTTCCAATGGAAACATTTTCTTTTTGTCCCGCAAAATGGTTCAAAGATGCTCTCAACCATAATAATGAATATGCTACTTAAGATTAGAATTTACTTTCAACTTTGAGGATAGCATTGATGTAAATTTTGCATCATGATAGACAAATTCATTTCATTTGAGGTGAATGATTTTGAGAAGAGGCTTGTATATAGAAAGATTGAATAGTATGACCTTTAAAATTGTCAAAATTGGCATGGTTTCGTAAGCTCCAATTCAAGTATCATTGAAAGGTACCACAATTACTATAATTATGATGAATATAATATCTTACACAAGTCAACGAAAAGTTTCAATATTTTTACTTTTCATTGATATTTCTAAACAAAATGAGGATGAATTCTTAGTAATGGTATCCTCCATGGTACACATATAGGACGCAAGAAGTCTTTCACTAAAATTATAGTTTCGACCTTAACAAAATTGATGACTTGTTCCTTATTTCAAAAGTTATAGTTTCTAGTTAACTTTTTTTTTTTTAGAAAAGTAACTTATGTCACTCCTTGTAACTAGAGGTTAAAAAATGAACCTTATATTTAGAAAAGTGATGAAAATGCTAACTAAATAAGGTTTATTATTTTCAAACTCATTGTATTTTAGAGAGGTATTTGAGGTAGTTACTGGGTACTTGTAGGAAGGAAGCCTATAAACATCAAGCTATTTGCATTGTAAAGGGACTTTTAAAAGGGAAAAACATGGGGAGAACTTTTTAGAGAGATTTCATGAATACCTTTGGTTTGACACTATTATACATAAGGGTTTCTAGGATTGTTTAATTTCAAAAAAATAATAAAGATTGCATTTGGTTTGTATATCCTATTTATGTGTTTTTGAGTTATTACTATTGATTTCTCATATGTTAAGTCAGTAATCCCTTTATGTATTTTGGGAATTCATTGATGATCCCTTTATGTAGTTGATGAAATTCATACCTTGGTATCTTGGTTTGAATGTTCTAAGATGACTTGTTTCTTCGTATGTTGAAATTTATTTTCTTTTTTTCATCCTTATCACATATCAAAGCATATTTGGTGATAAAAACCCCTTGTAATTTGTTATCAATTATGAAATCTCAGTTGGTCTTTGTATGTCTATCATTGGGGTTTCTGTTGTTCATTCTCCTTTAGTTTTGTCTTTTCTCTTTTATGTACTTTCAGTTTAAAAGTACACAAAAAAAACTCAAAACTTCTTATCATATGAGGGATTTTCCCCTCTCAAACACAAAGGAAGATCACTATTCCATAATGATCTCTCCAACTATTGAAATAATTGTCATTGCTCTTTAGGAAAATATGCTCATTCTTAGAGATAAAATCACAACAATAAATCTATTTACCAATAAATCCTCAAATCTGATTTAGAAAACAAGAGGGTCTCCATTCTCTCATTTCATTATCAAGAAGCTTTTTCCCCTATCCAAAAGATGAAGACTAAATGATTAGTCTTCAAGAAAGGGTTTTTTGGAAATAAATAATGGATGATTTCCCTCAATCCCAGGTCCTCCTTTTTGAATAACCTATGTGGTAGTTTTATCCTCCAAAAAGACCCTAGAAATTATTTTTAATTTTTACTTTTTAAAATTTTAAATTAGACCCTTGTTCCAATGGCACTTTTTACATCATTACTTTATATTATCACTTTGATAGACTTTATACTTAATAATAAAATATAAGTTAGTTTTTATAAAAGTATAGTTACTTTTTTGGAAACTTAAATTATTAAACCATTCACTTAGTTTAAAAAATGAGACATGATACTTACATTGGCTCTTGTTGATAGGAAACCTATGGAGATGAGGTCAAGAAAAAAATATTCATTAAGAAAACTTTAATTAATTGGTTGTGAGACATATGTGTGTTCCTAGAGATAAATGGTTTGGGTTAGTGAACAAGGTTGTAAATTAATTTTCATTGACTATGGTTTAACGTAAAATGGTGGAATATTTCATATCCTATGGCCAACAAAAAATTAATACCATTTAGTATTATATTTAGAGAAGTAAAACCTTATCACATAGGATTATAGCCAAAGACTTGGATGAAAAAAAATATGTGATTCAACTACTCCCAAATATTGAGAAGGTTGAACCATAAGCCAATGAATAAAATAAAGAGGAAATTTCGAATAGATCAAAGAGTTCTAAAGAGAAGGTACTACCTACACCTTATCTAATCTTGAGGATTACACTCAACAAAAATAGCAGCAAAATAGGTATAACCATCTTAATTGGGTGAGTATTCTATTTGATTACTAGCATTAATAAGCCTAAAACTGTGAAGGAGGCTATAGGCATGGATGATGTAGAGTCATAAAAAGTGACCATGGATGAGGATATGGTTGCACTAAATAAAAATGACACATGGGATTTAGTACCTTTTTATTGATGGAAGGAAACTTGTTGGATGCAAATGGGTGTTCAAAATAAAAATCCATTCATATAGAAATGTTGAAAAGTACGAGGTGAGATTGGTTGTGAAAGGATATTCCTAGATTGAGGGAATTGATTATGGTGAGATTTTCTTTCTAGTTTCCAAGATAACATAAATCTGATTCTTACTATCTATTGTATTAATTTTTATCCTTGAGGTTGAGAAAATGGATGTGAAGAAAGATTTCCTTCATGGCGATTTACAAGAAGAAATTTACATGATATATATATATATATATATATATATATATATATATATATATATATATATAAGAGTTCATTAAAAATGTAAAGAAAATTTGGTTTGTAAATTAAAAATATTTTTGTATAGTCTTAAGCAATCGCCTAGGATGTGATACCAAAAATTTATAATAATTCCTTCGTGTTCAAACTATAATTTTCAAGATCCAAATCAAATGGTATCTAATATAAGATAGACAATTATTATTTTATTATTATTGCATTATATGTTGATGATATGTTATTTTTTAGTAATTTAAAATAATTTAAGATAAAGTATTTAGAGGTATCCAAGTTCATATTAGGGATGGATACTTGAAGAGGTAGAGCTAATAAAAAAACTTTTGTTGGGTTAGAGTACGCATGTGAACCCAATGTTGGAAAGATTCAACACATGGGCTTGCAAAGTATTGTGTATTCCTATTCTAGAAAGAACTAACATATTATTTGACTAGTGTCTAACTTTTCCTAGTGAGAAAAATGATGTATCCAAAGTATCTTATTCTAGTACAATTGGGAGTTTAATGTATGCCATTTTCTACACAAGGCTAGACATTTCTCAAGTAATGGGATTCCTTAACCATTTAATGCCTAATCATGGATGATTACATTAGGAAGAAGTGGAAATGTTCTTTAAGTATTTGAGAGGTACCTCCAATCATTCCATTTTTATCATGGTAATTCTATAATATATCAAAACTCAATAATCATTCATGGATTTATGGATTTAGATTGGCCAAGGATGTTGATAGTAGAATATCCATCAATGCATATATTTTCACTAAGTTAGGTGATTCTATTATTTGGATGAGTAAGCAATAGGTTGAAGTTGAATTTTCTAAAATATGAGAAAATTACATGGTAGTGACTTATTATTGCAAGAAATCCATTTGGCTTAATTTGTTGTGTTTAAATGTGTAGCTAATTCTAGGAGTTATTACAGTTCTATGTGATAGTCAAAGTTTATATGTCTGGAAAAGAACCTAAAATTTCATATGAGGATGAAGCATATTGATGTTTAATACCACTTTGTTTGTGACATGGTAGAGGATGAGAGGTTCATGCTAGATAAATTTTATAGTTTACATAATTTTATAAATGCATTGGTCAAACTAGTGAGCATAGAAAAGTTCAAGTGGTGCTATGAGTCTTTGGATCTCTCAACCCCTAATAATTATTTAGTAAATGTTTTTAATCTCCTTATTCGTGAAAGGTTTTAAAAAGTGGGATAATGATAGGAAAGTTTTATCAACCTTTCTCTTAATGTTAATATTATAAGTTCATTATGATTTTTAGGCTTTAGAATAGAACAAATATTTTTTTAGGTTATAGATTTTCTTTTTTGTCAAAATAAAAAAATTAGATTGTTCCACATCACTTACAATGATTATCAATGTGTAGATTCTTATATATATATACATACATATATACATACATACATATATACATATATATGTATGTATGTATGTATGTATGTATGTACACACACACATATGTGTGTGTAATATATATATATATATATATATATATATATACATATACATATACATATACATATATACATAGACATATATACATATACATATACATATACATATATATATGTATATGCATATATGTACATATATACATAGACATATATACATATACATATACATATACATATATATATGTATATGTATATGTATATGTATATATAGATATATATATGTGTGTGTGTGTGTGTGTGTATTAAAAAGGGACACAATAACCTCCTAAAACAAAATTTATGGCCTTTGAAAGTTTGATCTCTTTTATTAGAAATGTAAAAATATCTAGAACATAAAAAAGAGCTATAAGAGGGAGTTACAACTGACCAACTTATGATACTTGTTACATTGTATCATAATGTATATTTTAATAGAGATAATAAAATCCAAAATAGAAATCTCAAATTAGTGAGTGGATTATGAAAAGTTTATGACAAGTGGATGGGATATGTTATTTTCAGCTTGTGGACTCATCTTGGGTTTTGGATGTTATATTTTTCACTATGGATTTAGGTAAAACATTTTGGGCGGTTTTATTTCATATTTTTGAAATTACCATTTAATGGTTCCATCTATTATTTCTCTTATTTATTGTGATCTTGAGATGTAATTTTTGATAATGAGTCTAAAATGTATTTTTATGCTCCCAAACTTACTCCAGTTCTCTAGTTGGTGATACTCCTATAAAATATTAGAATCTAAAAGTATATTATAACCTTTAATTACTCAATAATGCATTGTGTTTCTTTCGAGTGTGGGGTTTTTTTTAATCTTGAAATGGTTTTCTCTATAGAAGTCATTACGCTACACTATTATACTTTTGTATTTATTTCCTTATAACTATATGATTTGTTTAACTTTTGTAGCTATCCCCTCTCATAAATATAAAAAGTTATTCCATGCCTCTTCTTTCTTCCATAGGAAAGTACATAAAAAAATAATTAAAATGAATAAAACTACAACCTAAATTATAAAATATGTAATGCTACCAGTTTCACTTGTATTGAAGATGTGGCTCATGGAATATGTCTCATATGGTTTTGAAGGGCACTAATTGATATATACATTTGTGTTTACACAAGAATGGTAAGAAAAATTTATCTATAATCTTATATCCTAAATTGGTGTAATATATATTTAACATACTTCCCTTGGTTTAGCCAGAAACATTGTTCACACCATCTCTCATGATCTCAAACCCTAAGATGAGCTTAGTCCCTCTAGATACTTCATATTAACATGAATTGAAAGTTGATATATGTTAGATATCTAATCATATCATTATTGTTACTAAAAAACATGTCATTAACATATAAATAGATAATTATAAATTCGTCACCATATTTTTTGAAGTAAATGCAATAATCTAAATTAGCTCTAGTGTACCACAACTCCATGGCACAAGTGTCAAATTTCTGATACCACATAATGGGGGACTATTTTATACTATAAAGATATTTATTCATCTTGCAAACCAAATTTGTCTTGTAACCCTTCACCTCATACTGATATAAATGTGTCATGTTGATCTCCTCCTCCAAATCCCCAAATAGATAAGTTTCCTTCATATTCATCTATTCTACCTAGAGATCATACATAATATCAATAAATTAAAATAATATAACTGATGCCAATTTTGTAATAGGAGAGAATATCTCACCAAAATGAATTCTCTCTATCTAGGAATGACACAGACAATATTCATGTTTCATACTTCTCAACTCTAGCCTCTAAATTTTACTTCTTGAAAATACATTTAAGTATACAATAGGTTTCCTATCCCTAGGAAGATTCACCAAATATCATATGTTATTTTTCTCAAGAAACATCATCTCTTCATTCATGACCACTTTCCAAGACTTACTATTTGGAAATTATGTTATCATCTTCACTATTTTAAGTTCATCCAAGTGCTAATATAAAAAGTGAAAATGAATTTCAAATAAATTGGTTGTACCTATCTAGTTTCATTTAATACTAAGTGGAAATCCTTAAGAGTTAGGTTTGGGTTTCTTCTTCTTCCTCTAAACTCTTTGAAATCCTTAACTAAAATCCTCATCAAATCTAGGTTGAATATCCAATTCAACCTTAGTTGTAGTATACTTAGTATTTGGCTTCACTTGCACCACTTATTTGAAATGAATTAGAGGTTCAAAATTTTATTCACACTAATATGTGAGAGGTGGTATGTGAAAAAAATAAAATATTCATACAATTACAAAAAAATAAACATAAAATAAATATATTATAACATGGTGATTTACATGGGTAAAACCATTTTAGGTGAAAAATCTCACTCTCAAAAAATATTCAATGTATTATTTAGTCAACAAAGATTATGATTCACTTGTAAATTATAATTATTTATAGGAGTATCACCAAATAGAGATATAAATTAATTATAGTAGCATATTAGTACCTTTAAAACTCACAATCAAAATATCCATCTCAAGAACCCAATAAGTAGAAGAGGAAACACATAAAAACATCAAATGGTAATTGTAGAACTATGAGCTTAAATTACAAAAGTTGTGGCACTCAAATCCCTAGTCAAAAGTCTAACACTCAAATCCCAAGATGAGTTCATAAACTAAAAATAACATATTCCTTCCAACTACTATACGTTTGTCATAATCCACTCACTGAATCAAGTTTGTTATTTTGGATCTAATATCTCTACTTACCTATTCCTTGTGATGCACCGTTAGTTTTTCAACAAGTGTATCTCCCTCTTACAACACTTATGTATCATAGATATTTTTTATATTTCTAATATGGTAGGCCTAACTTCCAAAGTCCATAACTTTTAATCTAAAAGGTCAAATTTGGATCAATTTTTTTAACTGTAGAGTTTGAAGGGACATATGTTCCAAGTATTTTGGAGTGGATGTTGAGAAAATAAAAAATAATTTTATTTTTTTTTCAAAAATAGAAATTAAGTTTTTTTTGTTGTATAGCCCATTTTTTTTTATTTTTATCTTCTTAACAGGATCAAGGTTGAGGCACCTTTCCTAAAATTCTCCCACTTCTTGAACAAAGAGAAAATATATTATCAAAACTATCAAAAAATTGCTAGTGTCCAAGAGGCTCACAAACTCATAGCATCACCTAAACATTTCTATGCTCACTAACTTCAACAATACATCTGCAATATTCTACAAAATTTCAAATTTCCCCATCATCACCCTCCCATCCTCTACCATATCATGAAAAAATATACTAGAAACAAATTTAATTTCTCCTTGCATCAAAGGTACATTTTTTTAAATGCATGACTCTTTCTATCACATAAACTAAAATAATTCTTAAATTTAGCCCCATGTTTGAAGATGAGTATTTTAGACATATAGGTTATTTACAAGCATATATAGCTAAGTAATGTATTCTAATTATTTAGTAGATAAAGTTACCATATCATATTTACTTATTCCACCAAATAATTGCACCACCCAACATAGTGAAAAAATATCCATTGGTGGATCTCCTATTATCAACATCTCCAACCTAATCTAAATCCACAAATCCATAAATATTCATTGAGTTTCAATCCCCTATATAATTACCATGATAAAAGATGGATTACTCAAATTTAACTTACAAATATATAAATGCAATATTCATTGCATCCAAATGTAATCTAGGATCATTTTTTTTAGTAATAAGAAATTAAAAAACACCACCAATCAAGATAATTATACATGTAAAGTTGTCTTTCCTAAGTGGACCTCATTGATGGATGAGGTGGAGGTATTATATCTTCTTTAAAATTTTATGAATTATTTAATCTCTCCTCTTTTATAGGTCCTTCATAGGCTTCTAGTTTAACCTTCTTGATATTTTTGGGTTCTTGAACCACATCTTTCTTTCCATCCTTATTTGGTTGTGATATTATGAAATGCTTATAATTCCTTGATGTCTAGTGAAAAAGTAACATTCACAAAAAAATATATAAATATAATAAAATTAAAATAATTTAAAATTATACTTTTTGGAAAGCTTATAATAAGATCTACATAATTACAAAAGATAATTTCTAAATGACTTTATTTAATCCCTCAAAAGGTAAATAAAAAGTATTTTCTTACCAACGTTTTGATAGGTACAAAGGAGACTTCATTGTGGATATGATTTAAGATCAACGGGGTTTTATCCAAGGGGGTTTGATATATGGGGTCTTATATAAAACCTTAATTAAAACCCTTTAGATGAAATCCATCAAGGCTTAAATCATTATTATTTTCTAAAAATATGTGATTTTGGGAAAAAAACAAGATATCCCTAGTTTGGGACCCATTATTGTGGGATGACCCAACTCATACCCAATGCTATTGAAATTTTCAATTTATGAATGAGAAGTAGAGTCAATGACTTCAATAACTCATAAATTTACAAAACCACTAACGTAAAAAGATACTACTATAGCCAAAAAACACAACCATTCAATAAAGGTGTCCCCTTTTCAACAAAATCAAGATCTTGATATCAAATGTTGTTAGATGAAAAAAAACTTAAATATAAATGCAAGTTTCTCAAAAGAGTATGTAAATATAAAATTTGTTGATGCAACATTGGATTAACCATTAAGATCATATGTGGAATTATATAATAGTTAATTAGAAATAAGAAAACCTTAATAATTGTTGTCAAACAGATTGCACTTGAATGCTTGAATGATTAAATTCAACAATCTATTGAAACATGGGAACTATCTTCAGGCTGTGGGTATTCCTATGGTGAAGATAGACCTCTAGATTCTACATTGGTTCCTATATGATGATCAATTTGGTACTTGAATGATTTGTTTTGAGAAAAGGGTAAAAAGGATTTAACCAAATGCATGAACTAAAATTAAAACTTTGGTGATGCACCTAATTGGAAATCTAAATTATAAATTGACTCACAAAATGATTACTTAGTACTTTAATATGTACAACCTGATTTGATAGTCTAATCACTTGAATGCTTTAAATAGAGGCTTTGATTCAATACAATTTTGAGGGAAAACATGGTTTTCACAACTAAACTGATTAATCAATTACATGCACAGTGTATAACCAGTGAACTTAAACTAAACTTCATATAGATATTTATGAAGGAGACAGAAAAATTAGAGGTTACAAAGCTGAAAACACAATAATCCTTCAATCAAAATCCCACACAATAATGATGCCTGAAATCTTGAAGGCAAAACTTTGAAAATATTGGAAACTAAAGGAATCTTCTGCTAATCACAAATAAATTAACCTATAAAAATTGCTGCTATATTAAATTCTAAAAGCTAAGTTACATGATATTTCTCTTTGTAGAATGCAAAATCTGAAAAACAAGAACTAGAGAAAAATGGCTAAGTCATTTCATTATATACAAAAAGCCTTCTCAAGGCATGAGGGTGAAACTAAAAGTCAATTTCAGTGTGAAAAATGATAACTCTAAAGCAATCTACGAGTAGAAATAAAGATCTTGAAAAGAAGAGCTCAAACTCATGCAAAAATGAGTGAACTCAGGCTCAAACTCGTAGTCACAACGTGTACAACTGTAAAGTAACTCGAACTGGCACCAGAATGCATGAAAATAGCATTGAAAAATGAACTGAAGTAAAAAATATCTCCACAATATGCTCTCACAAGAAAAAGAGAAAATCCTCATAAAAATGGCCCAAAACTAAAGCAAATTGATCTCAGTGTCTAGAAAACTCCACCTTTCCATGTGCATGATCAAGATATTTCGTGAACTGATGTGAAACTAAAGCAAAGTGCCAATAATCTCCATAATTTGTATGATCTGAATAATTGAACTTTGAAGCTCCACTTGTGCATTTTTTAAAAGAATTTTCAATATATCCCTCCTTCATGCACAACCTATACTTAACATTTGATATTCAATGCCATTCTTCATAGCAAATAATATAATGCAAAATTATGCATTATTTACATTAGTTGGCCACCATGCATATTAGAAACACTTTGATAATAGTTGACCACATTATTGATAGTCATCTTGACTTAAGATTCAAAGCCACGAGCAAAAAAGATGTAATGATAATTGATAATGATTATGTTAAAACAATAATAAAAAACTCCATTGTTGAATTAGGGTTGTAAGCCAAAAGCTATTGAAACCTAAAATCCATTATCATCATTTTGCATTTTGACTTCAATGAAGAGACTGCTCTATTATGCCACCACTACTGGGTAGGGTTTCTGAGAGTTTTCTTGAATTGGAGCTCAAAACTCCACCATACTTTGTTATTTTTTGGCTTTACCATGAAGATTTCCATAGGGTAAGTTGTTTTCATTCACAATTTGGAGGTACCTTAACTCCATTGCGTAACATTTTATGAGACTTTAGCCCATGACATGTGTATAATATCTAACATATTTTCCTCTTTTATTATTATGTTGTCCTTCAATTGCTTTGGGGCCACCACTGAAGCCTTGAATTGGAGCTCATTTAGCATCTTTTTGAAGTTCTATTGGTGAATCTCTAGAAAATATTTCAAGGTAAGTGTATTTTTTGTATTTTATTTTTCTAAAAATTTCACACCATCTTTTAAAAAAAATGAAAAACCCATCTACATTTTTTGCATATATTTTATTTCCAAAATCAATAAGAAGCTTTTATATATATATATATCTCCATATCCGATGCTAGTTTTGAGAAAAAATAAAGAATTTTGATCATATTCTTGATTGAAGGCCGCAACCTCATATTTGCATTCTAGGTATTCTCTTTTTCAAACACTAGCCATGGCTAAGACTCCTGTGGCATGCGTAACCTGGGTTTGTAATTCTTTTGTTAAAAATGAAGGTTTTCTCCTTTTTGATATTGGGTATTTGAAACTCATTACGTTTTGTATCTTTTGGAGCAAACCCTCATATGGGTAGATTGTAATATTGAGGAATCTATATTTTCTCATTGAAACCCCATCTGGGCAATTGTCAAACTGCTCCTTCCAGGTCGTGAGCCTTGTATCCTCCTATCTGGGTTTTGAGGCTTTGTGCATTTTTCCATTTTTCTTTTAACTCTATGCAGATGTATACCTTCCTCTATAACTAGATATATGGCTTTAAAAGTGTTGGGGACACCTCCAAAAGATTTATATTCTTATCATACCATGACAATGACTTTCATGGAGGCTAACTCCATACCTGGTAATTCTTGACTCCTCTGAAATTTTAGACATGTAACTGCAAACCCTCATTATAAATGCTCTCCTTCAATGTTCAATCTTGTCATCATGTTGATATTTGTTGTCATGTAAAGACTATGATATTATATGCTACCCACTCAGCCATTGCACAACTTATTGTCTCTGTTGTGCAATCAATTGCATTTGATAACTTTCTTGTCATGTTGATTATACCTATAGCTTTTCCATTATTCTGAGTCACTGTTCTCATCAAGCTCTGGTGTACTTGACAGTGCTTATGTCCTTTCCCTCATTGACTTGATGAAAGATATTTGTTGATGTTTTAAGTATTAAGTTGATGTAATCTATGTCTAGCGACATTCATTTGTTCATACCTTGTAGCTGTGAATACATTCTAGTATTCTAAGTGGAGCACTATTTTTTCTGTCTTCTTTTAATGCTCTTCACAGTTTATCAAACTTTTATTTCTTTGAAGTTCATGGAATAGTATTTGTGCTTGAAAGACCATGCTATTATGAATAACACGCCTGATGGGGCAACATTATCATTATGAAACTACACATGCTAAATTGAAAACTGCTGCTATGAGGTTCTTTTATGATAGGTTTCTTATTTCATGACTGTATAATTCATCTATTAAGCATTGTCATTCTCTTTTCTGAATATTTCTTGCATATTTAGGTACTCTAAAAACAACGATGCATTAATGAGTGAATTCAAATAGCAATGGCAGCCATATCCTTGATTTTCTTGATGATCCCTCTCTTGATGCCTTAATGTGACAATGCCTTACTTGCATATGTGGCTGTCCTCTATGATGATGATACTTAAATTTGTATTTAGTTTGAAACTTATAATCATGCATCTCTTGCACCATGTAATGTATAGCACTGTTTGTTGTGAATTAAACTCTTACAATAGTATAATTGTAGTAGAACTCATGAATGATTTGAGATTGCATCTTTGTCAGCTATATTCAATGTTATTGAGCGAAGGAAGAATGTAGATTTTCTCTATTGAATTTTCACCATGATATGACTTGAAGGCTACTACTTTAAGTTTCCTTTGAGTTTCTTTTATGATAATAGTCTTATTTCATGAATGTAATTGACATCAATTACTCTCATGTATGATGTAAATGAGATGTTTTCCTGATATGCTAAGCTCAACCCTTGTGGGAGCTCATTTTTTCCCACATATCTGATGAAAATGATCACAAACATAATGAACCTATTCTTGCACATTTAAACAAACAAGTTAGCAAAAATAATCAAAGATGAAAGCTTCCATTAAACTTCATCTTCCTTGATTGTCATCCTTTTCTAATTTAATCATCTGGTGAATTCCTAATTGGATATATATTACATTCCTGTTGGTAGTGTAGGCATGAAGTAGGATGTAATTTATCATTGCTCTAACACCATCCTTCTACAATCTTGCAAATGCATGGAGCTTGGAATCAAAAGAACCTCAAGGCATTGGAGACACGACAATCTTGAAGACATCAAGTAAAATGATTCATCATTATAGGTGTTGGGTGAAAATTATGTAATCAACTTTTCGATAGATTACACAACTTGGACTTCAACCACATCTATGTGAGATGTAAATCTCTCCTCTCAGAAAGGGGAGGTGCCCTTCTTACTGCTAACAGAAGCGATGGTAAAATAGACAAGTAATTACAAAATGTACACAAAACTTATAGAGTGGGGGGGTGTGTTACTTTCATCCTTCTCTCTTTTTTCAGAGAAGATGTTTACAATGCTTAACTGTTGGAAGTTCACGATTCTTAATAACTTTAAACGATCAACTAGTAGTAATACCAATACCTCTATCTTGTCAAAGCAAAGCGTAGAGATACCAGAAGTAATTAACAATAAACAAATAAAGTAAAAGGGAAAGCTCACGAAAGTACAAAGTTGTTCTATAGCTTTTTCAATGGTGGATCTATGAAAAATGTATCGTTTGTCACGTTAGAAGCACAACGTCTTCTTAGACACAACAATTCCTCGAACAACATGAACAATTACAAGTGCAAAGTATTGTAGATCATCCAACCAAATTATCAAAGAGCATGAACAATTACAAGCATAAATGAAAATCTAAATAATGGATGTAACGCAAAGTTTACATAAATTACTTAGAGTCCTTTAGATTCCATCACCTAATCACCACCAAATAAGATCAATTTGTAAGATTATTGAATCCAACACAAAGTCTGGCTTGCAATCTTCTTCTTTATTGATCGAATTTCATTCACAAAGCATGAACACAAAGTTTCACGATTCTGCTTCAAAAAGGGCAGCACTTCGTTGCAAAATATTAAAGGATAAATCTACAATAGAAATCCCTCACATTATATAGAAAGAGGGATGAACAAAATTAGGAATCTAATTGAGGAAATAAAGGAAAGTTGAGTGAGTGATTTTAGGAGATCTCACCTAACTTGGACCAAAGTCAAAGTGTAATTTGTTTTTAAAAGATTACATCTTTGAACTTGGTGCAATTACAATTTACAAAAAGACATTTAAGTTGTTAGGAAATATTTACAAGATGCATAAAGGGATGCACCGGAAATGTCTAACACTGGAGATCAGGAGGCTTCTTCATGTTTCCTTGCTTTGGGTGCGAAAGTCTTCATATTTCTTCCTAGTCTCTAGCACAAACTTCTCATCTAGACCAATGGTGTAATCCACAATGGTGTGAATTCTCATGATCGATCTCATGGCAGATGAGTGAACCCTCTTGTACTTGTCAAGATGCATTTTCAGGTTATCCAATGTGAGCCTTGTATCACAAATGACATTCAGTGAGGCTTATGAAAAGTATGAACTGTCAATCAATTTCATGATGGCTTCTTTGAAGATCTGAGATATTTATGTGGCCGGCAGGAAGATACGATTCTCCTCAAGAAGTTGACCGGGAAACTCTTTGATACCTTTCTCAAGAATAACACGATGTCCTTTGACATCTTCCTGTACTTGGTGGAGATCTTCCGTAAGAGATTGAATTAATTGAATTCAATGTTTCAAGGATTCTCTTACCTCAATGAACTTTTCTTTATCAAGAATTACCCCAACTTCCACCAATTTACTGAGCTTTACCTGTTTCATCTCCGACCATGACAACATGCATTTCTCTATGTCTCTGCGCTCCTAGGAAAGTACACTTTTTTCTTTATCAAGCTCTATGGTGAGCTTGGCTAACAAGGCAGTTTTCTCATCAACATCAATTATGATCTGAGATCTGTGTTCTATGATCATCTCAACAAAATCATACAACACACTGCCTTTGGAGGTGAACTTCTTAGCTTGCTTGACAGTCGGGTCTTCAATACTTACCACTATCAGTGGTTGTGCATTAGTTGGAGATCCTACAAGTCTCTTTACAATAGTGGCATAATGCTCTACCCTTTGTTTGTACATATTGCTAGCTTGCTCTACTTTATCCAATCTTCCAGCCAAGATATCCAATGTCACTTGCGCATCGGCCTTTACACTTTCATTGGTAACCTTGCCAAGATGGACTTTTGTCACTGTGTAGTCTTCCATATTGACATCACCTTCTTCATGTGGTGGTATGCCAATCTTTGCATACTTGTGGCCAGACTTATCAATGTTCAACCTTGAGTATAATTTTTCCTCTTTCTTCCCTTTAGCCTTTGGAAGGACTATCTCTTTGAGGTTGAGCTCCTCCAGAGAGATCATTTGCTTCTTCTGCTTTGACACTTGAGATATTAGCCAAGGGGGAAGAAAGGAGGTATGAACTTCTGGATTCACTATCAATTTAGTCGTCATTGTTACTTCTGAAGTTATTGTCATGTCTAAAGTTACCATGGGTATCGTGACAATAGGAGAAGTGTCTGTCACCATTGCTCCTGTAGATTGCACATTGAGCTGATCATGCATTGACTCATTCATGAAACGATTGAATTCATTTTCAGAAGTGATATCATATGTTGGTGAAGACAAGCTAGGAATGGACGATGGAGGGCTTGACAATACATCAACTGTATGAATGCTTGTCACTGAGGGAGTATCAAGCAGGGTTGATGTTGCAGGGATAGTGGATATCTCAACCGTAGGAATGGATGTGGTAGGAATAGGTGACGAAGGAATAGGAGGTGGAGGAGTTCTTGAATTTGGAGGGGTATGAGGAACATTGGAAATCACAGGTGATGACGTTCTAGGAATTTCCTCAACTTCATTCTCAGGAGGAGAAGTAGTTTTTTCTTGATCATGCTCGGGTTCCTGTTGATCACCCTCTTGTCTCTCTGATTCTGGTTCACCTTCAAAATCACCTTCAGATTCTTCTTCAGAATCTTCTTCAAACTCTTGCCCGCTTTCAGAAACCTCTTCTACATCAGAGTCTACTTCTGCTGAGTCTTCATCTTCAGCGGATTGATCACTTGAAGTTCCTTCTTCATCAAAATCTACCTCCTCTGAATAGACTTTTTACCTTTAGAGCGAGATGGATTGATTCCGTGGTTTCTGTCTCTAGGATGGAATGGGTATCTTTCTTGCCAATAGTAAACTTGATCCTGGGACCTCTTCATGAAGAAGTGGGAATAGCCGCTGATTTATTTTTGTTGCGGAGTTCTTGCTGTTGGCGAGCTTCTGCTTCAGATTCTTCTCCTTCCGAGTTTGTTCTGAAACTTTTCATTTCATAACCATGCTTATGTAACCATTCTACAGTGTTGGCTAGGATTGGCTTCAATCTCTCTCTCATGCTGGTAATTTCTTTCCTAGACCATTGAATTGTAGGAAATGGCCTTTTAGCAATTCCTTGCTCATCATAGACAACATTCATGATATCACCAGGATCTACAAAATCCTCTGGTAGGTTAGCAATATCAAGGTCTCTGATTTGCTGAATAGTCAACCTGCAATAATCCATTTTGTGAATGGCTTCTTCATCTCTGCAATCAGCCCAGATGTCCTCAAAACGGTACTTGTGATGATGACCCTTTTGCAATCTTTTTCTGACATCTCAGTAATCAAAATCAAACCTATACCTGTAGGTCTTGATTGTCATGATCTGCATTTTAGCATAAACAGACTTGGATTTTTGTACAGTTTGGATAGTATATATGCCAATTGTCAGTGGGAACTTGAATCCATGCTTGTGGTTGCTTCTTCATTCTTTTTGCACTGAAATCAACTGTCTGCATGTTTCCATGAGAACCCACTTATCCGAAGGATAATGTGGCAGCATGTAAGGATAACTAGTATAGCACCCTACTCTCAAGTAAGTAAACATTGGGAATTGAAGAAATAGGCATCCAACTTTACTTACCACCTTATAAGCCTCATCAGATACCCTCCTTTCAAGAGTTGGATCAAAATTGAAAAGCAAAGGTGTGAAGAAAGCATCTATGACCCATCTGAAGTGATGAAATCTTTTCTTCAGTTCCAATTGATAGAAAAATATGTACACAGGTACCATCATCCAATTCCCTTTTGTAGATAGACCTGGGAATTGCCTCATTACAGCCACCGCATACACCAGGTAAGAAGTCATATAGAATTTCAATGTGGAAGGAGCATTGATCAGCTGCTCATGTATTTCATCACTGATCTGTTTGCCCCAGTCAATGTGCACCTTTTGTCTTCTTATAATCCTGATGTATTCATACATCCAATCGTGAAAAGTGGACGATTCTGGCAATCCTTTTACTCTACTTAAAAATGTGATCATATCTTTGATGTCATCTTTGAAATCGCTTCGCAGGAGTCCCTTTGGCCATCTGGAAACAGATGGTCTAGGCTTCTTCAACCATTGGGCATTTATCATGTTTTTAGCCTTGTTGGGATCAGCGTCAAAGACCTCTTGTGCTTTTTGTATAGAAATATCAATGTATTTTTCCATTTGAGGAACCTTAAACACAATGTCAAAGAAATGAAGGTCGAGTCTTAGAATCTCGTGCCCAGAAGAATCAATCACACTTCTACTTTCTCTGATGTAATGAGATGCCACCTAAAGAACAAACTCCATATTATGTGCAGCTGTAGGGAACATAGCTACCAAATGCAGGTTACTGTGTACAATTGCTCTCATTGGATCAGGAAGAGGCTTCATCTCTGTTTGCTTTGCAAAATCAACTAAGTCTTGATGGCCAACCTCTGTGTCTTTTATTTCTTCCACCTTGGAGACCACTACGGTCGCGGATAGACGCCTTGATATTTATACTTCATTTTGCCTTTCACTTTTGAAGAAGACCATGGTTTACCGACAGTCATCAGGAACAACTGAAACTTTGATTCACTCAACTTTGAAGATCTTTGATAAGAGACTGCAAGGTATCGAGCCAGAACAACATTAGTCGTTAGGTAGCATGGGGATGTGCAAAATGAGCAACGATGATGGGAAATCATGGAGTGGATGACAAGGCACACAAACCAATGCACAAAATGGAAGGAAAGAAGTTTAGGAGTAAATCAGGCGAGTTTGAAGTTCATCTGGAAAAAATTGTAAAAAGTGTAAGGGCGCACTTTTTCAGTGCCCTTACATTTTTGGAAATTCAGATTTTGATGCAGGGGTGCTGAAAAATAGCGCTCCTGCATCTCAGTGTTAGAAAAATATTTCAAAATGTCAGGGCGCACTTTTTCAGTGCCTATGCATTTGAAACATGGTTTTGGAAAACAGATGTAATGGTGCTTGAAAACAACACTTGGGGTTTGCTTTGTAAAATGAAATGCTTTAAAACAAATCTCATTTGTCTATAAGGAATTGCAATTAAAGTTCGTTTCATTGCCATTGTAAATGTGGACAAGAGCCAAGGAATTCTTTTTACAAAATGAGAATTTCTAAATGTTCGCACCAAAACATGATAGAGAGGGCGACAAGGAAAGATGCTAACATAAAAAATGTTGGAGTGAAAAGCAAGAGAAATGCGTTGTAAAATGAAACATAAGAGTTCCATTGCGTGAGGGTGAATGGAAAAATGAGAGAGCAAGAGGAAAACGTAATGAAGAAGAAGCATGGAAAGAGCATGCAAAATGAAAATGCGAAGGGAGAAAGAGAAAATGTGTGAGTAAGAAAAAGAATACGTGTGGGAAGAAAAGAAAGAGAAACACATATGTAAATCTCCATATATGTACAAAAATGAATGGATAATAAAGAGAAAGCAAGGGTAACGAATTACCAAGATGAAACGCAAAAAATGTTGGAGAGGAGCTTCGAATTTCCAAAAAACGTGATTGCAGTTTGAGGAGAACTCACCCAGCATGAAGAGATGAAGAAAAAAGAACATAAACAATGAAAAAGAAAACCAAAACACTTTTAAGTAAAAGGGAAATTTGAAAACCTAACTCAAGTTGAGCAATAAATTTGGGCACGAAAAGTGGCACAATTGACGAAAAATGCGAAAAACATGAAGAAATGCGCCAGGGCCAGAAAAAGACTAAGTGTGGAAAAAAGTGTAATAGCCCACTTTTTTAGTGCTATTACATTTTAAAAGACTTCACCTTTATGCAGGGGCGCTAAAAATTAGCACCCCTACACTTTTCATACTTAGCCAAATTTTGGCTTGTGATGAGGAGCACACTTTTTCAGTGCTATTGCATCTTTCACAATTTGCTAAGTAAGAACAGTGAGACTTCGTGAAGGGGCTTGTTTCGAAGGTATTCACGAGGCAGACATAGGAGGATGCTCGAATTGAATATTTGAGGCTTTGGAACACATTTTTAGGTGGCTTGAAAATTTCCTTGTTATTCATACTTGAACTTCACGAATCCTAAGAAACAAACAAGTTTCGTAGGGGGGTTATCCATGGAACGAGCGCTGCTAGATTCCGTGATAACAACAGGAAATGATGAATTTCTCCCCTCCATGTTTATATTATCTTCAGTAGTGTAGTATTTCATCCTACTTGTATTCATTATTTGATTAAGATAATCAAATTCAGTTACTCCCGCAGCTTGTGCGGGATTTCAATTTTTTACAATATGAATAAAAAAGCATTTGTTATACAAATGTTCAATTTTCTATTACAATTAATTGCATAATAAAACAAAAAATCAAATGTAATATGATTTTTCATGATGGATAATGAATACTTTATTAGAAAAATTTGAAATTCTCTGTACCTCTCAATGATGAGTTTAATTTAGCTCTACCTGTTTGAGTGTGTAGTGAAAAATATGTAACAATACTATGACCATAACACTAGATATATGAGGACAAGCCCTTCCAAAAATAAATCTACAACCAAAGAAAGCACAAGTATTTATTAATATTTGAATCAAGAGTACATAATAAACAAACTTCTCCCTTCAATCTCATAGCAATATGTTACTATTTATGTACCTATAAGTAACTAATAAAACTTCTATCTCATGCCTTTAATATATAGAGAGAATGGGAAATGGGAACTGCAAGTAGTTCAATAAAATAATGTACTACTAAAACCATGGTGTCATGCAAAAACCATGCCCCCACCCGTAAAGAGTTTGATGAGAGTATAAAATTATAATTACTATATCTTTGACCACAATATATTAATGGTTTCACTTCCCAAGAAAGGCACTCTTAGTAGATTCCACCAACTTACATGTGATCTACTTGATAAGTGCAGATATGCTCCAATCTCTCTTCTAGTGCCTAAGATAGGGAAAGTAGTGTAAAATACGATCAAAACAACTTGTAATTTTCACTATCATGTTCCATATCCTTCACATATTCCACTACAACTACTATTCTAAATCAACCAAAGAATAAATAATATTATGCTCAACTACATGGGCATCCAAGTACCCATCCCAAGGTAGTTGGAGATGCAACATTAGTTATTAGTATTACAATTAAATATCATACTATCCTAACACTCCATTATCGTCATGTTCAATCTCTTTTCAAATCCATCTATTGAGGGGTGTATGGAGTTATTTTATTCCTTCTAATACCATATTCTATATAAAATTAATCAAACTCTATTGAACATGTTTCCCTTCTATTATCTATTCTCAAATTTTGATCTTCCTCTTTGTCAAATTGTCCACAAAAGACTTCACTATTTGAACTTCCATAAGACTTATGATTTATACTTGAGGAATAACATCAATGATTTTAATATAAATCATCAATAAAAAAGATATAATGTAAGGATTTTCCAATATATTGTATATCCATATGACCAAATATAACAATATGAATCAATTCTAAAATCCTAACCAATCTAATAAATCTCATAAAAAAATTAAATCCAATTTTATTTCCCATGTATGCAATGTTCATAGAAATAAAATAATTATCCTCTCTACTATATTCTTATTCTTGAAGGTTCTCAATCCTTTCTCACCATTATGGCTCTAACGGTCATGTCATAGCATGGTCACCACTACTAGAAGATTATGATCCCTTGGATCATGAACCTTTGAGCTATATCCATGGTGCTAGCATCCAAGTGAAAAGAGTATTGAACTATATTTTGTTACAAAATATCATGTCCCTGTAAGTAATTTGTAGTGTAGAATAAATATAGAAAAATAATAAGCACAATTTAACACATTATTTACATGCAAAACTTGGTAAAATTATACCAAAAAAATCAGGCAAATATCTTTCATATTTTTATTTCTCTGGAAATTCACAATTACAACAATCTTTAAAAGTTACAAAAAACATGACTTCAAAAGAGTATAAGAAATCTGAGTTGTAGAGTCCTTGTCGAACAAAACTTTCCAAAAATAGAAAGTGTGACTCATGCAACTACATGTCAAATATTTTTCAAAATTATCATAAATATCAAGTACCAAAAAGTTGAATTCATCAAAAATTCCTTCGATGTAATGCCATTTTACATCTAGGAGGCTACAATATCCCCCTTGGGACCCCTTGTTTTTTCAACATTCGATTGAATAGAAGGCCTTTGGTTGAATACAAGGCCTTCGATCATGCTAGGTGCATACTTGAAGCACTAGCTAGATATCAATGTTGACTATTTGTCATTTGTTGGAATAAAAAATAAAAGTGACTTCACATTCCAACAATCTCCCACTTGAAGCCAACTTTCACTCTTGCAAATAAACTCTCATACTGAAAGACCAATGCCAATGCTACCAATCATCGAGTAAAATTCAAGCCTAGAGAATATTTGCACTAGATGAAACTCTCTCTACCAATTGGATTCTTCAAAATATCTATTGGGTTTATATCAGTGTGTATCCTGGCCAAAGATATATGTCCTCCTTCCACTACTTCACATACAAAGTGATATTGAATATCAATATGCTTTGTTTTGGCATGATATGTTGAGTTCCATGCTAAGTGTAAAGAACTTTGGTTGTCACAATGCAATAACATGTTGTCCTTGTTTACCTACAATTCACCTAAAATTCCATGAAGCTAGATTGCCTCCTTGCTAGCCCATGTTGCTACTCTATATTCAGGATTAGTAGTAGATAATGCCATCACTAGCTATAACTTTGATACCCAACTAACTACACCTCCAACTAAGGAGAAAATGTAACCTATAGTGGAATTTCTCTTATATTTTTCTCCACTAAAATTTTCATCCAAATACACATTAACTTGAAGACTAATCCCATTATAAAAAATAGCAATAGTACAAGTATGGCCTTTAAACTTGACATATCTAAAGCCTATGATAAATTCCTATAGAATTTTCTTCTCAAATTTCTTTTTAAGTTTGGTTTCAATCAGTTGGTTGTTAATATCATTTATGAATGCATTTCTATTGTCAAGTATTCTTTTCTAGTTAATGGGGTTCCCCATGGCTAATTTTTCAAGGCTGGTAAAGGGATTAGACAAGGAGATCCCCTTTCTCCCTATCTTTTCATTATAGTTGTTGATGCCTTAAGCCGCAAGGTTTCTAAAATGCTAAATGATGCTACTATCAAGGGAGTCAAACCTACTACCTCCTTGGACCCTTCATCTATTCAAAAATTTGTGGATGACACCATCATCTTTGGGAAAGCCTCAGTGGTGGAAGCTAGGAAATGGAAGTGTTATCTCAACAATTATGCTTCCAGCTCTGGTCAATCCATTAAATATAATAAAATCATTATTTACTTCTTCAACAACTCACCAAACCTTAAAGATAAAGTGATTTCCATCCTATATTGTAAGAGTGCCACCCTTTGGCTATGTATCTTGGGATTCCTCTTACGATTAAGGAAGTAACTCCTAAAATTTGGAACTCGATCTTGGAAAGAATATAGAGGAAATTGGTTGGGTGGAAAGGCATCATATTGAGTCATGCTGATAAGTTGCAACTCTTGGCTGCCGCTCTTCAAGGGATCTCGGTGCACTTCTTATTCATTTTTAAAATCTCCATATACATTGTTGAGAAACTAGAAAGAATCCAAAGGAATTTTCTCTGGTCTAGTATTGAGGAAAAGAAGAAGTTGACTTTGCTAAGTTGGGATACTGTCTACCTTCCCAAATCTAATGATGGACTTGGTATAAGGAAACTCCAAACCACTGATAAAGCTCTTCTTGCAAAGGTTGGTTGGGACCTTTTGAGAAATAGAAAGGACTTGTGCACTATACTAAATGTTAAATACCTCAATAACACTCCCCTGATCAGGTGCCTATCTGATGGTCACCCTTGTGGATCCTTAATTTGGAACAATATTTGTAGAGTCAAACTATTGCTATAGTTTGACCTGAGATGGAAAATTGGAAATGGCTACAACATTAAGCTTTGGAAGGGTCCCTAGCTACCTGAAATACCTCTTAATTAATTTAATTTCAAGATTTTGATGGACCCTAATTCTACTCATTTTGGTAATAACATAGTGGATTATATGAATCTTCAACAAGGCTCTCAAATGTGGAAGGTTTTGGAGATTTGGTGCCATCACTCTCTGAAGTTAGGTCACCAAGCAATATTACTGTTATCACCTGGATTTTGCACCCTGTTGAATGTAAAATTCAACAAATCCAGTGCAACATGGGAAGACCTCTAAAGATGTGGGTTTCTTTTAAGCAGAGGTCTACCTCCAGAGAAGGCCAGATTCCTATGGTGTCACCTAACTACTGATCTTGTAAATGAAAAGGGGAGAAGGAGTGCATAAAAATAAAACTAAATACTATGGTGAGACACCTAAATTATAAGAAATCATGAAATGAAAACAAAATGAACATACACTAAGAAACTAATGAGAGATATTTCATTTACTCAACATAACTTTGTGAACTTATGCATCATTCTTGAAAAGGTTTAATCTGCGTATCTATTTTAAGAAAGGAAATATGAATTTCACAACTTTAAAGTTCAAATGTAGACTTAGAAAACACAATTCAAAACTTACATAAACTGAAAAGAAATGAAAACAATATGAAACACCAACACTCGTTTCCAAGGTAATCTTTGTATGTTATATTCCATATTCCAGTTGAGTTACAAAGAATACATCAGCTGAGAAAGGATTGTTAAAAATCACTAACTCTTGAGAATGCATAATCCAAACTCCCTTACAAAGAGGCAAAAATGCCTTATATACAAAAAGGTGTTGGCCCCTAGGGCTTACAAAAATATCAGCCTTCGAAAAGATCTGCCCATTAGATCTTTTTTATGAAATTAATGTTGCGTCCCTGCTATCCATGTTGGTGAAGGATCGCCCTCAGGAGAAGCCTTCAGATCTTATGTAATACTTTCATTTACTTCTGGCCTTCATGTCTATATTCAAACCTCCTTGAAGGACCGCTTTGAATGCCATAAAGCATGATCATTAATGCCGATCTCCCTCTTCAGTTGATATCCCTGTTGTCCCTACGGTCTCCACCCTCTTGCTTACCAACGACACCTCCTTGATATCAAACTGATTCATCACTTTATTCTTAGAGTGGAGACACATTGATTATGTTCCGCTGATCTTCCTGACAAGGGTCAAACAACCACGACTCTCTTATAGCCTCCTCTAATTGGTCGAACATATGCTACATGGAAATGCCAGATGGTCAAAGGTTGCTCAGACAAAATTGAATGTTAATGAGACACTAATTGTGTCTCCCTGATGCGATTAGACCTTGCAACAACATTCAACAAGACATACAATGGTCGGCAAGACCTCATAGCAAGCTCCAAATATTATATCGAGCCCCCTTTGTTTTGGCGAGACCACCCTCGGTCGGGGAGATGTCATGCTGAACTCTTTACATTACACTAAAGGAAAAAAACATGTCGGCGTGACTAACAACCATCGGCGAGACATCCTATCGATAGCACCTCCTTTCACCAAGCTCTCTTCATTTCGCTAAAACATCTCCCTAAGCTCCTACTTGTTTAGAAAGACCTTCAACTTTTAGGGAAACCTTTTGTCTAACTTCTTTCCTTTGCTGATGCTGCTTCACTTTGGCAAGACCTCAACCCATCAGTGAGACTTTATGGCGAATGACAAGGGTCTTATCAATGTCCCTTTCTATTTCAACAAGACTATCAGTGATTGAAAAGAAATCATAGAGAAGGCAAAAGCTTTCACCAAGACCTTCAACGATTGTCGAGACATTCCAACGAGGCCCACCTTTTGTCCCCGTTGACATCTCCTTTCGCTGAGACCTTTGTTAGTTGCCGAGACCTTTCCCCGATGCCAACTTGTGAACAACCTTCGGTGTGAATTTTCTAGCTCAGAGAGACACATAAAGACTCATGACGACATGAATGTCCTGACGACTGGTGTATTCAAACAAATAAAATGCACTACTAGTTGGCAAGGCAACAGGAGGGTCTTGTCGAATTTATGCTCTAATGAGTTTTATGCCAAAAAAGAATGAGGTGAGGCTTTCCAATAGACCTCCCTATGAGGCAGCACTAGATAAGGACTTTCCCAATGAAATTCGAGCACCTGCACTCTAGGCTCAACCCTTATGGGAGCCACATTTAATCCGCGTGCCAAATTTGAAACATAATTTCCCCTGATTGAGCCTGTAGGTGAAAATTGGGTAACAATTACTTCAAGATGTACTTTCTCTAACCAAAATAATCCTTTCAACCTAGGATGATGAAAGGGTAATCTCTCGATCAAGTCAACTTACAAATTGTTGTCTTTGTTGGGAACCCAAGGTAGTCTTTGGAAACACATTTGGAATAGGAACCTCACTCCAAAAATCATTCCTTTTGTGGACTGTGGGTCGCACCAAGATTCTCACCTAGGATAACTTATGGAAAAGAGGATTTCAAATCCCAAATAGATGAATGCTCTACAAGAATGATGAGGAGTCTGTCCCTCACCTGTTACTCCACTATCGATTTGTTGTTGAGGTTTGGGATTCAACCCTACAAAAACTTGGGGTCTATTGGACCATGAATGGAGATCTCAAAAGATTTATGGAAATGTGGCTTTGCCCCAATTATCACCCCTTACCCAAAGAAATTTGGCGGTAGGTTCCTCCCTTTATCTGCTAGTGCTTATGGAGGAAAGGAACAATATGATTTTTTGAAATTTGGAAAAGAGCCCCTAGAGATTTTTAATATCTGCTTCAGACTTCTCACTAAAAATATATCCCTTTATGCTTGGAAACCTCTAAGCAAGCCCCCCTATGCTTTTGAAATCACCATGGAAAAATATTGGAATAGGTCTCTAGATCTCAATTATTTTGATAATGCAAAAGCTTTGGCTAGATTGAATACTAAGTGGAAGCCTGCCTCACATGGTGGGCACAAACTCAATTTTGATGGCGCTACTAAGGGCAATCTTGGCCTCGTTAGCATTGGTGGCATCATTAGAAATCTATATGGAAGAATGGTTTTTGGTTATGTTGGAGGAATAGGAATTCAATCTTCTATGACAACATAGGCATGGGCTTTGCTTAGTGGGGTCAAATTTGTTGTCTCTATTGGGTTAAAGTCTTTCCATATTGAGGGGGACTCCAAATCAATGATTGATGCCATTACTAATAAAATATTTCAGGGATAGAATGTCAAGGATATAATGGTTGATATTTAGTTAATTCTCACTAAATTTGAAAGGAATAAACTTACATTTTCAAAGAATGCAATAAAGTTGTCGACTCTTTGGCCAATACTGGATCTTCGTGGAACTCTTCAAGATGTTGGAGGAATATGGAGGCCCTTCCCATAAATGTGCAAGGATTGATCCTTGATGATAAAAAAATTCTTACCATTAATGATGAGTGTTGAAATCTCATGCTCTGGCTAGATTATCCTTCCAATTACCAATAGGCTCAATAATTTGTAGTGGAATAATAAGGATGAGATGTGTTAGGACTATAAAAGTTTCACATTTTTACTCGCCTTCATCCACCTATCCGCCATGTACCCTATAAATTTGTCACACCTCAAATTCATAAAAAACAAAAATTATTGAAATTTGTGTGACAAGATCCATGTTCCATAATCCATATTCATTAATGATCCCATCAATTTTCCCTGTGACACAAAAACATTCCTCTATTCATCATTGAATAAGAGTTTTTAAACAACTAGTTCATATCGACAAGATCAGGGTAGGTCTTTCCAATTAGTAGGTCATAGCTCTTTAGTTTGAACATTTTCTTCATATTGGCAAAATGTGAACCAAGTCACAACGATCAAAAACCCTGGAGATTACATTATCATGAAGACAATGCTTGTTGTCTCACCGACGAAAGCTTATCGGCAAGAACAGGACCATCAGAGAAAAATTCTCAAGTCATGTTGAGCGCATATATCATGCCGATGGAAGCTTATCAACAAGAAACATATTTTATTTCACCGATGAGGCGGAATAACGACTATCGAAGAGACATACACAATTAGAGTGAGTTCTTTAGTTCTCTCCAACCTCAGGGGTCACACCAATGAAGGAAGTTCTGGGGAGAATCTCATCGACAACCAGACACCATACTTCATAGGTGATTGGTGGAGGTAAAGAAAGTCTCCTTTATTATTCAGGTTACCCCAATACATGAATACATGTGATCATAATGCAGACAAAAGATTGAATAAAATGAGATTATGGTGGAAATCAATATTACTTTTGAGAAATAGAAATATAAATATAAATTTTTATTGAGGGGATTTTAAGGCGGATGATTATTTTTACTCATGAGAAGCATAAAGGGTAAAAAATTATAAAATATTTGCACTAGAAGGAAGAATATTTTTTACCAAAGATGTAAGAGTTTTTGCATTGGGAGGTAAAATATTTTTATGGAAGAGTTAACCAATTAGGTGATTATTTTACCTAAAAGGACATTTTCATGTGAAAGGGAAAATGAATCAATTTTCACCAGAGGGTTGTAAAAGGGATAATTATTTTTACCTAAAGCGCATATTGAAGATACATACAGGTAAAAAGTGAAGTGAAAATTTCCAGCAAAGGAAGATTATTATTGAATTAATTTTCACAAACATGAGGATTAAAGTTGAAGCATTTTAATTTGGTGAAGGAAATTAATTAAAATAAAATGAAGGACTACAACAGATAGATGCACAGAGGGTCACAACTCTGGAAAATGTAATGTATATACCAGATGAAATCAAATGAAGAATTCATTAGAATTAGAAGAAGCGAATAGGGAGAAAATAGGAGATATAGAAGAAAAACTTTCAAAATGTTTACAAAATAGATTATACTATATGGACTGTGCTGCATGCATGAAATTTTACAGAAATCAATAGAAGATCATTAATTTTGTGTGGCTCAATATTGGTGTCTACTATTTGTTAATTCAAAGCAATTTTTTGGCTGTCTCCACATTGATACTTCTATGTTATTTGAAGTTGTATATCCAAGTTGGTATTTCAATTTCATCAAAACACATTTGTTTTTATTGTGTGGTCAAGTTAATTCATTTTTGTCAAAGAATTAAATCCTTTTAATTGATTACAGTAACTTGGGGGTAACATTTGGATCAATAAGAAGAGTTAGGTAATTGATAAGGCTGTCATACTGTCTCTAACTTGATTTTTTATTGTTATTCAAATTGAGAAAATTATTCATTTTTCAATACACATTTGTGGTGATTGTGTGGTTCTATTAATTGTTTCCTTCAAGGAAGGATTAAAATCCTTTTAATAAATCACAGTAACCTGATAGGGTCAATTAGATTGATAAGAAGAGTCTATTAGCCACATTCTTACACATTTATAAAAGGTATAAATAAACTTAAGTGCCAAACAATAAGAATTGTAGCCAATAGTAGTCACCTATCATAAAACTTCATTGACTTCACTTACCCAACAAAGCACTGTTCCATCTCATATTTCATTCACATTTACATTTCATTCATACATTATTTATTCACATTCATACTTTGAAATTTAAATTATTAGATTAGGAGTAGAAGTAACTAGCAAGCTATCATCTATTACATTTTATGCCACTGTGATAGATCAATCAATTCAGTAAAATCACACTATTCTCAATCTGCTTCAGTTATCAAGGTCTACTGGCCTAGGTTTAACAGAGCCTAAAGTGTAGGGAGTCATCAACCATATAGGTTAACTCCATTCATTGGTTAAAAGACGTTGCAAGTCTGATCATAGAGCCTAGCATCCTCTTAGGATTTTTAACCTACATTTTTGAGATCCAACAAGATGGACAAGAACCTATGGATGATTGGGATGTGATCCAACTTGTACCTTTTGCCTAGCTGGGCTTACACTTGGATAAATATGATTACTTATCAGGTGTACAAGGGTCATCATGTTAATAATGATCTTTTAAAGAGTTCAAACAGGTGGGTGACTAATATGATTTCAAACCCTTCCAAACTAATGTTTAATTATGACCTAATATTAATGACCTTTGGGTTCATGATGGCTAATTTATTAGCCTCGATGTACTCTATCAGTCTCTGGAATTTCTCTACCAGTCTAGGATTCTTGGAAAGGACTACTCGTACATGGGAAGATCCAATATTCTTAATTGGGTAGGGTACAAAGATCTATGAGGATTGTTTATCTTTGCAAAAGCTTCCCTTTTGTCTACCCATTTTGTAGTTAAAAATTCAAAATTTCTTTCTCTCACTTGCATTCTTTCTTCTCTAGTTTTGAATATGGGTGGTGATAGAGTCAAGGCTAAGCCTAGCTCTTGTGAGTAGTTTAAGTGTGACACTCTATTGTGGCATGTCTATGTCAAAGGGGGCTTTTCCCCTTTAATGGAAATCCTAAAAGGTCATGATGGAAAACTCTCCACTCAATTAGCTAACAACTGGTGCAATTGAAGGGTGACTATTAGAGGAATTTCATTCAAGGTGCTCATGAAGAGGTGATAGCCAAGGCCACATGGCTTTCTTGCACTATACAAAAACTCAAAAATCACACTAATGTGTAGGATATGGATAGTATGCAACATTTCTTCGGAGAGAAAAAAGAAAAAAGGCATTACTTTCTATGTGGAAGAACCCAACACTGAAAATGAGGAGGTGATAATGACACAAAAGATTTAGAGGAGGAAAATTTGATGGACATGGGAATGGATACTTGTGTGGAACCTTTCAGTGTTAGGAGGTCTAACCAACTGGAAAAAAAAAAAACCAAAGGTCCACATTGCTGAAATTTCCAGCACTTCGAAACATGACAATGAGTGCATGGAAAACAAGCATGATACAATGGAGGAAGCTGAGGAGTTTATTGAAGAACAAGTGAATTTCCAAAACTTAACAAGATGATCCTAGAGGAGTCCACTCTAGACTCCTCCAATCATTAGGTTTTGGAAGAAGAGACAAATCTACCCGATGTTGCTAAGGATGAAGACTACAAAGGCCTGTAGGCCTGCGTTAGCACCTTGGAGAGGAAAATCAACAGGATAGCCTACTTCACCATAAAATTCATCCATCATTTGAAAATCACTCTCTCTACTGTGCTGAAGGAGGAAGTAAATAAAAATGCAATTGAGGCTGATACCAGTACTAGTCAAGCCATTGGTGATGTTTATAAATTCCTCATAGAGGATTGGGAGAACTTAGCTAGGTGGTGGGGTGGGTCTTGTCTATTCTCTGGGGTTTTATTGCTTTGTTGTTTTTGTGTTGTGAATGCATAATGTCTTCTACTGTTACTGGGTTCTATTTTTTTAATAGGAATTGTTGAACTCTATCCCATAGGGATTTTTTGTGTTAAGGGTACCGCACCCTATAAATGTAGCTTATATTATCAAAATCATATAGAAGCATTAATATAGCCCCTCAAATACTTGAGAATCCACTTCACATTCATCTAATTCTTAGTACCTAGATTTTCCATGTAATGACTGACTACTCCTACTGCTCGTGTAATATCTAGTTTGGTTCATAACATGGAAAACATAAGAATACCAACTACTGATGAGTACGGTACCTAAGACATTTGTGTCTTCTTCACTTTTGAAGATAATTTAAATAATATGAATAGGAAATGGAGTACTAACTAGTTGTGCATTTTGTATATTGAAGTCGTTTTGATGAGAGGGAAAAATAGGCTTTGAAGGGACTCAAAACCCTTTACAAACAAGTTTTGAAGGGACCTGATACCCTACCACATAAGAGAATGCTACTAAAAGATAATACACAACCCACCAGTAGCCAAATCATAGCAATACCAAAAAATGTGATCATGCTAAACTAACTACATCTAAGCAAGGAAACAACCCAAAAATGAAGATAATCAAAACAAAAAATTCCTAAGTCTAAAACATACAAACAATGGTGGCCTTTAGCTTGATAAAAGTTACAATTGTAAATAACAGATGTGGATCTAGGATCCCATCATCAATCTCTATATCCACCTCAATAGGAGACAAGATATAGAAATTGAAAAGAAGGCAGTAAATGCTCCCAAGAAACCATTCCAACTTCCTAAGATTCCCCACCTCAATAGAAGAGTTCAAAGTGAAAACAAAAACAAGGGAAACATAAACCCCTTTCTAGGAACACCCAACCCTTTCATCCAAACCAATATCCACCTCAATAGGAGAAATCTCCACCCCAAAAGGAGAAGCCAAAAGGGAGGCCATCTAAAGAAGATCAATACCCTCAACCAAATCCACAACTTCCACCTCTATAAGAGATAACTCCACCTCAATAGGAGTCACATTTTTAGGAGCCAAGAAGAGGGTATGGAGAACAAATAAAAGAGTAGAAACTATACCCTTAACTCTCAAAACAAACTGGGCTATCCAAACATACAATATATTCAAAAGAGCTTTGAAGAAAACCCCCTTAAGACACCCTTGCAGTAGGAGACCAATATCAAAAAACTTCAAACAATTGGACAACATGATCTGTCCTTAGGAGAAAAAAGAAAAGGCCTTATAATTTAACATGAGACCCAAAATCAACACATTTGCAAAAAACCACAAACCAAGCTAAAAATAGATTATAACCTTGAACACAAATAAATAATCCAACATCATTAATAGGCTGCACCAAAAACACCGCTCCATGGGAATAAATCTACAATAGAGCCAAGGAAAACAACTCCTTTGTAGTAGTCAACACTGCAACTACCCTTAAGTAGATGCAAGAACCACAAAACCTTCAAAACTATAGGATAAACATCTTGCATCCATGAGCTAGAAGAAAAAACCCACCTCAAGCTAACTAGGAAGAAAAAATCTCCCTTCACAAAACCAAACCTTGAAGCCACTAGGAGAGCCCACAAAGAGAGGGTATCCACAAAGAAACATTTCAAAAGATCAGCAACCTCCATGGATCAAACACAAAACCATCCAATAGGTTTCTCCAGAAAGATCAAACACCATAAAAAGCTAATGGTATGAAGGCCATGAGCATAATAAATATTGTGGACCAAGCCATTAGCAAGTGTAGAGAAGAAACACAACTCCAAAAATCAAATAGGAAACAACAAAAGAGTCGACCCATCAAATCCAAAGCTTCCCTCTAGTGAGAAACCTGACAAAAGCCCCTTCCCCTTGGGAAAAAAAGAGGTAAGGGAAGAAAAAGAATGGAGTAATGCCAACTCAAAGACAACTTTAACAATGTAGCACCCTGCTCCATTCCACAACACACCCATATCCTTAGCCCCAATAGACATGAGATCAAAGCAGCAACCACACAACTCTAGCAAGGGGTGAGGAGAAGGCCCAAAAACCAAAAATGACTCCCATAATGGTAGTCCTGAAGGCTCCAAAGGGTGAAACACACAACTTGCAACAACCAAATTCCCATCTTCACCCTCATATTCTACTTCTCTCTCTATCCCGCACCCTTAGAATTCAAACTGACACCTACGTACCTATTCCTACTCATCGCTCTATGCTCCATTCACATGAGTTTTTGTTGCAAAACATTCTCCACTTTAGTTTTCTATGACACCATATTTTCTTATTATTTATGTCTCTATGTATCCTCATACCAAAAAATTTATTTGCTTTGTACCTAATTCCTTCATCTCAAAATCCCTAATGAGTTGAGCTTTCAAATGGATTATTTTATACATGTTGGTTCCTATTACCAACATACCATCAACATATAAAAGAAAAATAATAAAACTATCATCATCATACCTTTGAAAGTACACATAATGATCAACCTCACATCTATTGAAACCCAAACTCATCATGAAGGAATCAAACTGCTTGTACCAACACCTTGACGCCTGTTTCAAACCATAAAACAATTTTTCTCAACCTATAAACAAGATTCTCCTTGTTTGTTTCTTCAAAACCTTTAGGTTCCCTCATATGAATCTCCTTTGAGAGATCACCATGCAAGAAGGTTGTTTTTACATCTAACTTTTCTATCTCCAAATCAAGACTAGAAACAAGATCTAAAACAACTTTAATTGTACTTGTAGAAGAGGGGGATTCGCTACTCACAAGTTCTCTTCATTTGGAGAGCCTCAGGGGGTGAACTTCCCTATTCTACCTCAGGAACAATAGTGAGAGTTTTAAAATCTGAAAGAGTAGGTCACAAAGATTCTCTGGACAAACTAACAAGCTCTTGGTCAAAGGATGACAGTGTAAGAAATATATGACAACATGACACGCTAGCATCCCAGAGGTGCACTAGTGTCCCAGAGGCACATTGGTGTCCTAGAGGCAAGCTAGCATCTCATATAGACTAGAAAGCGAGAATATCATAGAGAATTCCTAAATGACTACTTCTACTTTGATTATTGAGAAATTATAGATTGTGATAAAGTAATAGAAAGTGATAGAAATTAAAATAAAGCAAGGTAATTGATAAAGAGGAGAAAGAAAGGAAAGAATATGCTCACAACCATGCAAGTGATGAAGCCTCTAGCTAGTAGATGTATTCAATACCTACAAGTGTGATATCTGGAGAGAATGTTGGGGCTGTATAGGGATTGTCCTCAATCAAACCCTCGTTTTGGTGTTCCCACCTCCATGGAAAGCCAGATAGAAAGAGAGAGAGATATGAATCAAAATGGAAAAAGTGTGTGGTGAAAGAAAAACCCGCTCAGGAGTAAAACCCAAACCACCAAGTGTGAGTGATGAAAGCAAGCCCCGCTCAAGGAGGAGAACCCGTATCACAAAAGAGGTGATAAAATCAATCCCCACTCAAGGAGGAGAACCCGTATCATGAAGTAAGAATGCAAGAGAGAGGCCCGATATGTAATCCCAAGATGCTCACAAGCATGAAACAAGAGAGATAGTAGCTGCAAGAGCCAAAGGAGTTGCAAAGAGGGAGACAAAGAGAGTTGTAAAAGCCAAGAGTGTGTTGCAAAGGGTGTTGCAAGGGTGTTGTGAGAGTGTGAGGGCTTGAAGCTACTATGAAAAATAAGAGAGTTGTGTAAGCAAGAGAAAGATGAAGAAGGAGAGAAGTTAGGAGAAAAGGAATGGAGCTAGAAGAACTTAGAAGATGGAAATGGAGTGAAAATACTACATTTAAGGAAGGAAAAAAAGCTTCTCTAGTTGTTACAAGGCATCCCAGGCCGTTACCGCCAAAAAAAGGTGAGGACAAGTGGCAAGCATGCTCGAAGATAGCTGTTTGAGTGTTGAAACATTGCAGGATGCTAGCGTGGTGCACTAGTGTCTGGACATGCCACACTACAAAACGACGTGAACGAGAAAAGCACAAAGTTCAATGCAAAGTTGATGTGCAAAGGGTCGAATTTGAAAAGGGGTGCTGGAACATATTGAGAGGAAAAAAGGTTGATGCAGGGGCTAAAATGATCCTACATAAGATGCTAAGGGAGTGGACACTAAAGTGGATGCAAGAATGTATGTGAAACTGTGAGGGGTGCAATTTTACGCTTATACAATACTTAATATAATAGGTGATTTTTTTTTATTGAAATCAATACTAGGTTCACCAACACCAGTTAGTAATGCATAAGTAGAATTACAAGTAGGAGAGTACCTTTTAGGTGCTTTGGAAATTCTATTGGATCTCGTTATAAGGGGTAATATATCAACATGTGGCTCATTTGGTTTTTGCTCATTTTTCATTTGGTATTTGTAGATTATCATCATAACTTTCTACCTCAACTAGAATATTTTCTGTACTTTGTTGTTCTTTACCTCTTTGTATTGATTTTTCATTAAAATAAACATCTCGACTAACTATAACCTTGTGGGCAATAGTATCCCAAAATATGTACCCCTTTATACCTTCTACATAGCCAAGAAAAATACATTTTGTGGAATATCTATCCAACTTAGTTATATTCTCTTTAGGAATATGAGCACTGGCATCTAAACAAAATACACAAAGAAAGGAATAATCAACAAGTTTACTTTCCATACTTCTTTAGTGATTTTATCATCAAGAGTTGTAGTGGGTGATCTATTGATCAAGAAATAAGTTGTAGAAACAACCTCAACCAAAAATTGCTTCTCTAAACTAGTAGTTCTCAACATACATTTGACTCACTCTAGAATTTAATGATTCATGTGTTCAACAACACCATTTTTTTGTAGTGTCCTAGCAACTGTCAATTTCCTTGCAATGCCATACTACAAACTGGTTAAACTCTCCTGAAGAAAATTCTCCTCTGTTATCTATTCTCAGAGATTTTATAGTCTTACCCTTTTGATTCTCTACTAGAGCTTTAAACATCTTAAAATAAGAAAACAATTTAGACTTTTTGAAAAGATAAATCCACACCTTACGAGAATAATCATCTATAAATGAAACAAAATGCAATGAACCCCCAATAGATGTTATAGAAGCTTCTCAAGTGTATGAATGAATTAATTCTAAAACATATTTACTTCCGGTAGCACTTCTAGAAAAACTCAATTTATTATGTTTTTCAAATAAATAATATTCACAAAACTTTAAATCTTTACATTTGGCACCTAGGAGAAGATTTATATCTAGTAGTAACTTGAGACCACGTTTACTCATATGGCCATCAAACACCTTGATTCTTATGTCACCTTCATCAAATAGGGGTTGTCATTTCCCATGTAAACCACACCTCCATCACATGACTAATAAGTAGAAAACTAGTCTCTGTGTGGAGTCATCTGAAAGGAGGCACCAAAATCAAGAATCTAAACATGAAGTAAAGAGCCTTTCAAATTATCAATTAATACCTTTTCATCTTCCAATGGTGTTTGAAATTCTATTGTGTTTGTTTCAAATGTCTATGAGCTAGAATTTTCTTTTCTTACTTTTGGCAACCTACAATCCCTTTTGACATGCCCATTTTTGCCATGGTTCCAATATTTTACTCCTTTTCACCCCTTGGATTTGGACTTGCTTTGTCCATGTTTAGTATTTCCTCTTTCTTGAGTTCTTCCTCTTGCATTAGGGATTCATTAGAAGAAGATCCTTGAGATGTCTTCCACCTTGAATCTTAAAAAATTATAGCAACCACCACATCTTCAAAGACCAATTTTCCACTTGGTGTTGAGTTACTAAGAGCCATAACTAGTTGATCCCAAGTTTCAAGCAATGAGCACATGAATAAATTGATGCCTTGTCCTCTTCTTTGATTTTCACCCCCACTGAAGCCAACTTGCTTGTTAGTGTGTTGAAATTGTTCAAATGATCTATGAGAAATGAATAGTCATGCATTCTCAAATTATGCAACTACCTACATAATAGAATTTAATTTTCCAATGACTTCGTCTCATTCAACTTTTCAAGCTTAGTCCACAAGCCATGTGTAGTTTTCTCCTCTGCAACATTGAATAGTATTGAATCTACTCGAGATAATTAGAGTGTTGCTCTGGCCATGCTATCCCTTTCATTCTAATCTTCCCTTGTCATGGCTACAGGTTTTGACACTACCCCTTTGAGAGCTAGGGCACGTCCATCCTTGACCAATAAAGCTTGAATCTTTAACTTTCGTAAAGAAAAAGTAGAACTATCAAATCTTTGCACCTCAAATCTGGTAATTGTGCTTCCTGTCATTATTTACTTCTCAAAAACACAAATTTTGCACAAACAACCTTGCTTTGATACCAATTGTAAGATAATTTATAATAAGTTTAATAAATAGAGAAAAACAATAAGCATAAATTTAACATAGTATTTACGTGGAAAACTTGGTAAAATTATACCAGAAAAACCATGGGAAAAAAAAAATCATATTTTATTTCTCAAGAAATTTGCAATTAAAACAACCTTCAAAAGTTATAAAAAACATGAATTCGAAAGAGTATGAGAAATTTGAGTTACAGAGTCCTTATTGAATAAAACTTTCCAAAAATAGAAAGTGTGACTCATACAACTACATGTTGAACATTTGTCAAATTACCATAAATAGGGAGTCCCCCAAAAAAATCTGGCTTCACCGAAAATGCCTTTGGTATAACACCATTTGATGTTCAGGGGGCTACGACAATCGGGCTCTAGGACCCCTTGTCATTTCAGCATTAGGTTTAATATAAGGCCTTTAGCTGCATTGTGCACATACCTGAAACACTAGGTAGATATATGATGGTTGGAAGTTAAACTGAACACAAATCTGCCTTTCTGTTGTTTTAATACTGTCTTCAAATTGTGACAAAGTATACATATAGCAGAGGTAAAAAAAAACCTAAACAAAGTGATACATTTAAGAACAAACTCAACACTATATTTTATTTTGCAAAGGGTTTTCGAACTTTCAAAGTTCTCACAGTCTCCTTTTGAAAATTCACTAATTATATGCATAGCAAAATTGCGTTTACATTAGCCAACACCACATTTGGCTTGAAATTAGACGCAAAAATACAAAGGAAGCATAGCATAGTTATAGCAACGCAATGCAGAGTTTATATGCTCATTTGGAGACCACGACTGCTGAAGCAATCCCCTTTTTCTTTTTCTATTCCCCAACAACTCTTCTTCCCCCTTGTCCACCATCCACCACTTCTCCCTATCGATGCTCCCCTCTCTTGTTCTTTTCCAACTGAAATCTATAACTATTTTTTTTTTCCTTCCCCTGCCGTGGATGTATGTATATTGTATTTTGTCATCTTCCCATTACCTTATCAAAGAATCATGGTATGGTATTTTTGGGTAATGACCCATATTGAGTTTTATTGTTAGGATTTCCAACACATCGAAGGCTTTTGACCATATCGATCCATATGCTTCTTGATTTTTAGTCCACACACCATAACACCACGTCCCTACACTTCTATTCTCAAGTCAAAATTTGGGTGCAAGCTTTGCAACCAAACACCAAAACGAAAATCAAAAACTTGAAAGCTTGAAAGTCGATGCTCCTACATCAGGTTCCCTTGGAAATGAAACATCATGAGATTCATGAGGTCATCAATGCTATGATTGAAGTTGGAGATCTTAGCAGTTGATTACTATTGTGTCGTTTACACACACGCCCTGTTGAAAGCAGGGACACCCTCTCTTTTTGCTTCACCTTTTGGTCGCTTTTGCCTTTGCGGAGGGTCTGGTTATATTCGACGTCTGGCGGATTTGCAAGGTTTTTCTCTTTGGGGTTGTGGTTATGTTGTGCATTAGGGTCTTGGGGTCATTGGCAGAGTTCCCATCTTATGATGTCATAGCTCGTCAAACCTGCACAGTCCTTGTCCTTGTCCTTTGTCGATTCCCGCAAAGCGAAAGCCTACAAGAACCCATTTGCGGGATTCCATGATGATTAGCCAATCAATTTATTATCTTTTAGCCTTTGGTCCTCGCATGCACTCATTTCAACATGACTATTTGAAGTTGCATTGAAAAGTTAAGCATTCTTGCCTCTTGCGGAAAATCTATGCAGAAATTCCATTGCAAAATTCCGCATGCGGGATTCTGGTTCAGTGGCGCCACTTGGTCTCCGGCCTGTAATTGCTCCATCCCTGTAGTTGTCATATCCCCACAAAAGGTTGATTTCCGCAAAAGTGGAAATTTTGCCTTCTGGCGCCGTCATGCTCTCGGCCTGCAAATAACAAATCCCCGCAACGCTGTTATTTCTGTAAAAACTTTTGCGAGCTTTTGCATCGACGGAGGTACATTCAATTCCCCAATAACTTTCATCCCCGCGAATACGTAATCCCTCCACTGTTGTATTTTCCGCAGCCATGTTTTTTTTGCTCGGAATATGGTAATTTAATTAATAGTTGCGACTCCTCTCTGAGATTTTCATATTGCAATTGGATGGCAGGAATTTGTTTGGTTGTTTTTTTTATATTGTAGGAATTGGAATTGGGTAGTCACCCCTTTATAAACTGTAAATTTGTTTGTTTGTTTTTTTAGTTTTGGATTGAGGGAATTGGAATCACTAGGCCTGGTGACCTCTTATCTGCAATAGAATGTTTTTAGCCAATCCAACTAGACCCACTGACCCATAACAAAAATTTGTTATCTGCACTTTATTTTGCGGATTTCTTTGTGCCGTGTGCTTTGTAGGTTTGCACGCTAGCCAAGGTGGGTGCATATCTCCGCATTCACGGCATCCCTGCGCCCCATGAAATCCCTAATAAACATTTTGCGGGGTCTTGTTATTAATACTCGCGACCTTTTCATCTCCTCGTGGTAAGTGTGCTAAGAACGTCATTCTTAAAGGACTGTATGAAACAATGGATTCATTCCCAACACATCGACCGGTCCTTTTGATCACATTTCGATTGCATGAGACGGTTTGGTCTTGCAACATTTTCTCTTCGGAGGTTTGCAGTGATATTGTAATACGTAGGGCGGCGCTCACAAGTTAAGAGCTACTGTGGGAGCTTTGAATATCTGAAAGCATCATCAGCATAGAAAGGATTTAGCCGCCTTCTGTGATGAAGAGATCAATGTCATGTTCCTTTTAAAAGTTGCATCAGTTTTAATGACAATGATGAAGTCTAGGGGCCTGAGTCTATCTTTTAAGTCTTTTTCACATTGGATCTCTGCCATTACCGTTAAAACCCATATATTGAATACCGACCCGAGCCTTTGTATATATGGCAGAGTCTTTATGAATTGCCGGATTTGCACTGATGTGGGCTCTCATTGAACGCGGATTTTCATGTTTTATGGCATAGTGTGTGTTTGATTTTCGATGTATGCGAGCGCTTTCCTCGCAGGCCATGTTGATTGCGAGTGAATATCGGATGCGGAGATGCTATGTCCTCGCTACCAAATAGTTTGCAATTCATAAGATTTTGCAAGTGAGATGTCACACGAATTGTAAGAGTGCGCGGGCTTTGGTGAGCAGCAGGCTCGTGTTTATCATCGAAATTACTGGGTATGAGGTATTGTTTGAGTGCGGAAAATGTGAAGTTGCGGGTATCTATCACACGGCTCTAGGAAAATTTATCGCCAGCAATTCATGTATGAAAAATTCACTGTCAAGTAAAATTCACTCCAGCAATTCACGGAGGAGAAAATTAACTGCCATTATTGTTTTTTAATATATATTTCAAAAACTTTATTTTTTTTTGCAAAAAAATAATTTGATTTATGATAATAAAAAATTAATTGTATTAACTTTAAAGAATTTGATTTGAATTTTATTTGGTTGTGAATTTGTCATGGTGATGAATTTAGTTTTCCATTCATGATGAATCACTGGTGGTGAATTTTATTTGGTTGTGAATTTGTCATGGTGATGAATTTTTCCACGATGAATTTGTCATGGCAGTGAATTTTCCATCGATGAATTTGTCATGCGGTGAATTATTGGCGGTGAATTATTGGCGGTGAATTTTCCATCGATGAATTATTGATGATGAATTTGCCATATTTCCACGATTCTTTTTTATTTGTAAATTATACGTGGTAATGTTTCAAATGAATCTACTAGTTATCCATATGCGGCGGCCGGGCTTATCCGACACACTCTAAGCGTACACTCCTTAGGTGGCCAAGCTTATCCGACACACTCTAAGCGTACACTCCTTAGGTGGCCAAGCCCACAACCCCATTCAGCTGCACATTTCCCGTCACCTTTCTCCCGTTTTCGTTTCCATATTTGCGTTCGCCGTTTAAGTTCCGTTCGTGTCCACAGTTTGGGGCCGTTTCAGTCATGTTTCTAGCATTATACTACTGTGGAAGCTATAAAAACCTGTTAAAACCAGTAGAATTGGTTGTTGTCCGAAAAAATTCATTGGCAATTATGCAAACGAGCATGCCTTGTAATGTCTGGATGGATCTTATATGCCTTGCATGAGAAAATGAAGGGACAAGGAAATTATAAAATCTGAATTCAATGCATCACTTGTCACCAAATGCATGAAACTATTGTCAAAACATATAGAAAAAAATCTTTATTTTTCTTTAAAAAACACTTCTAGAACATTATTTCTAGTTTTTGAATTTTAAGATTTTAATAATTACAAACAATAAATTATTAATAATTAATATTATTAAAAATAAATAAATATAATGCTTATAGAACATTACTTTTACTTTTTGAATTTTTAAGATTTTAATAATTATAAACAATAAATTATTAATAATTAATATTATTAAAAATGAATAAATAAAACTTTTTTAATTTTAATTTTTTTAAATAAGTTTATTAATTATTAAAAATAAATAAATAAAACTTTTCAATTTTTATTTTAAAAAAATAAATCTATTAATAATTGATATTTAATAAGAATTAGTTTTGAAAAAGGTAGATAATAATAAAATAATCAAAAGAAAAAATTAATTACAAATAATAATAAATTATTAATTAAAATAATTTTAATTTTAATTAAAATTAATTAAATAATTTTAATTAAAATTATTAATTAAAATTAATTTTAAATAACAATAATTATTAAAATAACAATAATTAATTAATTTTAAATAATTTTAATTAACATTTTCAATTAATTAAATTCATTTTTTAAAATTAGTGTTCAATTTTAATTAAAATTATTATATAATAATCAATAATAAATTATTGATTGTTAATTATTTAAATGACAATGTGTTTATAATTTTATTAGAAATCAATTATTTTGGATTTTGACAAACTTGACACATAAATGACAATTTGATGATTAAATCAATGTATTACAATTGAGTTTCTAATTGGATATAAGATAATAGACACTAAAACTAATTGAAAGATTGCTATGAGGGTAGTAAAAAACACAAAGTAATCAACAATCAATAATTATTATAAATAAAAATAATAATTATAAATTAATAATTAAAATCAATTTTAAATAACAATTCTAATTAAAATTATTAAATAATAATCAATAATAAATTATTGATTGTTAATTATTTAAAATTAAAATTGTTGAATAAATTAAAAATAATTCGATTTCGATAACATATCTATAATTTATTAGAAATTGATCATTTTGGATTTTGACAAACTTGAGACACAAATGACAATTTGATGATTAAATCAAGTTATTACAATTGAGTTTCTTAATTGAATATAACATAATAGACACTAAAACTAATTGAAAGATTGTTATGAGGGTAGCAATGCAACATTTCATAGTGCATCCGTGAGATCACAACTCTTTGAGGCATTGTGTCAAATAGGCAAGACAATAAAAGAGTTTGCTAATTATAAAAAATATGCATCTAATATAAAAAATACAAAGAATGGAAGCAATACTTGCAACATATAAATTGTTGTGTAGTAGCGACTTTAAAGAATCATGTTACCCTCTACCTTATAAATTTGTTAGTAAACAAAGCTAAGAAAATGCTATAAATAAGATAATAAATTGACTATTAGCATATACCAATTTTCATAAAGCTATAGATCTCTTCCATTTCAAAACACACAAAACAATATTGGGTAGATAGTCAATCATCTTTAATTTCTATAGTGAATAATTTCTCCCCATAGGAATTAGGTAGAGTATATAAAGTAAACCAATGAACACACAACCCTTATTTTGAAGTAGTTTGGTTTGTGATCCTTTCTCTTCTTAATCTTGTCTAATTATTTTGAAGAGACCAAGGGTCATAACTAAACTATAGTTCATTCAACCCATTGAATGGCTTAGTTGATGAGGCTTGACAAAAGCAATGAAGTGATTGTTGTGTTTAACATCATGCATGTGGAATGAAGTGTGGTGGCAATAACCTGCCTATAGTTGAATCAAACATTAATTTTTTAGAATTTTAGAAGGCTTAATATTAGAAATATAGGTGTTATTTTTAGACTTTTTACATGGGCTTCCTTGTCACCCATTTGTTATAAATTTTCCTATACTACTAAAATTCCCCTTATGAAGTATGTAGTGAAGATTATATTTCATAAATGAAGAATGCATCTTGTTGAAGTATCCATTTGTAAAATAGACCAAAAATCATGAATTAATAAAAACCTTCATGGCCCAAGCAAGGACTCAACCATATCCTTATATCCTTACCTACCACCTAGATACTTTGAGCCATCTACTCTTATTGACCTAGCATATATTTTTATTTGTAGTTGTCTTATATTTAGGTGGTGAAGAGATTTATTTGTGCAAACTAAAGAGAGGGTTAGTAGTCATTACACACTATATGGTATAAACTATAGAGAATAAAGATGAAAATACAAGAAAAATAAATGTAGTTCACAATTAGTTATTTCCACCATACATTGATTTCCACATAGTTGTAAATTTTGTTTCATGTTAGATATGCCCACAACAATAAAATTAGGTGATACTACTAATGTAGTTTTAACCACAACATTTGAAAATATTGTGAACCTTGTTCTCTTCAAAACAATCAAACAAGATTAGGTGTAGCTATATATGTGGGATAAAAATCAAATACATCACTTTTTTGGCAACAAATATAGTGTGCCCCCATATTTGTTGGGTGGGAGAAGGGGATTATAAAATGTGTAAAGGGTTGCACAAAATGTACTACTACTTCATGTTTCATGTTAGATATATTTGTATTTGTAGTTATCTCATATTTAAATGGTGAAGATATTTATTTGTGCAAACTAAAGAGAAGGTTAGTAGAAATAGCATATTATATGGTATAACCTATAGAGAACAAAGATGAAAAGAAAAGAAAAATAAATGTAGTTCATGATTAGTTATTTCTACCATATATTGATTCCCATAGAGTTTTAGATTTGTTTCATATTAGATATGCCCACAACAATAGAAGTAGATGATACTACTAAGGTAGTTGTAACCACAACATTTGAAAAAAAACCCTCTATTCATTATGCTTTGATGGATGTCCATACCCCATTCCAAAGTTCTGATATTGACACAACCAACATGGATGTTAACGAAGGTTATGAAATTTAGCTTTGTACTTGCCAATTGTATTTTCTTGAAGGAATTGTTGTATGGTATTAGATGTTAGATTAAACTCTTTAATCAAAATCCAACTAAAGTGGATAAGGAACATTTAAGTATCAAATAAATCTCTTCGTCACTTAAGTATAAGATAGCTACAAATGCCAATATATGCCAAGTTAATAAGAGTAGATAGCTCAAAGTATCTAGGTGGTAGGTAAGGATAAAAGGATATGGTTGAGTCCTTGGTTAGGCCATGAAGGTTTTTAGTAATTCATGATTTTGGGTCTATTTTACAAATGGATACTTTCAACAAGATGTGCTCTTCATTTGTGAAATATGATCTTTACTACATGCTTTATAAGTGGGGAATTTTAGTAGTATAAACAATTTATAATAAATGGGTGGCCGTAGGAAGCTCAAGCAAAATTCTAAAAATAACCCTTGTCTTTCTAATATCAAGCCTTAAAAGAAATCATTCTAAAAGTTTAGTGTATGATTCAACTATAGGTAGGCTATTGCCATCACACTTCATTCCACATGCATGATGTTAAATGTAACAAACACTTCACTTCTTTTGTCAAGCCTCATTAACCAAGCTAGTCAATGGGTTGAATGACTACAATTTATTAATAACCCGATCTCTTCAAAATAGTCAAACAAGATGACAAAGAGAAAGGAGCACAAACAAAACTACTTCAAAATAAGGATCATTCACATTCATTTGTTTGTTTTACATACTCTACTTAATTCCTATGGCAAAAATTATTCACTATCTATTTCTAATAAAATCATAGATCAATTTTTATGAGTTCACTTTCTAATAAAATCATAAATCATATTGTCAAAATTTAGAATATTAAATTGTGAGTTGTTTGTAATTTATTCATAATTTTAATAATCAATAATTATTGTTATTATTGATTATTATTTAATAATTTAAATTAATATTGACATTTAAAATTGATTTTTAATTAATAATTTATTATTATTTGTTAATTAAATTTTTGATTTATAATAATTATTGATTGTTGATTACTTTTTTATTGCTTATTTAAACTAATCTTTATTAAATATCAATTATAAATAATTTATTTTTAAAATTTAGAATTTTTTTTTAAATAATACTAATTATTAATAAAAATTAAATATATATATATTTTTTAAATATTAATAATATTAATTATTAATAATTTGTGGCTCTCGAAATTGATATCACAAAAAATGAAAGACTATTTTTAAATATAACAAAACTGTTTTTAATAATTTTTAATCCTTGTTTTATACATTATTTCATGGAAGAACTCAGATTTTCTAATCCCCTTATCCCTTGTATTTTCTCGCGCAAGGCATGTGGGATTAAAAAGTTAAATACACACTCTTCCGGGCAGCAGGTAGACGCGAACGGAAAGGGGAACGGGAACGGCGAACGCAAATACGGAAACGGGAAAGGTGACGGGAAATGTGTAGCTGAATGGGGTTGTGGGCCCGGCCACCTAAGGAGTGTACCCTTAGAGTGTGCCGGATAAGCCCGGCGTCCATATGCAGATACACAAAGGATTTATTCAACGCAGGTTTTCATTTCATTGCGGAGGATTGACGTTTATCGAGAGTTTCATTTTGTGGAATTACATTGTTTGCGAGCTACTGCTTATTGCGGGAAACCTTGTAGCTGGCGCCACTCTTCCACATCCCTGCACTTGTCTTATCTTCGCACCTTACTAATCCCCACGTATCTCCTTTTGCGGACTTTCTCTTGATCAATGGGCGCGCTTTGTCTTTGCCTCCGCGAGGCCATTCATTCTTAAGAATTCCTAGCGATTCTATCTTCGATTCTGTATGATTCTTAAAACTATAAAAATTGGTGCGGAACCTTAGGCTTCATTTGCCATTGGCTTGAGCGCATGGAATCTCTGCATGGCGTTCCAGCAAGTTTTATTACTTGTTGCTTTCGCGAGATCGTGAATCAGAATTATTCTTTGTTATGTCCCATCGATTGTTTGGCCTTTGCATAGTCATTTCATAGCTTGCTTCAAAATTCCCGCGTGAGGCAAGTGTTATCTACCGCCAGCCTCACGGATCTACATTTTGACATCGCCACAGTCCCATTTAAAGGTTTTTTAGTTCAGAGCATGATTAATAAAGATAATCTGTATCTGTTAAGCTTTGTAACTGAAGGATGATCACGGCCTGTTATGGTCTTGTTTTGGAGTTCTTATGTATGGCACGAAGGAAACTTGACTGTCGCCAGTGAATTCAAAAGGAAGTTGCGCAGAGTGATGAGTTTGAGGGGGTTTATGCTGTGCAAGGAAATACCATGCTGCACTTCGCAAGGTTTGACGTTTATATTTTGTTGAATACCAAGAATAAACATAGTGACACACCTGCGTATAAGGAGCTTTATGAAGCATTTCCTGAAGCCTTGTTGTTGAAGAAATCGAGGAAAGCTGCTAATAAAAAATCACAAGTTCCTGACTTTGCAGATGAAGAAGAGCTAGTAAAATCTTTAGAACTTCTCTTCTCTTCTTATCAACATATTGTTTGTATTGCTAGTTTCTTCTCTCTATTTGCAATTTTACTTCTTCATGAAGGTCATCAATAACTTTCACAAAGTTCTCCCCATCCGGACTTCTCCTCTCTAAACTAACAAGATCCCTGAGTTCAAATACAACCCTTGGATGCATACCATAAACAATATAAAATGGGCCCAAACCTATACTCCTATTTGGAGAATCATTATATGCAAAATCAACCTATGCTAAAGCCATATCTCAATTACTAGGTGTGTTTCCAACAAGACACCTCAACATATTATCCAAACTTTTGTTGACTACTTTTATTTGACCATCCATTTCGAGATGGTAAGCTGACCTGAAATTGAGATGTGTGCCCAACTTCTTCCAAAGTATTCTCCAAAAGTGACCCACAAACTTATTGTCTCTATAAGATACTATACTCCTGGGTATACCATGCAATCTCACACTTCTTTGAAAAAAAGTTAGCTACATTTGTTGCATCACTAGTCTTCTTACAATGAATGAAATGGACCATTTTTGAGAACCTATCCACAACTACGAAAATGAAATCATTGTCTCTTTTTGTTCTAGGTAATCCTACTATAAAATGCATACTTACAAATCTCATGGTCTATGTGGTACAAATAATGGTTGGTACAAACTAATGTTTTGACAATTGCATTTTGCATGTTGGCATACTCTACATCTCTCCACATACCTCTTCACATCAACCTACATTCATGGCAAATAATCGTGTGTATTCAATTGTAGGTAAGTTTTATCTTATCCAAAATGTCCTACCAAGTTGCCATAATGCTTCTCCTTCAAGAGATTCTCTCTCATTGACCCCCTAGGAATGCAAAACTGATTACCTTTAAACAACAAAAATTAGTTCAAGGTCCTCTATCTCTGTTGATAGAACTGTTGCAAGCTTCATATGAATCTTTTAAATCTAGATTAGTTACATATAAATCCTTCAAGCTCTCAAAACCAACACTATTTTCCTAAATCTCCTATAACAACAAACTTCTTCTAATTAATGCATCTACAATTTTTTTGCTTTTCCACTCCTATGTAACATAAAGTCCAAGGTCCTTTATCTCTATTGACAGAATTGATGCAAGCTTCATATGAATCTTTGAAATCTAGATCAATTACATATAACTCCTTCAAGCTCTCAAAACCAACACTATTTTCCTGAATCTCCTATAACAAGAAACTTCTAATTAATGCATCTGCAACTTTTTTGCTTGCCCATTCTTATGTTTCAATATGAAATTAAAAATTTGAAGGTATTCCACCCACTTTGCATGCCTTTATTTAGCTTGTTTTGGTTGTTAATAAACTAAAGTACATGGTTATTTGTGCAAACAACAAACTCCTTAGGAAGTACATCTAGTGCCTCCACTTCTTCAAGGATTGTACCAATGCATAAAATTCAAGGTCATAAGCTGAATATTTCTTCTTAGCATTATTTATTTTTTTACTAAAATAAGCAACTGGTTTACCTTCTTGACTTAGAACAACCCCTATTGCTAAGCCACTAGTATCACATTCCACTTTAAAGACTTTGTTAAAATCAGGTAACACAAGTATAGGTTATTCAGTCACCCTCTTTTTTAAAAGTCAAACATTTTTTGGCCTCTTGAGTCCATTTAAACCACTTTTTGTGGCCTTTTATAGTGTCAAGTATAGGAGCAACTATACTACTGAAATTTTTTATTAACTTTCTATAAAAACTAGAAATTCCATGAAAAATTCTTACCTCACAAATACTCGCAGGTGTTGGCCAATCAATAATGGCCTTATCCTTCTCCTTGTCCATCTTCAATCCATCTCTAAATACCAAAAAATCCAAATAGACTAATTCAACCTTCATAAAGGTACACTTCTTGAGATTGATCAACAATTTCTCCTCATGCAACCATGTCATAATTAATCATAAGTGTTGTAGGTGATCTTCCTTAGATTTGATAAAAACCACTATATCATCTAAATTAACTATCACAAACTTTCCCAAGAATGGTTTCAAGACTTCATTCATAAGCCTCATAAAATTCTTAGGTGCATTTGTAAGCCCAAAGGGAATAACCGACCATTCATAGAGACCATTAGTCTTAATTGTTGTCTTCCATTCATCCCCATGTCTAATCCTAATCTAATGGTAGCCAATTTTCAAATATATTTTTGAGAAATACATAGAATCACTCAAACAATCCATTAAATCATCCATCCTTGGAATAGGATACCTATATCTAATGGTAATCTTATTGAATTCTCTATAGTCCATACACATTCTCCATTCACCTTCTTTCTTGGGTATCATGACTATTGGTACAATACAAGGGCTAAGACTCCCCCTCATCAATCATTTTTCCAACAACTCTTCAACCTGCTTTCTAATCTCCTCATTTTCCTTGGGAGTCAATCTATATGCAACCTTGTTTGGTAGGCTAACCCTTGGAACCAAATCCATATGGTGATTAATTCTCCTCATTGGATCCAACTCATTAGGAAAATCAACTACCACAATGTCCATGTGTTCTTTCAATATGTCATGTACCTCATTCGATAATTCATCCAATTTAGTGGAGGTAAGTACAACCTTAGGCTTGAGTACCAATGCATATCCCACTTCTTCTTTCTTCATATCATGTAAAAATTATTTTCCACTCACCAACATAACCCTACTGCTACTATTGCTCTTATTGTCCACTTCTCCTTCCAAAGGTAGCAATGTACATGTTTTTGACCATCCTTGTAAAAAGTGTAAGTATTGTTTCTTACATCATGTATGGATTTCCTATCAATTTTCCAAGGCCTACCAATAAGCACATGGAAAACATCCATGGGTATAATATCACACATAATAGTGTCTTTATAACTACCTCTTTGAAACTATACTAAGGGCTACTCATCTACTAATAACGAATGCCCTTTTTGCAGCCAAGAAACTTGATATGGATTAAGATGTTTGATTCTAGTAAGACCTAGTTTGTACACCATTTCAATTGACACAAGAATATCAGCATTACCACTGTCAATAATAAGTGTGCAACACTTAACTTTATCCTTGCAATTGGTCTTAAATAAGGCTCTCCTTTGTACAGGTTCTTGACTCTCCTTTGGTGGATTCAACCATGCTCTCTTGAACCACAAAGACTCTCCTATCTCAAGTTCTTCTAAGTGATGAGAATGTGATCCTCCTCTCTCTTTATTTGCTTGCACAATCAAATTACTTCTCTTAGGCCTTATGTGGCCTTCTTGTGGAAATTCAGGACACTCTCAACCTTTGTGATCATACTTGTTGCACTTAAAACACTTTCTAGGAAACCCTCTTCCTCTTCCTTGGTAACCTCCTCTTGAAAATGGTCCCCCTCTATTTTTTAAACCTCCCTCTCCAAATTGGCTTGTCAACTAAAAGTTCCTACTTCTTCACCTTGATGGTGTTTCTATCCTCTATTAGAGTGATTTCCTCTTCCTCTACCTCTTCCTTGTTGATTTTGATTTCTCATAAGCTTCTCCTTTTCTTTAATGGAAAATTGATAGGCTTCCTCAAGAATTCTAGGGGAAAAAAGACTCAATTCATCTTGCAAATTGAATCTCAATCCATTTTGGTACCTAGTACCTTCTCCATATCTTCTTCACTATGCCTTGATAGGATCACAAGTTTATAGAACTCCTCTGTATATTATTTCACACTCATCTCTTTTTGCTTGAGATTTTGTAACCTTTTGAATAGGTTAGTTTCATAATCTCCTAAAAGGAATTCAAATTTTAATTTGGCAACCATTCTATCCCAAAAGGTTATCTTCTCCTTGTTTTTTCTTTCTTCTTTTTGATTGAAATAATCCCACCACATAGTAGCATGGCCTTTGAGTCTTGTACAGGAAAACTTGACTCGTTTATCCTCTACCACTTCATCATACTCAAAGTACTTATCAAGCTCATTGATCCAATCAATGAGTTCCTCTCCATTAAGGCTTCTTGAGTAGGTGGGAACCTCTATCTTTGGTTTGGATCCAATCCCCATGATTGCACTCAAGAATATGATTTCAACTTCATTAGGTTATTCACCATGAACCACCTCTTCCCTGGCTTGTTGATCCTCTTCTTCATTACCACTTACATCTCTAGCAAGTAATCCTCTCCTCTTTTCCTGCTCCATGGCATCCATCGTTTCCATAAGGTTTTGCAACAATTCAAGAATCCTTCATCTATGCCTCTTCTAGCACCTCCTCTTAGAATCCTTCTAGGTGACATATTGTCCAATCTTACCCTACCTAATCTCTTACTACTTTGATACTAAATTTGATGGCTAGTTTTTAAACCAAACACAAATATGCCCTTTGATTATTTTAATAATGTCTTCAAATTGTGACAAAGTATTGTAAGGAAACTTGCAGTCATCTAATGATAATTTCCACATAACCCAAAAGAGAAATCTATGCAAATAAGTACTCAAAATCCATATGCTGAGAGAATAGACAACATACCCATCAAAGATGACATAAGATATACCCTGGGAAAACCCTCAAGAGGGAAAAATCCAACCTCCAAAAGAATCCATACTCCATCATATTATTCAACAATAAAGCAACACAAAAGTTACAATGAATACCTCTGAAGCATCAAGCCTCTCAATGCACTCTCATGTGTCCAAGCATGAATCCACACATCCCATGCCATGCTTCACATATGCACTCCTTAGAAATACTTAATAATGACAAACAAACCACTCAACCCAACCTAAACCACTAAACATTTGTTTTCTTTTATAGATACAAGCTCACACAAATACAACTAGTGGTAAGATAAAACCATGTACCGCAAAACCATGTGAATACAAAACCACTAATCCTTATTTAATTTATTGGGTACTAATTTTTCACTTTATTTAATATTTTCCTCAATATTAAATTATTAAATCACATGTTTCCCACACATTAAATAATAATACAATGTTACAATACAACATAAAGTGGTCTCCAAATAATTACCTAGTGTGAATAACCACACCACCTAGGTGCATCACAAATAAATAATTATTTGATTACAACATTATATAATAAATCATTTTATGCAATGGTGTACAACACCATATGCCAACAAGTATACATATAGTAGAGGTGAAAGCAAAACCTAAACAAAGTGATACATTTAAGAACATACTCAACACTCTATTTTATTTTGCAAAGGATTTTGGAACTTTCAAAGTTCTCACAATATCCTTTTGAAAATTCACTAATTATGTGCATAGAAAAACTTCCTTTACTTTAGCCAACACCACATTTAGCTTGAAATTAGAGGTAGAAAATACTTGAAGGAAGCATAGCAAAGTTATAGCAGCACAACACAAAGTTTATATGTTCATTTGGAGATTGCAACTGTTGAAGCAATCCCCTTTTATGCCCTAGCAACTCTTCTTCCCCCTCGTCCACCATCCACCGCTTCTCCCTATCGATGCTCCCCTTTCTTGTTCTTTTCCAACAAGAATCTATAACTATTTTTTTCTTTCCCCTATTATGGATTTATGTATATCATGTTTTTCATCTTCCCATTACCTTATCAAAGAACCATGGTATGGTATGTTTGGGTAAAGACCCATATTGAGTTCTATTGTTAGGATTTCCAACATATCAAAGGCCTATGCCCATATCAATCCATATGCTTCTTGATTTTCAGTCCACACACCATAACACCATGTCCCTACACTTCTATTCTCAAGCCAAAATTTGGGTGCAAAGGCTTGAAGCTTGAAAGTCGATACTCCTGCATCAATATCAATGTCAACTATTTTTCATTTTTGGAATAACAATAAAAGTGACTTCATAGTCCAACAGTCCCTACAAAACATCTTCCATCCATCCTTATTGAAGAGCACATGCACACCAAAACCATTCAATTTACTCAAAGAAATAAGGTTCCTCTACAAACTTATCAACAAGTCTTGGTCATTTTAAGGATAACTGTACCTCATCCATTGATTTTGAGAGAAGATTTGTCTCTCAAATCTGGACTTCCACAATCAAAGATCTCGTAAGCCAAGAACCAATCCCTTTTTTGGATTCATATGAAAAGAGGATCCAAATTCAATAATACATGAACCCTCATGTGTGTGCATAGTAAGAGTTGCAATAAAATCATCAAAGGCATCATTCTAGAGTCATCATTTTATAACATCATCTTTCTTCATTTTATCCATGCAATCTCTTTCACAATTCATCATCTTGCCATAGATTAAATATCCCTCCTTGGATCTATCAATGGACTTACATTTTCCCTCTAGTTTGGCTCACTTGGACATTTTCTTATGCTTTCCTTTATTCTCATGGTGGCCTCCCATTGTCAAGGAACCCTTAATGGAATTTTAATTTTTTTGGATCTATCCTAAAAAACCTATGAACCCATTTCCTCATCAATTTTCAACTTTGAGACAATGCCAATAATCAACATCACAATATTGTTCCCAAAAGAAATTGAAATAATGCATTTACTGTTATTATTTAAATTTTTACTAAAATATGATAGTTTTTTACTAAGAAACAATTGATAAATCTTTATCCAATTGTAAGTAAAAAAAAATATGATCTACATAGTTTATTTAAATTTAACTAAACTTAAGATATTAATGTTCTCTTATTTTAAAAATATAATTTATTCAGGCATAAATGTGCCTTAACTTATTCTCTTACACATATGCATGTCTAATAATGTTAGTCTTACAAAAAAAAAAAATCTTTATTTTTGTATTAATTCAATTTATGTCAAATAATAAATCAAGGTAATGATTAATCTTATGTGTTTCAAATTGATCTAAAATGTTAACCATGAACAAGATAGTTAAGCATATCTACCCATTGAATCACAATTTTTTGAAATTGAATCAAACTATTTAGCACTTCATTAATGATTGCATTTTTAGATGTAATATTTAGCTAATAGTTAGACATAATTTAAATAATATACAGGAATTTGCATCTGTTAAAAAATCTACATTCTTTGATCCTAGAAAATAATTTGTTATAGGGTTTTACATCTATAATCATTGGCTCTTGATTTATCTATAATCTTTTAAAAAAATGATAAATACCAATGTCACCACTATTATTGTGCCTTCCTCACCACTACAACTCCCTATTTATAATTTAATCAATCATTATCTATTGTATTGTGCATAGTATAGTTTCATATTTCACTATCATCTCTAACTATACATTTTCTCGATTGTATGCTCACAAATAAACTGTCTTAAGAGGAATATAGAATAGGCTTATAATAGTCAAAATATAGGATCTTAATCGTCAAATCTCCCAACCGAAGTTTAATAATCAAAAACCAATTTATTTATTTATTTATTTTTATGTAATCCAAAATATCTATTAAAGTTGTTGAAGGGCACTTGGTGTAATGGCTCATCCATGTTGTAAGCATCTATAATATTTTGAGTTCAAATCCCTCAATACAAAATAAATAAATTAATTAATTAAAAAAAATATCTGTTAGAGTTATAACAAATTTTGTTCTACAACTTACATGACTCAACTAATATTATAATTAAATTTGCATGTGTTAAACTTTGTAGTTGAAAAATACTTATTTTCTATTTTTATAGTGATGCAATATAATTAATTATTACTGTTACCCAATTTTCACCCACGACCTCAATCAGGCAGGATAAATCATGTGACAAAGGTTCGAGAAGGCCAAATGGAACATTCGCACAAGGGAAAAAGTCATGTATCTGATGCTAGGTCACAGGGAACTCAGTTGGGAGGCCTGCCTTGTTCGAGTTCGGCATAAAAATCCTCTAAGGAGAGAGTTGCCAAGACCCGCCAGAATGTCTCGCTGACTAAAAGGGGCTCTCGCTGAATGAAGGCGTAATTGCCATATGGTCTTACCGATCGAGTGAGGTCTCGCCAAAGTAAGGCGGTGTCAGAAAAGGAAGCAAGCTTCAGCAAGGGGTCTTGCCGATATAGCAATGTATCCCTGACTGAAGAAGAAGTAAACTCATCACCGAAAGAATATGGAGCTCGGCGAGAGATCTGGCCAACAGGCTGGCGTCTCAGCAACAATAATAAAGCTCAGTAGGAGTCTCCCTGATAACAAGTGTCTTGCCGAATGCAGGAGGTCTCCCCAACATATTTGACATCGGTGTAGCTTCCAGCCGTCAGAGTAATGTCTTGCCGACATGATGTGGTCTCAGCGACGAAACTGGGTATCAGTATGACTAATGGACCTTGCTATGAAGTCTTCCCGACTTGCTAGTGTCTCGTCAAAAGAGATGTAGAGCTCGGTAAAATAAGGTGGGTTCGTCGTGACATCTTGCTTTCATCAAATGTCTTGCCGACTTGTGGTCTCGGCCAAAGAAAGTAGTTTTGCCATGATGTCTTGGTGAAAGCATCAACTCCTGTCGAAGATGAAGGGTCTCGGGGTAACATTTTTCCTTCAGTAAAATGTCTCACTGACACTCGGGCGTCTTGCCGAATGAAGAGGAGCTCGAGGAGATGTCAAAATGAACTCAGAAAAGGAAGCAGAGATCGATGAAGGTCTCATCGACCTAGCAACCTCTCACCGAAGTGGAAATGGAGTTTGCCAAGAGGTTTGAGTTCACCATGTTGTCTCAGTGAATGAGGATGTCTCGACGAAGTGCGATGTCAACGGAGAAAAAGGAGAAACTTCGCTGTGACATCCTGGCTTACTGGTAGAATGTCTCCCCAATAGGAAGGTTGATGCCTTCGGTATGAGCTGGTGGTGTTGGTATGAAGTCTCACCGACAAGGAGGGGTCTCCCCAAAGTGAAATAGGTTCAACAAGAAGATATGTCATCGTTGTGATGTCCCAGCGATCGATCGGAGTCTTACCGAAACAGAGTGCTTTCACTAAAGAATGGTGAATTCAACATGATGTCTTAATGATGGTTTCATGTCATCCCGATAACAGCAGAGGATCGTAATCACATCGGCGAGACACTTTCATTGTCTCGTCGAGATGCAATTTTGACTGAATGTGCTTTTGATCGTTGAGGAATCCATGTGGAATGTTTCCAGCCAATTAGAGAGAGCTATGGGTGATCATTGGCAGCTTGACTAGTGCCAAGGGGATCAATGGAGTGAATCGACGAAGATCGGCTCTTAAGCATTCAAAGCAGCTCGATAAGGGATTCAAAGGCGGACACGAGGACCAGAAATGAATGCAATAGTTGTGAAAGATCTAAGGGCTTCTCCGAGGAATGTCTCTTCACCAACATGGACAATAGGACACATAGGGTGGAACATTAATTTTAGGCAAAAGATCTAGAGGGATTTTTCTAAAGACTGATATTTTGTAAGCCCTAAGGGGCCGAGATCTTTTTTGTATATAAGGCATTTTTTTCCTTTTTGTAAAGGAGTTCGGATAATACATTCAAAAGAGTTAGTGATTTTTTAGCAATCCCTTCTTAGTTGGTGTATGCTTTGTAACTCACTTCGATTTTTGGAATATAAAGTGCAGAGTTGTCTTGGCCTCTGTTGACGCTTCAGTTTTCCATCACTATTCTTGCAAAGCATTGTGCATTTCAGGTTAAAGATCAAGTCATCTTGTGAATTATTTTATTCCTTTATAACTTTATCTGATGTTCTATGCCTTCCTTTGTAAAAAAGCACCATTATATGAATCATAAAGCTGTGTTTAAATATTCACACATAAATTCTTTTTTGTGAAAATCTTTTCCTTTATTGAAAAAGTGTGTGCATCAAACCTGTTTGTGATATGTTAATGTGTAGTTCATAGAATTTGATGTGTATCCTTATGATCATCGACAATTTTTAAGCGTAGTCTAAGTATTCCATTAATCTCATCAATTCGGTGTATCACCTTAGTTTAGTTTTATTTATATGTACTCCTTCTCCCTTTACCCTTACAAAATTGATAGTTTAGGTGACACCAAAGGAAGTCAGCCTTCTCTGGAGGTTCATTTCAATCTTAGGTGACCCACAGCCTTGAAATGATCCCATGTTTCTCTAGAAAACTTAGTTTTCATAACTTAGCATAGGGTTCATTTCTAAGAGATAAAAGTTTTGGCAAGCCCGATGGGACGAGTTCCATATTATGTTGTTGGCTAGTATGCAACCAACAAGTTCCAGACTTTACAAAAGTCAATAGTGCATACTTGGCAACTTCGTAGAGAGAAAAAACTTCAGAATCAGTGCCTTCTATAGTTTATGAGAAGAGTTTAGACAAGGAGCAGCTTAGTTCCTTTCCAGTATTTGTAGCTGTCACCACCAAGAAGACAAGGCAGAGCAACAGAAAGGCCAGGAATAACATTTTCTTATACTAGAAGAACCAAGTCTACTCCTCCATCCGTGAGATTCCATATTACTGTCCCATCTTTTGTTTCATCTAGAGTGCCAGGAAATCCGCCTCAGCCCCCTCCAATGGCTGCTCCAAGGAATCAACCATTTGTTGCTTTCAATGGAGGGAGTCCCCTAAATTTGGCACAGCACAATGATATTCCAATGGTAGCCTTGAAGAGTCTGCCAACTTTCACTGGGGAAGATTAGACTACCCTAGTTGAACACATGTGAGATGTGGCTTCGTTATGCGGAGTCCATCACATAACTCAAGAGGATGTTGCTGTGAGATTATTAGCTGCTTCACTGAAAGGAAGAGCTGTACAATGGTATAGGGGCTTAGCAGTCGGTTCAATTGCAACTTGGGACGAATTTGGAGACAACCTGCATAAACAATTTTAGGACAGGTTTGATAATTTGTCCTTATTGAAACAATTGACTACGATTAAAAGGGCCCCTCACGAGCAGATGAATGACTTTAATTTCAGATTTCAAAGAACTTGGGATAGAATCCCTGCAACAGTGAGGCCTTCACCTAAGTACACCTTTCTGTATTATCTTAGAGCTATAAACAATGATATTTTAGTTATGATACAATCAATCGGGGGTGTTTCTCTTCCATATGCATTTGAAGTAGCAATCAGAGCTGAAAACAGCCTAATACAGGCTGGTAAACTTGCTCCTAGGCCACCAATTCCTATATTTCCAGAGATTCATGCAAATATCCCTTTGCAGATACCACCTTTTGCACCTCTGCCACCTGTTCCAGCTGCTGCAACACCAGAAAATGTTGTTCCAAGTTCTTCAAATGAGTTGCAAGAAATCAAAAGTTTGTTGCATACTTTTGGTAATAAGCTTGTAAACTTGGAGAAGCAGCAATCATATAGTAGGCCTAATCAACAGCAGAATTCAGGGCAACAACAAGCCTATTAAGGTAATAGACAAATATACCAAGGCAATTACCAAGGTGTAAATACTAGACCTTTCCAAGCCTATGCTCCAACACCTATTAGTGTAGCTAAGGATCTTGTCCCTATTCAAAATAACTTGGCAGTAGATTACGAGTGGTGTTACCCTTGCAACCAGCCTCACAATCAAGCCACTTGCTCAAATGGACTTATTAATCAAGCACTGATGGTACAAAATGCCTCAAGTTCACAATAGAATGAGTTCAATGATGCATCTCCACAACACCAAGATCAGCCTACCAATGACACTACTCTAGGGTAAGTGCACAAAGTTGAGTCCACGAAATGTGGAAGTTTTTTCCTTAACCAAAAAATTGAAATCGACATTGAGGAAACAAGATCCCGATTTTAATAAATGGGATCCCAATTTTTAAAAATCGGGATCCCGTTACGGTTCGGGATCCCGAGCCTGAGACGAAACGTGATCCTGCTTTTTAAAACTTGGGATCCCAAGCCTGAGATGAAACAGGATCCTGCTTTTTAAAACTTGGGATCCCGTTTCCCGTAGGACCTTGAACCAAAGGAAAAGGAACGGGATCCCGATTGTCAAAAAACAGGATCCCATTTTATACTGATATTTTTTTTAAAAAGACAAATTTCACTGCTCAGCGGACAGGACCCTGAGTATTGGCGACAGCGACCCCCATGATCAGCAACAAGTACCCACCTACATGCCAATTTTTTTGCATTTTTCTATTTTGAATTCAAATTTTGAAAAAAATAAGTTAATTTAGCATTTTTTTTTAATTTATTTCAAGTTCTAAGCATTTTTTTAATTGTTATAGTAGAATTGAATAATTGTAAAAATAGATGAAAAAATGCAATGAAACTTAAAGGTTTTTTAATAAAAATGAAAAAATGAACCTTGAATTGTGTTTTAGAAACAAAATTTAACTGTTGAAACCTAAATTGTTCGATTAAACCCAAAAAAAATTGAATTTGAAAACCCTAATTGAAAGAAAACAAAAAAATTGCATTTCAAAACCCTAGAAATCGAAATGAAATAAAAACATTGCATTTACAAATCCAAATAAAGCTTTTCGAAACCCTGAATTCAAATCAAACGAAAAAATGAATTTGAAAACCCTAGTTTGAATTGAAACGAAAAAATTGCATGAAAAACCCTAATTGTTTAAAATTGAAACCCTAAATTGAATTGGAACAAAAAAATTTGTTAAAACCCTAAATTGGAATCAAACAAATCATTTTGATTTTGAAAACTAGGTAATTTCGAGCTCAAAAAAAATCATTCGCATTGCTTAAATGTTTTAAATTTTATCTGCTTTGTATGGAAAAAACTATATATATTAAACTTTAGTTTCAATATTAAATTATAATTAGATTAGAAATCAATATGTTAAAGAATAGTTAAGATTCATAAAGTTTATCTTGATGTTTGTTTGCAAATTTAGTTAGCAAATTTGTAAATCTAAACACGTACAATCGATTCCAATTGACACTAACTTGCAAGTCTAAATTATGCCAAGGGCCACCCAAAATTCACCCTAAGTTTGCTAAACCCTAGACCCTAAACTGTAAAATCTAAACCCATAACACTAAAGCATTTGAAATTTATGAACCTTAGACCCTAATCTTTCATTGGACATACCTAAAATTATGTAGGTTCAATGTCAAGAATGGGTCTATTTGGTAGATTTATGAAAACTATTTTGAATATCTAGAATGCCATAAAAGTATAATTATAGCAATTCCAATTGGAAACACTTGGGTACATATATATCATATGAAATTTAAATCTAGGAAGGTGTCTATTATATAGGAGAGTTGATAATACATGGAAAGAGGTTTGTATGGGAATATATGTATTAAGAAAAACATACCACATGACCTCTATAGGATTTTTAAGATGTGATCCTAGATAATAATCCACCCATCCTCAATCATAATGGATTCTTTAGAAATTAAGAGAGATTCAATAACCATAAAATTACCTATATTTTGATACTATATAGATTTATGTGGAAGGATAGAAATGCATCAATAAGGAGACCAAGATGGAACCATTTAACACCTACAAGGTACACCTATTACATGGGAAAGGGAGGAGGTACATGATGATAGTTTGGAGGAACTACATGCTATTATTACAATTTAGAAATAGGAGGATGATTCATATAAAAGAAATATAATTAAATATTTATATTATTTAATATATTATATTTAATATAATATATTAAATAATATAAATATTTAATATCATAAAATATAATATAAGATTACAATTAAGGATAGGTAATGTTACAATTTACTTGGGGTTTTAATGAGGATTAGGCTTAAGATTCAATTAGGTTTGTAGTAAATAGTTAGGTTACAATTAGGAATATATAGTAAATATTAATATAATTATAATACAAATATAAATTAATTTAAATATAATATAATATAGGAATACATTTAAGATTAGGTAAAGGTTATAATTTAATTAAGTTTCAATTAGGTTTGCAATTCAATTAGGATATGGTTAGGGGTGGGGATCATTTAGCATTCTACTATTGTTAGAGTATGGGTTACATTTAAGATTATTGTTATTTTTGTGATATGTATAGATTGATTCATTTTTAACATCATGATACTTTTTTTTATTAGAGGGGTAAACACTTTTGACCCAGAGCTAGATGGAACCAATGAGGCTATAGTATGACTAAATTTGGACCTCACTAGACATCTAGATCCCCTTAAGCCATCCTATCACCTTAAATCGTAAATCAATTTCTTAAGGGGTCCCAATATGACAAATTTCTTAAAGGGATCAAAGAAGTTCTTAAAATTTGGTGAAGTTTCCCAAGGCAACCAAATTTAACAATAATAAGATCGTGCAAGATTATAATATGAATGAGATTTCATGATCTAGGTTGGTTAGTTGAAACAAAGTAGATCTCAATCAACTATTCCACAAGAAAATGTTCTTCACTAACTTGCAAGTTCATTAAATATTCCAAGGGGCACCAAAACTTTACCCTAAGTTTTGTAAACCCTAAACTTTGAACTCTAAAATCTAAACCCTAAACACTAAACCATTCATTTTGTCCTACCCAACACCTTAAAGTGAAATTTGGTTGTCTTAGGAAAATCCGCCATATTTCATTCCCTTATGCCATGTAATTTTGTCCTAGGATCTTACTACATGTACATCCCCTTAAGTTATCCTATTACCCTAAACCCTAAACTCTAAAGTCTAAACCCTAAACCCTAAAGCCATCATTTTTTTTTAAAGGCTCTTAATAGAATTTGGTTTCCTTGGGAAACTTCACCAAATTTTATTCATTTGAGCCATGTCATTTTCTCCTAGGACCTCACTAGACGTAAATCCCCTTAAGCCATCCTGTCACCCTAAATCGTAATTCAATTTTCTTAAGGGGATCAAAGAAGTTCTTAAAATTTGGTGATCAAAGTTGCCATCATGATCTAGGTTGGTCAGTTGAAACATTTGAGTAGATCTCAATCAACTATTCCACAAGAAAATGTTCTTCACTAACTTGCAAGTTCATTAAATATTCCAAATTCTAAACCCTAAACCCTAAACACTAAACCATTCATTTTGTCCTACTCAGGATCATAAAGTGAAATTTGGTTGTCTTAGGAAAATCCACCATATTTTATTCCCTTTTGCCATGTAATTTTGTCCTAGGATCTTACTACATATATCCCCTTAAGTTATCCTATTACCCTAAACCCTAAACTCTAAAGTCTAAACCCTAAACCCTAAAGCCATCATTTTTCTTAGGCTCTTAATGAAATTTGGTTGCCTTAGGCAACTCCACCATATTTCATTCCCTTATGCCATGTAATTTTGTCCTAGGATCTTACTACATATATCCCCTTAAGTTATCCTATTACCCTAAACCCTAAACTCTAAAGTCTAAACCGTAAACCCTAAAGCTCATTTTTTCTTAGGCTCTTAATGAAATTTGGTTCCTTAGGCAACACCACAAATTTCATTCCCTTATGCCATGTAATTTTTTCCTAGGATCTTACTACATATATCCCCTTAAGTTATCCTAAATCCCTAAAACCTAAACTCTAAAGTCTCACTAAAGCCATCATTTTTCTTAGGCTCTTAATGAAATTTGGTTTTAATCCACAAATTTCATTACCTTATGCCATGTAATTTTTTCCTAGGATCTTACTGCATGTAAATCCCCTTAAGCTATCCTATTACCCTAAACCCTAAACTCTAAAGTCTAAACCCTAAAGCCATCATTTTTTCTTTAAATTGCTCTTAATGAAATTTGGTTGCCTTGGGCAACTTCACCAAATTTTATTCACTTGAGCCATGCCATTTTCTCCTAGGACCTCACTAGACGTAAATCCCCTTAAGCCATCCTGTCACCCTAAATCGTAATTCAATTTTCTTAAGGGGTTCCAATATGACATTTCTTAAGGGGATCAAAGAAGTTCTTAAAATTTGGTGATCAAAGTTGCCCAAGGCCCAACCAAATTTAACAATAATAAGATCCTGCAAGATTATACAATATCAATAGTTAATTGTATTTTCATTCAAGTAACATGTGCCTTAGACATATAAATGAGGCTTACATATAATTTTATCATCCTATTTCAATTATTTAAGGTCATTTATATTGAATGGTTTAAAGGTATTTCCTAAACATGTATCTTACATCTTGAAATTACAAATCTAATGCAGGTTCACTCATATCTTAAAGATCACATGGATCCATTCAATAATATTCGCAATCCACCTCCACGCCATCCATCTCCAACACCTTCACCTCCACCTCCGCCCACTCCACCTCGTAACCCCCCACCTCCACCACCTGAAATCAATGAACATGCTCTTTTGCAAGCACAAATCAATGCTTCTGCTAGAACCATCCAAGATCAAATCAACATTATTCAAAATGAAGAATGTGTCGCACCTCCTGTGAGGATGTTCACATCTAGGATGCAAACCCTTGTTGATACTTGTCAGGGCTATGGATGGGATCGTAGATGAGCATCGACAATGGCTAGAGGAGAGGATAACTCCTGATTTTGAAAAGGAAAACACAAAGAAATGAAGATCTATACAGTAAGAGCCATAATAGTTTATAAATTAAAACAATGATCTTAAATATTTATGAATTTATAAATTTGGTGAATGATGGCTATTTTGTGTGATGAATTTATAAATTTGGTTCCAAATGGATATTTTTAGTGACATGAATTTATGATTTTGGTTCTAGATGGATATTTTTAGTGACATGGATTTATGAATTTGGTGGAATTTATGAACTTATAATGAATAATATATAATAGTATATATTTTATGACTATCTACTGGATCATGATTTCTCTAGCAGAAGAATTGTAATATATATGTGTGTGTGTGTGTGTGTGTGTGTGTGTGTAACTGTTAGACATAAAATGAGATTTTGTGAATGTTCAAGTTTATTATTTTAGTATGTATGTGCATGTATTAAAATTTTGCATATATAGTTCTTAAATTTTGAAATTTGTATGTATGCACATAGTTTAGTTTAATGATTTGTACACATACAAATTATGCATCATATTTTTATTTTAAATGTACATGAACATACATTTAATTTTTAATTTAATATGGACATGCTCTTGAGTTGAACAATCAATGTATATATATGTGCATTTCAATTAAATATATGAGCTTAATATATGTTGCTCATCCTATTTCAATTAAATATATGATCTTAATATATGTATGCACATGGACTATTTTTTATGATTTAATGTAGGTGCACATTTATATCAAGCATATCATGGATGATTTTAACATTGATGATATCATCAATCCACCACCTCAGCCACAACTCCACCTCCACCTCCACCTCCACCTCCACCTCCCCCTCCCCCTCATATGCCACCTCTAGCACCTATGGCATCTGATGAGGCTCGCTTGAGAGCACGAATAAATGATCAAGTTGCATCCTTACAAAATCAAATCAATACTATGCAGAGTCAAGCATTGATTCCTCCACATGTGAGACGTTTTGCATCTACAATGCAAAACGTTGTTGATTCCATCAGGATGATTGATTCTGATCTTGATAGGCATCGACAAGATAGAGAACAAATGAGACAATTTTATTATGATGGTCTTTCTTACAAACAAATATTAGACCTTAAAATAACGAAAGCCCATCTAGCCCCCTACTTTCTTGACCTTGTTACTCGACAACCCATTCCACCCAACAAATCTAGAATATCCATGAGGTGGTGCATATATCCGCAGATGAGGGCACATTTTTGGGATCGATTTCCATAGTTAATGCATTGTCGAAATACAGAACTTAAATAAAAAAATAATTTATCATTAGATTTTTCACAAAAACAAACTGAATAAACTCTCTTATTGCTTGGTGGCATATCAATGCAATCACAATATAATCATGTTAGAATGCAAGGTACAATGTATATATCAAAAACATCATAAAAATAACAAATTGAACATGTATTTTACAACAACAAGATATTCGTTGCTTATTAATTTTTACATGCCAGGGTTTATTTTTCAAAAGACCTTTGACTTATTTTAAAATTACCAGGTAACACTAATTGCTACAAAATTTTCTATAAAATTCAGTTTGTGTTGTATCTAATAGGTGTTTTGGGTGAGGATCGTGAACTTTGGACCTCACCCTTAATTTTAAAACATCTCTAGCATTAGATGAAACCCTAGTATTATCATGCCAATATTCTTTCGATCAAAGATTTAATTTCAACATTCAATTTTATATCAGACCTCGGTAGTCGTCCACTGAAACTCCAACATTGATTGATAGGATCATTTTCTATACTTTCTCTTCCTTTTGCCGCTCTTAGTAATGTTTTAGGATGCATTTTTAAAACTTCACTAATATTGCTTACCATTCTTTTATTCAAAGTTGTTTTATTAACTATAGCAGTAGTTATAGCTCTTCTTGTTGCGTTTTTATCTTTAGATCGACTATTTTTCCCAATGATTGAATGGCACTAGCAACAGTAGACATGCATGTTTTAATGATTGATCTTTTCTTTTTGGTTTAACATAATTTAAGCCTAACCTTTTCATTACTTTCCTCATTTTTGCATTCTCATCAATTGCATCATTAGTTGACATTGAAATGCAATTTTTTTATGATAAAATAATTTGGTGTATATTCTATTATGTGTTCTTATTTTTCTCCAAGAATTTGATCAAGAAGATTATCGAAAACACCACTTCCAATTTTTAAAAATATTTTCATTAAATTCAACATCACATTCCTAGATTTTCATCTTCATTTTCATCTTCATCTTCATCTTCATTTACATTTTCATCTTCATTTTCATCAACAAAGCGGTTTTCATTTTTCATTTTCATTTTCATCAACAAAATGGTTTTCCTTTCATTTTCATCAACAAAAAGGTTCTCATTTTCATTTTCATCAACAAAACGGTTTTATTTTTTCATTTTCATCTTCATTTTCATCAATAAACGTTTTCATTTTCATTTTCATCAACAAAATGGTTTTCATTTTCATTTTCATCAACAAAGCGGTTTTCCAATTTCATTTTCATTTTCATCAAAAATATAGGTTTTGTTTTCATTTTCAAGAAAATGATCATTTTATTTTTCATTTGCAACAAAGATTTTTCTTTTTGTTTCAACAAATTCTATAAAAGTTTCATCTTTCGAATATAGTCAATGTCAACATCATTAAATCCAGCATCTTGTAAAACTTCTACATACAAATTTACCATTTCACTAACATGTGGATTTGAAGACGTACCTGGATTTGTGCATATTGAAACATTCTCCTTAACATTCAAAGAGGGATTTGAAGACATAGTAGGACTTGTTTGTATAATCATATTCTTCTCCAAATTGACTCCTTGCAAATTAGCTTCATCTACAACTATGGTATCTTCAATGTTTTCATCTTCAATAGTTGTTGAATTGGTTGCTCCACCATCGTTCATTGATTTCATTCTCATTCTTCTTTCTCTTTGTCTTTGTCTCTCTTTTTCTCTATTTGCTTCAACTTCTTGAGGATTCAATGTCTTTCTTCTCTTATTACGAGCTTTATCTCCCATAATTATAAAATTCTCAAGCACAAATGAATGTTAATAGTGAAATACTTCAAAATATTCAATCCAAATTGGAAGTTGAAAACCTATTAGGACAAAATTATTCCTCTTGTGTTCCTCAAAACAAGTAGAAAACTACCACAATTCCACTTTAAAAATTATTTTCTTCATGCTTCTTTTGAAAAATTCAATCCATATTGCAAATTGAAACCTTTTGTTCCTCCAAACAAGCACAAAAATAACACAATTTCGCTTCAAAAATGGTGTAGATGATGCTCCCTTTGATAAAATCAACCAAAAATCAAATCCACCACTTGTAAATACAATAACTTATGAAAAATAATTCATTTTTAGTGCTCTCGGCCATACATATGAAGTTGCAAAGTTGCAGACTTCACAGTAATTTTGCACAGTGTATTTAAATAAAATAAACGAGATCCCGTTTATACAACGGGATCCCGCTTACTATAAAATGGGATCCCGATTATAAAACGGGATCTCGTTTATTAATAAGCGGGATCTCGCTCTATAATTGGGATCCCGTTCACCGAATTTGAATGTTAGAGTCGTTGTGAAGGTAACGGGATCCTGTTTATGAAATGGGATCTCATTCCATTTACAACGGTCTGAATACTGTTGGATGGGAATGGGATCCTGATTATAATACGGATCCCATTTATTAATAAACGGGATCCCGTTTTATAATCGGGATCCCGTTTTTTTTAATTTGAATTTTGTTTTGCATCATGGTCAGGTTTTTGCCAAGGTTTTTGGTTTGGGAAAAGCATTAGAAGTCTGAACCTAGGCCTTCAACTTGGTTTGACCTACAAGTTGAAGGCCCTAACAATGTCAAAGAAAAATACTGACTTTGGACATATGGCTGACGACCTTTTTTGCATAATTTTTTTACGAAATTAAAACCCATTTTAGATGAAACAATGCAAATTCTAAATATGTAATTTGTTTTGCAATTGAATTATTTTTTCTATTTTTTAATTAATTTCTAATAAAATTGGTCCATAAAATTTAAATATCAGAGTTTTTTACTATTTTAATAACTTTTGATCAACATAACATTTTGAAAAACGGATTGCACAAGAACAAACTTCAGACAATTCTTTTCAATTTGAAAAAAAATAAAATTAGAAAATGATAAGTTTAGGTCATCTTATGCATGTTGTACATGAGGATTTTTCAAAACGACAAATCTGCCTAATAAAAATTTAACAAAAAAAAAAATTCAATAAAAAATTACAAAAAAATATCAAGAACAAGCTTCAATGAGTCATAAAAATTTTCCCAAAAGGATTTAGAAAAATACGATAATTTAAGTCAAAATATGGATGTCATACACGAGCATGGTATGGTAAAAAAAATGACTTTTAAACATTGGTTTTTAGAAATGCCTATTAAAACTCAATTTGTACAATCTGGGTATTGAAATAAATTACATATTTGGAAACTAGACTTTGAGCACTACATTTTATGATTAGTGACTTTTTTAAAGATTTCATCTCTAAGTGCTTCAAATTTTAAGGTCAAATGTGTCAAATGCTGAAAATTAGGGAAAACACTTCCACTTTTTGGCCATAAAGTGGACTCAACTTCTTGCACACACCCTCTACTTAACTGGCAAGGTGAGGAATTTTGTGGGTTGAATGTGGACAATTCTCCAGTTGCAGCTAATATGAGAGCAAAGAAAAGAGCTTTGGAACTTGATCAAGCAGCTGATAAAGGAGGAGCAGCGACTATGAAACCATCTACATCTCAAGCGACTCTTGTTTGGCAAAAAAATTAGTAGCTCCCAGTTAAAGAGCAACCACACTTGCAAGTTGATCATGCTGGCGTAAAGGTACATCATAAAGTAAACCCAGTGGTACCCTTTAATATTCTTGATAGTATGAAAAATAAAAATGTAATGATGTCTATGTGGGATTCATTAGTCATGCTAGGTCAAAAGGATATTTTACACTCAGCTTTGTCAAATCTTAAGGTGTCCGTTGAGTCTGAATCCCCAATAGGTCAAGTTAACACTGTATTGAGAAATGATACTCAAGGAAATGATAAACAACCCAACAAAGAGATAGGAAAAGAAGTTAAACCACCTCCTTTTTATGTATCATTAATCCTAGGTGATAAGTTAATTCATAACTGTATGGTAGACAATGGAGCTAGTAGCTCTATAATGCCAAAACAGATTGTTGACAAGCTTGGACTAAAGTATCAGCCTTTAGAGAAAGGAGTGATTCAATTGGATGGTACTTCTGTTAATACGTTGGTCATAATTAAAGATTTGAGTCTCACCCTTCATGCTTGTCCTAATTTTTCAGTTCGCCAAGACATATGCGTCATTGATCTCCCACCTTTCTTTTCCTTGTGCCTCTCAAGAGACTTTACAGCCAAGATAGGTGGTTATGTTGAAGATTTTGTAATTTCTGGATTTTTGATTGTGTTTGAGTTTTTTCATCAATGTTTCGGATCACACACAGTGATCCATCATCAGGATGAAAGAGAGCAAAGGAGATGAGAAAATGCTGATTGGTCACATATGCTGTTTAGAACTAGATATGGAACCAAGGTTACCATTAAATCTAAAAGGTTGGCTAAGGATCGTATTGAGCCATATAACCCAAGTCCCATCAATGCTGCTTTCGTTGTTGCAGACACAAATTGTGTCATTTTCACTAACAGTGAGTTGGCTGCTGCTCAAGAACTTTGAGCAGAAGCTGCTCCTGATGTGCCATTGCATGAATGGGTAGTTGAAAATGTGTTGGATAGTTCGGAAGACCTTATTCAAGATGCTGGTATGGGTAACTATGTCATGCTTGAACCTAATGCATAGATTCCAAACCTTGAAAAGGATTCAGGCCAACTACTGCAACAGCAAGGTGGAATTTGGGAAATGTTATTTGATGGTTCCAGAAGCAAGAATGGAGTAGGTCGAGGTGCAATGTTGATTTCTCCACAGGGTGACAAGTACTTTTCAAATTTTTATTTTTCTTTTGCATGTTCTAACAATACTGCTGAGTATAAGGGCCTTGTTCAAGGCCTTGAGTGGGCAAGGAAGAGAGGAATAACCCGCTTGAAAGTGTATGGAGACAATGAGTTAATTATCAATCAAATAAGAGGCCTGAATGTGGCTAAAAATGACACACTAAAGTCTTATAGAAACAGAGTGTAGAATATGATTGAAGAGTTTGATGCCTTTAACTTAGTATCTATTCCAAGGAACCAGAACAAGCATGTTGATAGGCTTGCAGCCATTGGGGCATAGTTTGATATTCCAGGTGACATTAGAAAGGAGAAAGTACAACAGTATGTAAAGGTTGTAGTCAGGCCATCAATTCCTGATAACAACATTCACTGGCAGGTTTTTGACAGCGATGAGCAGATTCTTTCCTTTTTGCTCGAAGATCAGTTCTCCATGGTTAATCAAGCAAAACTTAAGCAACAGTATGATGATCAAGTCATACAACTGAGGACAAATAAGTTACCCAAAGGTCTTGTCACCTTAGAGTCAATTTTTAGTACTGATGATCAGCTTAAAAAGGGTAAAGTTGGCTTGCAAATTAGACAAGAGCATTATGAAGAATTGGAGATTTTCAAAGGTAAACTCCTTAAGATAGGAAAAATTTGTTCACATGAAGATAAACAATCTTGTGTTTCTTTATGCCAAGAATTTCATGATGTCTTTGCTTGGGAATACTCAGATTTGAAAGGGTTTGATCCCCATATTGCTCAGCACATAATTGAGTTAGAACCTAATGCTAAGCCAGTAAGACAGAAACAAAGGCCCTTGAATCCTAAGCTTGAGCCCTTAATGATTAAAGAGCTGAATAAACTAGTTGAGGGGGGTATCGTCTTTCCTATCAAACACACTTCATGGGTTTTTAACCTTGTGCTAGTTAGGAAGAAAAATGGTGAAATAAGGCTTTGTGTAGACTTTAGGGATCTTAATCAAACATCTTTGAAAGATCACTACCCGCTGCCCTCCATGGAACAAATCTTACAAGTAGTTGCTAGTTGTGAAAATTTTTCCTTATTAGATGGTTTTTCAGGGTATAATCAGGTGCTGGTTAAAGAGGAAGATCAGTTCAAAACCACTTTTACAACTAAGTGGGGTACCATGGCATGCAAAAGGATACCTTTTGGTTTATCTAATGTTGGTGCCACGTTTCAGAGGGCCATGGACATGGCATTTCAAAGTTTGATCAATAAGATTATGGTGATTTATTTAGATGACATTACAATTTATTCTAAGAATGCTGATGAACATTTGTCACACCTTAAGCAAGTTTTTGAAAAATGCAGAGAGTTTGGTATCTCTCTCAATCCGAAAAGAGTATCTTTGGTGTTCATGAAGGGAAATTATTAGGACACATAGTGTCAAAGCACGAAATTACTATTGACCCTTAAAGAGTCAAAGCCATACTTGAGTTGTCATTACCCAATCACAAGAAGGGTCTACAGAGCTTTCTGGGCCAGATCAACTTTCTAATAAGATTTATTCCTAATGTTGCAAATTTGCTACAACCCTTGACCGCCATACTTAAAAGGAGTGCAGTTTTTAGTTGGAATGGAGAAGCAAAACACAGTTTTGAAGAAGTCAAGGAAGCTTTAGCATCAGCTCCAACACTGGTAAATCTAGATTTCTCTAAAGATTTCTTCTTGTATGGTTTTGGCAGCATTAGTTCAATCTCTGCAATGCTTGTTAAAAATAATAATGATAATTTAGAACAACCCATAACCTTCTTTAGCCAAATACTTGTTGATTACAAAGAGAGGTATACATTTGTTGAGAAGCATGTTCTCTCCGTGATCAGAAGCCTAAAGAAATTCAAGCCTTTAATCTCTAATAATAAAATTCATGTCATGGTTGGACACCCAAGTGTCAAGGAATTTCTGTTGAGAAAGGATCTGAATGAAAAAAGAGCAGGGTGGATCACTAAGGTTATGGAATATGATGTGGATATCAAGATTACCAAATTGGTTAGAGGTAAAGGTCTCTGTGAACAACTTGCTACAGGATCAAGTAGTGAAAATATATTAGAAAAGAATGTTGTTTTTGATAATACAAATGATCCTCAAGATGCTCAAGATGATATGCTTCTGATAACAACAAATTGGGTTCAAGACATGACCCATTTTTTACAGACTGGTGAGTGTCCACCAGGTTTGAACAAAGCTAAAAGAAGATACTTCAGACTGTAGTCCATTCCATATGTGCTGATGAACAATGTTCTTTTCAAAAAAGATATGAGTGGTGTTCTATTAAGATGTATTCACAGTGATCAGATTGAGAAAGTACTTCATGAGTTTCATGATGGAGTCTCAGGGGGTCACTTTGCTCTGAGGACTACTGCATGGAAGATAATGAGAGCCGGTTATTACTGGCCCAATTTATTTAAAGATACATATGCATGGTCAAATAAATGTGTGAAGTGTGCTCTTTTTGCAGGAAAAGAAAAGCTGCCTGCTATGCCTCTACATCTAATTCAGGTACATCAGCCCTTCATGAGATGGGGCATTGATTTCATTGGACCAATAAATCCACCATCTAGTATTGGTCACAAGTGGGTTCTCACTGCTACAGACTACTTCACACGGTGGACGGAAGCAATAGCTTTGAGAGAAGTGAAGGAGTCTTCATTTTTGAGCTTTTATGAGGATATAGTAACTAGATTTTGGGTTCCTGACTCTATCATATCTGATAACGCTCTTGCATTTGTGGGATTAAGATTAATTTATTGGGCTGTTAAACATGGCATTCATTTGAATACATCCTCAAATTATTACCCTCAAGGTAATGGTTTAGTTGAAAGCACGAACAAGAATCTCATTAGGATTATTAAAAGAACAATGGAGGGTAATCAAAAGACCTGGCACGCTAAATTAAAGTATGCACTTTGGGCAGACAAAGTGACTCCTAAGAATTCTATTGGTAATTCACCATATATGTTAGTTTATGGAAAAGAGTCTAGATTACCTCTATTTGTGGAGCTTCTAGCTCTAGACATTGTTCACCAGTTAGAGATGTTTGAGGGATAGGACCCAATGTCTGTGAGGTATGCAGAGCTCATGGAGCTCGAAGAATCAAGTGACAGAGCAATGAAAGCTTTGGAGTATCATCAACTCCAAATGAAAAGAACATTTGACAAGAAGGCTATAGCCAAAAACTTCAAGGTGGGAGATCTTGTGCTGAAATGGGATGTTCTGAAAAGTAGGCTAGGCCATCACACCAAGTTTGACATGTGGACATGTCTGTTTATTTTCAGAGACTGTAGGGAACACAATGCTTACCATCTGGCCACAATAGAGGGTGAAGTGCTTCCTATCCCAGTTAATGGGATCCACCTCAAGCCTTGTTTTCAAGTCTTATGGAGTTCCTCTATTGTACATATTAGGTTAGGTTTATGTTTCCATAAGTGATTCTGCACTTTAGTTTAGACATTTTTCCATTTCCTTGGTGTTGTTCTAGCACGGTAAATATTTTCTTTCAGTTTCCCCTGTTTTTTCATTTTTGGCAACCTGTTGTGTTCTATGAGTCTCAAGCGAATTGCAGCCATGTGCAAAGTTGATGTTTTATTTGTTTTCTGAGCTTCCTAATGACTCCGTACCCAATGGAAAATTTTTGGCTACTAGTTTCTATGTTTAGCAGGCAAACATCCAGCAAAGGTCACTAGAAATGTTACCTAATTTTCACCCATGGGATCAATTAGGCAGGATAAATCATGTGACAGAGGTTCGAGAAGGCCAAATGGAACATTCACACAAGGGCATGAAAATCCTCTAAGAAGAGAGTCGCCAAGACCTACCAGAATGTCTCTCCGACTAAAAGGGGCTCTTGTTGAATGAAGGCGTAATCGCCATATGGTCTTACCGATTGAGTGAGGTCTCACCGAAGTAAGGCAGTGTCGGCAAATGAAGCAAGCTTTGGCAAGGGGTCTTGCCGATATAGCAATGTCTCCCCGACCGAAGAAGAAGTAAACTCATCGCCAAAAGAATATGGAGCCCGGCGAGAGGTCTAGCAGACGGGCTGGCATCTCGGCGATAGTAATAAAGCTCGACAGGAGTCTCCCTAATAACAAGTGTCTTGCTGAATGCAGGAGGTCTCCCCGACATATTTGACATTGGTGTAGCTTCTAGTCGTCGGAGTAATGTCTTGCTGACATGATGTGGTCTCAGTGACAGAACTGGGTATCAATATGACTAATGGACCTCACTATGAAGTCTTCCCGACTTGCCAGTGTCTTGCCAAAAGAGATGTAGAGCTCGGTAAAATAAGGTGGGTTCACTGTGACATCTTGCTTTCATCAAATGTCTTGCTGACTCGTGGTCTCGGCCAAAGAAAGTAGTTTCGCCATGATGTCTCGGTGAAAGCATCAACTCTTACTGAAGATGAAGGGTCTCGGGGTAACATTTTTCCTTCGGTAAAACGTCTCACTAAAACTCGAGCGTCTTGCAAAATGAAGAGGAGCTCGGGGAGATGTCAAAATGAACTCAGAAAAGGAAGTAGAGATTGATGAAGGTCTCACCGACCGAGCAAGCTCTCGCCGAAGTGGAAATGGAGTTTTCCAAGAGGTTTGAGTTCACCATGTTGTCTCGGCGAATGAGGATGTCTCGGTGAAGTGCGATGTCAACAGAGAAAAAGGAGAAACTTCACTGTGACATCTCAGCTTACTGGTAGAATGTCTCCCCAACAGGAAGGTTGATGCCTTCGGTATGAGTTGGTGGTGCTAGTATGAAGTCTCACCGACAAGGAGGGGTCTCCCCAAAGTGAAATAGGTTCAGCGAGAAGAGATGTCATCATTGTGATGTCCTAGCGACTGATCGGAGTCTTACCGAAATAGAGTGCTTTTTCTAAAGAATGGGGAATCCAACATGATGTCTCAGCGATGGTTTCATGTCATGCTGATAATAGCGGAGGATCGTAATCGCATCGGTGACACACTTTCATTGTCTCGCCGAGATGTGATTCTGACTGAACATGCTTTTGATCGTTGAGGAATCCATGTGGAATGTTTCCAGCCAATCAGAGAGAGCTATGGGTGATCGTTGGTAGATTGACCGGTGCCAAGGGGATCAACAGAGTGAATTGACGAGGATCGGCTCTGAAGCATTCAAAGTAGCTCAACAGGGGATTCAAAGGCGGACACGAGGACTGGAAATGAATGTGGTAGCTACGAAAGATCTAAGGGCTTCTCTGGGGAATGTCTCTTCAACGATATGGACAATAGGACACGCAGGGTGTAGCATTAATTTTAGGCAAAAGATCTAGAGGGATTTTTCTAAAGACTAATATTTTGTAAGCCCTAAGGTGCTGAGATCTTTTTTGTATATAAGGCATTTTTTTCCTTTTTGTAAAGGAGTTCGGATAATACATTCAAAAGAGTTAGTGATTTTTTAGCAATCCTTTCTCAGCTGGTGTATGCTTTGTAACTCACTTCAATTTTTGGAATATAAAGTGCAGAGTTGTCTTGGCTTCTGTTGACGCTTCAGTTTTCCATCACTGTTCTTGCAAAGCGTTGTGCATTTCAGGTTAAAGATCAAGTCATCTTGTGAATTATTTTATTCCTTTATAACTGTTGTCTCTTAGAAATGCACCCTATGCGAAGTTATGAAAACTAGGCTTTCTAGAGAAACATGGGATCATTTCAAGGATGTGGGTCACCTGAAGTTGAAATGAACCTCCGGAGAAGGCCAACTTCCTTTGGTATCACCTAGACTACTGATACTTGCAAGGAAAAGGGAGAAGGAATACATAATGAAGATTAAATTTTAAGGTGATACACCAAAATGATAGGAACAATGAGATACTCGAGCTACAGTTGAATACTGGTAATAGCCATGGGATTGCACAACAAGATCCTGTAGATCACACATACAAACAGGTTTGACGTGCACATGCTTTCAAGAAAGAAAAACAGATTCTCACAAATTAAAAGTGTATATGTAGGATTGAGTAAACACAGTTTGTAACCTACATGATACTACTTTTGCAAAGAAAGGCACACTGAAATGAAACAAAAGCTATAAGGAAAAGAAAAATATTTCACTAAGTAGCTTAATGAATCACTTAAAAAATGCATAATACTTCACAAGAATCAGAAGGAAAAATGATGGACCATCAATGGTAACCAAGGCAGATTTTATATATTATGTTCCAAATTGGCTTACATAAGTTCTGCTAATCTGAGAGAGGACTGCAAAAAGTCACAGACTTCAGAAAAGCATCCTCCTGAACTCCTTTACAAAGAGGAAAAAATGCCTTATATACAAAAATGTGTGTCGGCCCCCTTAGGGCTTACAAAATATCAGTCTCATAAAAGATATGCCTTAGATATTTTTGATGAAATTAATGCTGCATTCCCATGTCCCTATTGCCTATGTCGGTGAAGAAACATTCTTGGAGAAGCCTTTAGATCTTTCGCAGCTACCACATTCATTTCTGATCCTCATGTCCATCTTTGAACCTCCCTGCCGAGTGCCTTGAATGCTCCTGAGCTCAGAATAGATACACGTTGCTTTTCATCCTGCTGATCTTCTTCATCTAGTTCCACTGCCAATGATTCACTCGTAGCTTTCTCTGATTGGTTGAGCATACTCCACGTAGATCTCCCAGCAGTCAAAGGCTTGCTCAGTCAGAATCGCATGTCGGTGAGACACTAATCGTGTCTCCCCGATGCGATTATACCTTTCTGTAATTATCAACACAACTCATTATCATCGGCAAGAGTTATAGTGAGCCCTAAGATTCCATCTCCTTTCTTTCGCTTCGAGGTCACTCCACTTCGATAAGACCCTACCGAGGCGGTGAAACATCCTATCAAGGCCATCCCTTCTTTGTCAATGTCGCCTCCTTCGTGTATCGGCAAGACAAAAATTATTGCCAAGAGGTCACAGCGGGCTTCATGAGTCATGTCGAGGTCCCTTTCTATCGTTGAGACCATACCAAGTCAGTAAGACATCACTCTGACGCTACACCGATATCTTTTATGTCAAGGAGACCCTCTATTGGTCGGTGAGACCTCCTTCCATTCGCTGAGACGTCATGTAGAATTCCTTTCATTTTGGAAAACTCCTTTCTCTTCGGGAGGCTCCACTAGTTGGTGAGACCTTTGTCGATGATGCCTCCCATGTCACCAAGACTTTAGCACGTCGGCCAGAATTTATGCCGAAGGCATAACCCTTTGCCAATCCTTTCATTTCAGCTAGACTTTATTTCCTCATGCCGATATGTATCCCCACATTTCATATGCATCGTTGTAACCTCCTCTTGTCAACAAGATGTCCTAAAGATACCCTACATCTCACCGAAATCTTTATATGTTCACTTTTGGTCGCCGAGATGTTACAGCGAGAGCCTCTCCTTCTTGATGACGACATTCTTTTCACTGAGACCACACCAAGTCGGTGAGATATTTCCCCGAGGATACAACATTACGCCGATGGCTCCGTTCTTTCGGTGAGACCCTCGCCATTGGCAAGACCCTATAGCAGTGATCCCTTCTTTCGTCGAGACGTCATGCAATCGAAGAGACATCATCCTGAAGCAAAAAATTTCACCTCACCGAGACTTGTGCTTGGTCGCTGAGACATCATGGCGAAGTCAAACATCCCCCGACGCCAACCTTGTGAGCCACCTTTGGCAAGACATCCCATGTGGAGAGATGCATAGGGAGTCATAGCAACCCGAATGTCTTGGTGACTGTTATTTCAGACAAATAGAATGCATTACTAGTTGGCAAGACAACAGAGGGGTCTTGCTGACTTTCTTCTCTGATGGATTTTATGCCAAATCTGATTGAGGCATACTTTCAAGTGAGCTCCTTGTGAAATGTCATCAGATGCATGAACTAACCCTGAATGCAAATGCCCCATTTGACCTTCTTGAACATCTAAAACACAATTTGCCCTGCCTGATTGAGCTCATAGGTAAAAATTGGGCAACAATAACTTTATCTGATGTTCTATGCCTTCCTTTGTAAAAAAACACCATTATATGAATCACAAAGCTGTGTCTAAATAGTCACACAGATTATTTTCTGTGAAAATATTTTCCTTTACTGAAAAAGTTTGTGAATCAAACCTATTTGTGATATGTTAATGTGTAGCTCATAGAATTTGATGTGTATCCTTATGATCATCGACAATTTTCAAGCGCAGTCTAAGTATTCCATTAATCTCATCAATTCAGTGTATCACCTTAGTTTAGTTTTATTTATATGTACTCCTTCTCCATTTACCCTTACATAATTGATAGTTTAGGTGACACCAAAGGAAGCCAGCCTTCTCCGAAGGTTCATTTCAGTCTTTGGTGACCCACAGCCTTGAAATGATCCCATGTTTCTCTAGAAAGCTTAGTTTTCATAACTTAGCATAGGGTGCATTTCTAAGAGATAACAATTAATATTATTATTTCGATTCAAAAGGGTAATTTTATAGTTGAAAAATACTTATTTTCTATTTTTATAGCAATGCCATATAATTAATTATTATTATTATTTTGATTCATAAGGGTAATTTTATATTAATATAAAAAAAATACAGCTTCTGTTAAGTAGATGACCCAAAATGTAGAAACCTTTCTGCCAGGACCAAAACACCTTATCCCACCCCTGTTACATTATCTTTGATGCAAACTTGGGCTATCAAGCCATGACAATGCAACCTACAAACTCGACATTGGACTGAAACCCAAACTATGACACATACAACCCTTTTTTGTTGTGACACCAACTAAACTATACAAAAACACAATGGGCGAAACAAACTATATACTTGAACACTGAAATAGCCTATGTACTAACCATAGACTACTTCGCATAGGTCAAACTTCAAATGACACTAAAATTATATGAACCCATGGGCACAGGAAAAAGCTTGAAACTCCAAAACCCAGTTGAATTGACCCTGCATCGAAACCAATTGCAAAAATTTCTTCAGATAATTTACCCCGACCATTGCAAACTTCTTATACTCGATTAGTACCATCCCCTTGAGATCTAGCAAGAACGGATAATACTTGATCAGTTCCCAGGATATTGTAACAGAGGCATGTCTCGTGGTCGGGGAGATCCAATCCCCAACGTGGATGCATAGAGAATCTCCTTCAACCCAACCAACAAATCAGCCTTGAAAATTTTCCTCATTATTGTCTCGACCACAACCTTAGGAGTGCTAATGTCCAATAGTATTGCCAAAAATTGAGAGACAATATTGGTGTTGAATCGGTAAGCCTCATTGTCCTCCAAAAAACCATTACTCAGAATGATTTTTACTACCATCAGAGTTAGGGCATCATTGTTGAGAAGTATCCACTTCAATCTCTTGTCTATCACCTTGCCTTTAAAGGAAATTTTCCTTATTGTGCTCTCCAATTGAATGGGTGTATCAACTCCAATGCTTATTAGAGTCTTCATAGAAATGCACATAATAAATCTTGAACCGCTAGCCATATTCATCACAAAACTCTAGACCACCATATAACTTGTAACTGTACCTCAATTTCCTTATAATAGTTGCATTAAAATCCTATTTTACGCATTTTGCACATGTTTGTGTATGCCCTTCCGTTGAGCTAGCCTGTAAATGATGATAAACCTCTAACTCGCACTTGCAGAGGGGTAAAAGTGCAAAGTTGTGTCGAAACAACCATCACTAATCCAACTTTTAAACTTGAATTCCTACAAAGTGGCATATATGTTTTGAATTTGAAATGATGTAAACTAGTAAAATGTGTATTTTTTTAGTATATTTTATGTTTGTATTTTTAAAAAAAATTTAAAAATTATTTTAAACTAGTTTTTAATAAATTAACAACATAATATAATTATTGATAAAATGCTAAAAAATGAAGTTACATGAAGATGCCAAACTTTTTTGTGTATTTATAACTTGAAACTTTAGTGCATGAATATATATTTTTCCAATTTTGATAAATACATATTTTTAAATAAATATTAAAATGTGTGTGTATTAAAAAATAGTTGTTTCCATTTGACATCAACTTTCATATTAAATATTTATCTAAAATAGAAAGAAAAAAAATCCATCTTGATATAGATTCTTTATCTAGTGCATCATATTTTTTCATTTTTTTTTAATAAATTTTAATATTTTTCCTTGGCATTGTAATGAAACTAATATTTTGTTTTTGTGATAACCTACTTTTTGTAAAAATAAGAAATAAAATATAAATAATAATTAAACTATTAAAAGAAATATATTTTTGAATACTATACTTATGGATCTACAAAAGGGTATTTTTATATTTTTATAAAAATGTTATTTACATGAGTAGGAGTTATTGAAACATCAAGTTTTTCAAATAATTATACTTTTTTGGTAAATTGGCTTCAAAGTGGTGCTCCATATATTTTTAGCCAACAATTTTAGTTGAAAAAGTTATGGAAGTATCTAATTTAGCTAGAATGAATCTTACTAGATCATATGTTTGACCAAATTGATTTTTAGTTTGAAATACTTAAATTCAATTGTGTTGATAAGTTGGCCAAAAGTGTGACATAGCTTTGCACTTTTACCCAAAGGTCGAAAAATAAATAGTTTCGCTCATGTGAAAAGACTTGCCACTCTCCCAATTTGGATTTCGTATAGCTCATGCTCAAAGTCATAGAAGGAAACATTTATTTGATGGGTGTGAATATTGTGTTTTCCAAAGAACGATGACTCTCAAAGTTGGCCAATGCCATCGATCGATGAGGTGGCAAGCCAAATATGACATCATACGTAACCATCCACCTTGGCAAGCACAAAACACACCTTTCCCCCCACAACAAATATGAATTATCAACCAAAAAAGCCCATATGGAGTTCTAATAGGTTTGAAACAATGAGATCATTTTGGGCCGCGCATATCCAATCCAAACACAATGAACTCCGCTTTCCACAATATTGTTTGTGGAAAGAAAATTTATATTCAAATTGCCTTCCTTTGAATATCAACCTTGTGCAGGATGGAATTTTCCATGAATGCCAACCAAGTTCACTTAGAGCCTTATCTCATTTCTAGACTTTCCACAACTGCAAGTGTGGAAAGTCACCTGCCCTACCTCACACCATATAATTAATTATTTTAAAGTTAAGTAACATGTCAAATTTTTCTTGTGGTAAAAAATATCTAACATTTACATGATGCAATTGATGCATATGAAAATAGATATGAAGATAAATCCACAATATTAATTTTTAATTATATATATATATCGGATCATAGCTAAATAGGCATGCACCAACACATTTTTTTGCTAACAAAGAACTTCAAGAATCAAGGAAAGATATCAAACATACAACCTAATCTTTTTTTATCATAAACAAATTTAAAATTATAATAAAAGAAAACAATAGGATCTTACCTCTATTTTTTATGCTCATGTACTTCAACTTCCTCTTGAAACCTTTCTCTAGTATTCCTTTTTTATAAATTTGAACACACTTTTGTTCTTTTTTTAATTTATCTTTCTAGTCAGATTGTAGAGTATTAATGTATATTTTTACTATTTTTGCAGAAGAAAAATGTTTACTATACATTCTACTTATTTTAAACTATTTTCTATTAAATGCACTAAATGCCAATTTCTAGTACATGATTGTGCAAGTTTTTGAGTAAAGATATTTAAGTATTTTGAAATTTGATTTTATAAATTAAAAATAAATTATAATATATTTTATTAAAAAATATTATAGTATATTCAACCTTGTAAATTTGGATCTTGTTATCATTTATTTATAAATTTTATGTTTTGATTAGGGGTAAAAAATGGGTTTTGAAGGGGCCCAAAACCCTTTACAAAGGAAGACAGCTAAAACTCAAGATAACAACAGTAAGCATGAATCAACCCAACAACAACAAGCTGCTAAAAACATATTTCACATACCACCAACAGCTCAATAGTAGCCATAACTAGATAATCAAGACATCACAGGCTACAAAAGACATACAAGCATGGGCCCATAGCCTAGATACAACCTAGTTTTATCTGGGACCAAAAACCCCACCCAAGTTTTGACTGTATACAACCACCTGAAACAATTAGGCAATAAACCAACATAGCAGCAGCCAACCATCTACTCAGAAACAACATACCATAACCCAACAAAAGAAAAGGAAATTTAATAGTTAAGACCACCATTAAACCCAACCACCTAATAAAAAATATCAACACCCAAGAGGAGAGACACCCCTTGAAGCTCCCAAGTGAATCACAGACCAACTCCAAATCCACCTCAAGTGGACTGACCTCCCCTCTATAGGAGATGATACTGTGAAAACCCAAAAAATCAAGAGCAAACCTCTTCAGCAACCTCGACCTCCACCTCGATAGGTGAAACTTCCACCTCAATAGGAACACCACCAGAGGAAACCAGAAAAGAGGACAACCATCCATTTTGTTATCACGTAATCTAGTAGTGCTCGTTCCACAGATAACCCCCCTGTGAAACTTGTCTGTTTCCTAGGTTCATGAAGTTCAAGCACGCAAAATGAGGTGATTTTCATGCCACCTCAAAATGCGTTCCAAAGTCTCAAACTTTTAGTTTGAGCGTCCTCCTATGTTCGCCTCGTGAAGACCTTCGAAACGAGCTCCTTTGCGAAATCTCACTGTTAGTACTTAGTTAATTGTGAAAAATGCAGTTGCACTAAAAAAGTGTGCTCTTGCTCACAAGCCAAAAATTGGCTAAGTATAAAAAGTGCAGAGGCGCTAATTTTCAGCACCCATGCATAAAAGTGAATTCTCCAAAATGTAATAGCGCTGAAAAAGTACGCTATTACACTTTTTATCTAGACTTAGATTTTTTTTTTTGTCCTTGGTGCGTTTCTTCATGCTTTTTACTCTTTTTGCTCATCGTGCCATTTTTTGTGCCTAAATTAATTACTCGACTTGAGTTAGGTTTTTGAGTTACCATTTACTTAAAAGTGTTTTATTGTTCCTTTTTCATTGTTTATGATCTTCAAACTATATTCCTTCTTGCTGGGTGAAATCCTCTCAAGCTGCAAAACACATTTTTGGAGATTTTCGAAGATTTCACACTTCCTCTTGGTGAGTCATTCTCCTTAATTTCTCTCCATTCTCCTTCATTACTTTGTACATATCTTAGGTTCTACATATGCGTTTTTACTAATATTTGTCTCCTTCTCGTGTTTTCCCTTATCCCACGCGTTTTCTTTATTTCGCCATTGTCTTTTGAGTCTTGTATTCATGAGCTCATTTTGGTCCCTCTTGCCTTAATCATGTTTTGTAACATTATCACGCATCTTCGCCACCCGTCATTTGTCTTAGCATGTTCTTCGTCTTTAAACGTTTTTCTTTTCCTTTCGCTCATTTTCCCATGTTTTCTACATCTCTTCGCATTATCCCTCTTGATGTTTCTATACTCGTCATAAAGGAAACTCAAGTTTTGTGAGTAAAGTAGTATGGTTTTTGTTCATTTGTAAAATGATGATAGAAAGAAAGTTAAATGCAATCCAATACAGTTCGCCAAATATCAACTTCAAGCATGTCATGCCTCAAAAAATCCAAGCGTTTTTTTCAAACATCTTTACACATTACCTTTTTGTTTTCAAACCTAATGATGTTTGAAGTTCTTTTCATTCCTTATACATAAAATTCATTTTTGAAGAAAATGTCATGGCACTGAAAAAGTGTGCCCTGGAATTTTGAAATATTTTCTAACACTGAGAAGTGTAGGAGCGTTGTTTTTCAGCGCCCCTGCATCAAAGTCAGAATTCCCCAAAATGTAAGGGCATTGAAAAAGTGTGCCCTTACACTTTTCACAATTTTTCCCTGAAACGTTTCAAATTTGCCCAATTCAGTCTTGAACCTCGCTCCTTCCATTTTGTGCATCATTTTGCGTGCCTTGTCATCCGCTCCATGCTTTCCCATCATTATCACTTGTTTCACGCATTTGCATGCTATTTAACGACTAATGTTTGTTCTGGCTCGACACCTTGCAGTCTCTTTTCATGATCTTCAAAGTTGATTGATCAAAGATTTAGTCGCTCTTGATGACTGCTAGTAAACCTCTATCTTCTTCAAAAGCAAAGGGAAAAATGAAATATAAATATCAAGGTGTCTATCTACCGGCTATAGTGGTCTCCAAGGTGGAAGAAATAAAAGACACAGAAGTTGGTCATCAAGACTTGGTTGATTTTGCGAAGCAAACAGAGATGAAGCCTCTTCCTGACCCAATGAGAGAAATTGTACACAGTAACCTACATTTGGTAGCTATGTTCCCTACAGCTGCACACAATACGAAATTTTTCCTTCAAGTGGCATCTCACTACATCAGAGAAAATAGAAGTGTGATTGATTCTTCTGGGCATGAGATTCTAAGACTCGACCCTGATTTCTTTGACATTGTGTTTAAGGTTCCTCAAATGGAAAAATACATTGATATGTCTATACAAAAAGTACAAGAAGTATTTGACGCTGATCCCAACATGGCTAAAAACCTAATAAATACCCAATGGTTGAAGAAGCCTAGATAATATGTTTCCAGATGGCCACAGGGACTCCTGCGAAGTGATTTCAAGGATGACGTCAAAGATATGATCACATTTTTAAGTAGAGTAAAAGGCTTGCCAGAATCGTCCACTTTTCATGATTGGATGTATGAATACATTAGGATTATAAGAATACAAAAGGTAGACATTGACTGGGGAAAATAGATCAATGATGAAATACATGAGCAGCTGATCAATGCTCCTTCCACATTGAAATTCTATATGACTTCTTACCTGGTGTATGCAGCAGCTAAAATGAGACAATTCCCAGGTCTATCTACAAAAGGGAATCGGATGATGGTACCTGTGTACGTATTTTTCTATCAACTGGAACTGAAGGAAAGCTTTCATCACTTCAGGTGGGTCACAGATGCTTTCTTCGCACCTTTTCTTTTCAATTTTGATCTAGCTATTGAAAGGAGGGTATTTGATGAGGCTTATAAGGTGGTAAGTAAAGTTGGATGCCTATTTCTTTAATTCCCAATGTTTACTTACTTGAGAGTAGGGTGCTACACTGGATGTCCTTACATGTTGCCACGTTATCCTTCGGATAAGTGGTTCTCATGGAGACATGCAGACAGTTGATTTCATTGCAAAAAGAATGAAGAAGTAACCACAAGCGTGGATTCAAGTTCCCACTGACAATCGACAGATATACTATCCCAATTGTACAAAAAGCCAAGTCTATTTATGCTGAAATGCAGATCATGACAATCAAGACCTACAGGTATAGGTTTGATTTTGATTACCGAGATGTCAGAAGGCAATTACAAAAGGGTCATCATCACAAGTATCGCTTTGAAGACATCTGGGCTGATTGTAGAGATGAAGAAGCCATTCACAAAATGGATTATTGTAGGTTGATTGTTCAGCAAATCCACGACCTTGATGTTGTTGACCTACCAGAGGATTTTATAGATCCTGGTGATATCATGAATGTTGTCTATGATGAGAAAGAGGTTTCTAAAAGGCCGTTGCCTACAATTCAATGGTCTAGGAAAGAAATTACTAGCATGAGAGAAAGATTGAAGCCAATCCTAGCCAACACTGCAGAATGGTTACATAAGCATAGTTATGAAATGAAAAGTTTCAAAATAGATTCAGAAGGAGAAGAATCTGAAGCAGAAGCTCACCAACAACAAGAACTCCACATGAAAAATAAATCGGCAGCTATTCCCACTTCTTCATGAAGAGGTCCCAATATCAAGTTTACTATTGGCAAGAAAGATACCCAGTCTGTCCAAGAAACAAAAACCACAGCATCTGATCCATCTCGCTCTAAAGGTAAAAAGTCTATTCTAGAGGAGATAGATTTCGATGAAGAAGGTACTTCCAGTGATCAATCCGCTGAAGATGAAGACTCAGCAGAAGTAGACTTCGATGTAGAAGAGGTTTTTGAAAGTGGGAGAGTCTGAAGAAGATTCTGAAGAAGAATCTAAAGGTGATTTTGAAGGTGAACTAGAATCAGAGAGACAAGAGGGTGAGAATCCTTGAAACATCGAATTCAAGTAATTCATTCTCTTATGGAAGATCTCCACCAAGTGCAGGAAGATGTCGAAGGACATCGTGTTATTCTTGAAATAGTTATCAAGGAGTTACCAGGTCAACTTCTTGAGGAGAATCGTATCTTCTTGTCGGCCATAGAAATATCTCAGATCTTTAAGGAAGCCATCACAAAATTGATTGACAGTTCAAACTTTTTAGAAGCCTCATTGAACATCATTTGTGATACAAGGCTCACATTGGATAACCTAAAAATGCATCTTGACAAGTGCAGGAAGGTTCACTCATCTGCCATGAGATCGATCACGAGAATTCACACCATTGTGGATTACACCATTGGTCTGGATGAGAAGTTCGTGCAGGAGACTAGGAAGAAATATGAAGACTTCCACGCCCAAAGCAAGGAAACATGAAGAAGCTTCCTAATCTCTAGTATTAGACATTTCCGGTGCATCCCTTTATGCATCTTGTAAATATTTCTTGACATCTTATGTCTTTTTGTAAATTGTAATTGCACAAAGTTCGAAGATGTAATCTTTTGAAAACAAATTACACTTTGACTTTGGTCAAAGTTAGGTGAGATCTCCTAAAATCACTCACCTAACTTTCCTTGATTTCCTCAATTAGATTCCTAATTTTGCTCATCCCTCTTTCTATATAATGTGAGGGATTTCTATTGTAATTTCATCCGTTAGTATTTTGCAATGAAGTGCTGCCCTTTTTGAAGCAGAATTGTGAAACTTTGCATTCATACTTTGTGAATGAAATTTGATCAATAAAGAAGAAGATTGCAAGCCAACCTTTGTGTTGGATTCAATAATTCTTACGAATTGATCTTATTTGGTGGTGATTAGCTTATGGGATCTGAAGGACTCTAAGTAATTTATGTAAACTTTGTGTTACATCTATTATTTAGATTTGCATTTGTGCTTTGTTTATCTTTCAGTTGAATGATCTACAAGAATTTGTGCTTGTAATTGTTCATGCTCTTTGGATACTATTGTTGAATGATCTACAAGACTTTGTGCTTGTAATTGTTCATTCTCTTTGATAATTTGGTTGGATAATCTACAAGACTTTGCGCTTGTAATTGTTCATGTTGTTCGAGGAATTGTTGCATCTAAGAAGACATTGTGCTTCTAACGTGACAAACGACATACCTATCATAGATCTACCATTGAAAAAGCTACAGAATGACTTTGTGCCTTTGTGAGCTTTCCCTTTTACTTTATTTGTTTATTGTTAATTACTTCTGGTATCTCTATGCTTTGCTTTGACAAGATAGAGGTATTGGTATTACTGCTAGTTGATCGTTTAAAGTTATTAAGAATTGAGAACTTCCAACAGTGAAGCATTGTAAACATCTTCTCTAAAAAAAGAGAGAAGGATGAATGTAACACACCCCCCCACTTCGTAAGTATTGTGTACATTTTTTAATTACTTGTTTGTTTTACTATCGCTTATGTTAGCAGTAAGAAGGGCGCATCCCCTTTCCGAGAGGAGAGATTCACATCTCACATAGCTGTGGCTGAAGTCCTAATTGTGTAATCTATCAAAATTTTGATTACATAATGTTCACCCAACAGTTTTTTGGCGACTCCGCTGGGGAACAACATATGCAATCTAAGCCTCATGCTTTTGATTGAAGTAGATAAGTTTCCTCTTTCTTGTTGTTCTTTTGTATATTGTTAACTCTATAACATTCATTGTATTCAGATCTACATTCTAGCGGATTGGATATATACACAAGGATGACTGGATATATACACAAGGATTGAGGGCTCAAGGAGTACCAAATCCACTTTTTGAAGAGTTGTTGCAACACGATTTTCCATTTACTCTTCCATGAGTAAGGTCACCACTACAATGTGCTATAAGCTACCCTCCACGTAGCCAAAGATCTCCTCTCCCAAGTGTTTGGTCTGTTTACTATAGACGTCTTGTTTAGGTACCTATTGTGCAACTAGTCATGGACGCACCACCTACACGACCATGGGGAAATGCTTTTGGTCCCCTCCGTTTGGCCGCACCTTTGCACAAACTGTCGCACGTATCCAGGAAGCATCTCCTGAAGTTTCAAGGTGATGCAAACAACACCCCAATGAGCACATATCTGCATTCTACATCGTTTGTGGCATTCTCGGCATTGAGCACGAAGATGTTTCTGTAAGATTGTTCATTGAATCCCTTCAAGGGGTGGCAGCCGAATGGTTCTTTACCCTTCCTAACACCTCCGTCACCAATTGGGCCTCTCTTCGCACTAAATTTGAAGAAATATTTAAGCCTACTAAAGATTCACATGCTCTATTGGCACAGCTCACCACCATGCGTAAAGAAGCTCAAGAGCCTATGCGCAAGTTTGTGGAAAAATTCAATAAATTGGTGACACGGATCCCAAATGATGCAAGACCAACGGATCATAACCTAAAGTGCTTCTTCATCAACACACAGCTACCCAAGGTGAGTTTCTACTTGCATAGGGAAAATCTTGTTAATGTTGAAGAGGCCCAGCAATTGGCTACCAGTCTAGAGGACGACATGATCCTTGTTGGAGAAATCAGGATGGGAACTAACAGAAATAAAAGGATGCAAGCCTCAGGGTTTTCGACATCTAATGTTAGTGCTCCTAGTGCCAACTCAAATTTCACATATCCCATGGTCCAAAGGCTAGCAAATGAAGTTTTGTCTCTCAAGAAATAAGTTTCAAGCAATAACAATAGTAGCAATTACAAGGACGTCCCTAGGAGGACTTTCCCTAATTATGCTAGCAACAAAAATCAAAATTGTCTCCCAACACCTCTAGGAAGGCTTGCCCTGAAAGCCCTGCCCGCTAACAATGTTGTAGGATACTATGAGACTGAACAAGATGATTATGCGCAACCTGAATATCTTGAAGAAGAAAATTCCGATCTCTTCCAAGAAGAAGAAACGGAATCAGCTGGCGACTCCAAGATTAGCTATTTGCAAATGGCAGAAGAAGAAGAAGAAGATGACTTGGTGACTGATACTTACACTATTTTTATGCGGCATCAACAAAATTAGCTTGATAAAGCTCAAGCTGCTACTATCCCTGAAAAAGATAGGCATCGGTAACGATCGCCAAAAGAGGATCTCCCCTCCCTTGGCAACCCAAGAAAGCAGCAAATCCACAAGTAAGTGCACCTCGCTCTCCTTCATCAACTCCCGTTATTCCTAAATCTAATCCTCTCGTTCCAAAGACCAGTGTACCTTTTTTAAAACCAATCAGTGAAGTTACTACTTCCAACCTACAAAATTCTTTCTAGGCTTTTGACATTATTGACCATGCCAAGAAAACCAAGGTTCAAATGTTCGAGGATGAATACCTCAAATCCAACCCGACCAATTTGATAGGCTTGTCAAGTTCGTCAATGATGAAAGAATTCCTCAAGTCAAGATACACCTCCTGACATCCCTGTTACTCCTAAACCCAAGATATCACAGAGTAACCTTGTATCTAATCCTCCAACTACCTCCAGACACATTGATCCATTTTTCATCTCCCTACTCGTAAATGGTTTCAAGCTGAGTAACTGTGTCATAGACTCTGGTGCATCTGACAATGTGATGCCCACCAAGGTAGCTACTGCCTTGGGCCTTGAGATGACTAAAACTTTTAGCCATTGTTTTTCCATGGAGAATAAACAAGTGCCATTAATCGACCAAATCAAAGATGTGCAATACGCATTCGCCGCATACCCGAAGAAGAAAATAAAAATGACGGTCCTTGTGGCCAATGTACCAACATCCTACGAAACTCTCCTTGGATGCAATTTCTGCAAAGATGTTGGAGGAGAACTAAGTATGGATATGTCTAAAGCAAGAATACCAGTAAAAGGTGTCATGCAAAAGTTGGTCCCTGAAAAAGAGTCAAAGTTTTCAGTTGCCAAATCAGATGATCCCAGAGCTCAGATCTTGTTCAAATCCTCAGGTGTGGGAACTTATTATCTACAGATGAATGAGGTAGGTGAATCCTCAACTCAAAATGAGTTAGAAAATGATGATATTTCCTCCATTTCAAATGAGACATCATCAGGTGATTTTTCTATCTCCGACCGTGAATCTTCGTCAGATGATGAAGCTTTGGACTTTGACACTGTTAGCATTGGTGATCCCAATGGTGTTTGGTTGCTCAAATTTGATGGTAGCTGCTCTTTGACTAGCTCTAGAGTAGGAATGGTTTTTATTTTTCCAATAGGAAAGTTTTTCCCTTTCTCCTTCAAGTTGCAGTTTGATAACACCAATAACACCGCCGAGTATGAAGCCCTGTTGTTGGGAATGCAAGTTGCACTAAAGAAAGGTATCAAAAATATCCGTGCACAAGGTGATGCCGAGCTGATAGTATGTCAAGTGAGAAATATCTATCAGAAAAAGAATGATAGACTCAGGCATTACCGTAATCTAGTGTGGGATTTCATTGAGGAATTTGAAGCTTTTGATATCTCTGTTGTTCCCAGAGAATACAATACTAGATCTGATTCCCTAGCAATCTTCGCCACGCTCTTGGTGCCACACAAAGACTTTCAAGGTTCTACCTACACCATAGAGTTGGTTTTCTACCCAAGTGTCCCTAACAATTCAAAGAACTGGAAAATTTTCAATGATGATCATCAAATCATCGCTTTTCTTGAGAAAGCAGAGAATTTTGATGAGCTGTATTTTGAAGGTAACAATTCTCCGCCTCATGAATCTGTGTCTAATATAGATCCTGTTACGGGTGAGGAATATTTGCAACTCAAAGGGAATAAGATTCCCAAAGGATTGATATCCTTGGAAAAGATTTTTGACAAGCATGATCACCATGTGAAAAAGCAACTCTCAGATTCTGACTCATCTAATGAAGTGGAACAGATAAATCTGGGAACTGAAGCTAACCCCAAGATGGTGAACATTGGAAAATGTTGCATGGCCAAAGAAAGAAGACAATTTGCTCAGCTACTACAGGAGTATATTGATGTCTTATCATATTCGTACGAGGATCTAAAATCATTTCGGCCTAAAGAAGTACAACATGATATTCCCCTCAAGGTTGGAGCTTTGCCTTACAAACAAAAGCAAAGGCAGTACAATCCCAAGATCTTTGGAACAATTTTGGTGGAAGTTCAAAAGATGCTAAATGCACGGATAATATTCCCTATCCATCATTCAACATGGATAGCCAATATCATCCCCATTCGTAAGAAGAATGGCGAAATCCGCATTTGTGTAGATTTCATAAATCTAAACCAATTTTCTCTCAAAGACAATTACCCACTTCTAGTGATGGACCAAGTCCTACAAAATGTAACCAGATTCGAGATGCTCTCCATGCTAGATGGATTTTTTGGCTATAATCAAATTGAAGTTAATTCAAGTGATCAACACAAAACCGCTTTCACGACGCCATGGGGAACCTTTGCATATCACATGATGTCATTTGGTTTGATCAACGTTGGCGCTACATTCGAACGTGCCATGGATCTTGCTTTCTGCGACGTGATGGGAAAGTTCATTATGGTGTATCTTGATGATCTCATAGTTTTGTCTAAGCAATGTCATGAGCATTTCTACCACTTGAGGCAAACTATTGAGAGATGTCGTCAGCACGGTATTTCCCTAAATCCCAAAAAGTCAACTTTTGGGGTAACAGAAGGTAAACTTCTTGGTCACATTGTATCTACTGAGGGAATCAAGATTGACTTGGAAAGGGTCAATGGAATTAAATCTCTCGCTTTGTCATCAAGCAAGAAAGCTATTCATTCCTTCTTCGGCAAGGTAAACTTCTTAAGGAGGTTTCTTCAAGACTTTACTGAAAAGACTCATCATATTGTGAATATGATGAAGGGTAACGCCACATTCCATTGGATGGTAGAAGGAAAAGTAGCATTTGATGATATCAAGGAGGCCATTGCTCATGCGCCTATGTTGGTCTACCCCAACTACACCAAAATTTTTGTTATTTATAGTTATGCTTCTGAGCATACACACTCAGCAATTTTGGTACAGGAAAATGATGAAGGCTTTGAATCCCCCATTGCATTCATGAGCTACCCCCTAAAGAATTATGAATTGAAATATTCTCAAATGGAGAAGCATGCTTTCGGAGTTGTAAAAGCCATCAAGCATTTTTGGTTCTACATTCTAAGTAGCCATGTGAAGGTTCTTGTCCCGGATTCGACTGTTAAGTCCATCCTAACACAACAGGAATTTTGAACAAAAAGAGGCAATTGGATTGCCAAGATTCAGGAGTATGATCTGGAAATTAAACCCACTAAGTTGATACGTGGATGTGGACTTTGTCAGCTTATTGCCGAAAATAATCCAAATAAAAAAATTTTAGAGGATGAAGAAGTTTCAGACGAGGAAGAGGTTGATCCAAGTACACTCCCAATGGTACTGTTTGTTAGTACCACTAACGAATGGTATTCCAACATCGCTCATTTCCTCACATATGGAGAATGCCCTAATCACTTAACTCCAAAGGAAAAGAGAACCATCAAGCTGAAATCAGCTAATTTTGTCTTGTGGGACAATGGCTTGTACAAGCGCGCAATGGATGGGACCTTTCTTAGATGTGTTGATAAGGAACAACAGTAAAAATTGCTGAAATCTTATCATGATTTGGCATGTGATGGGCATTTCTCAGCACCGATAACTGCTCACAAAATCCTGAGAGCAAAGTATTATTGGCCCACTCTTTTTCAGGATACATACTCTTGGGTGCGTAAGTGTGAATTGTGCCAACAGTTCGTTGGTCGACCCAAGTTGGCATCTTTGCCATTGAAACCTGTTGTGATTGAAGAACCTTTCCAGCAATGGGGCATCGACTTCATAGGTGTAGTTAATCTATCATCAAGTGTGGGAAATATCTATGTTTTGACTGCTACTGACTATTTCACTAAATGGGTGGAAGCGATACCTACCAAGCATGCTACTTCAAAAGTAGTGTGCAATTTCTTAAAAGAAAGCATTATTCCCAGGTTCGGTGTGCTGAACAAAATCATTGCTGACAATGCTTTTGCCTTTTCATCAAACAAGATTACTGATTTTTGTTTTGAACACGGCATAACCTTATCACATTCTTTCGACTATTATCCACAAGGTAATGGTCAGGCGGAATCTAGCAACAAGAATCTGGTGACTATAATCCGCAAGCTGCTGGTGGACGAGAATCAACGTTTGTGGCACAAGGCTTTGTTTGACGCTTTATGGGTAGACATGATCACTCCAAAGTGAGCAATCAGCATGTCTCCTTTTCAACTCTTGTACGGGTTGAATGCTGAGATTCCTATAACCTTGGAACTACCAGCCCTCAAACTGGCTAAGGCCATTGAGGATGAGACGTTTGATAACTTTGTTGATAAGCGCATCATGTATCTCTCTGAATTGGAAGAGAACCGGGTTCAAGTGGCTAACCGCATCGCGGAACACCAGGACCAAGTGAAGAAGCTTTTTGACAAAAAAGCCAAGTCTCAGGAAATTCAAATTGGTGACCTCATTCTCCTATGGGACAAACAAAGAGAACCAAAAGGTATGCACAGGAAATTTGACTCACTGTGGACAAGACCTTTCCAAATACATCAGTTGCATGGTGAGAATAGTTTCTTGTTGCCATACGGAGATGGAATGCCATTTTCCCTTCCTCACTGTGGGCAACATCTTAAGCACTTTACATAGTAAAGCAATTGGCATTGGTATGTAAATACTTTTTATTTTTAAGTCCTTTTGAGTCTTTCTATTTTAAAGTTTTGTCGGTGTCATCGTCGCTTGACTCTAAGCCCAATGGATGGATAAAGGCACTTGAATTCTGGAATTCTTCTCCCTTCATTCATTTTAAAGAATGGTTGAAGGAAGACCCCCAGCAGGAGCCAACTGTTATCATAGAATATAGCAGCGCTCATTCCATAGATATGGTTGAAGGAAGACCCCCAGCAGGAGCCAACTGTTATCATAGAATATAGCAGCGCTCATTCCATAGATAACCCCCCTACAAAACTTGTTTGTTTCCTAGGTTCGTGAAGTTTAAGCATGAAAAATGAGGTGATTTTCACGCCACCTCGAAATGTGTTCCAAAGTCTCCAACTTTTAGTTTGAGTATCCCCCTATGTTCGCCTCGTGAAGACCTTCGAAATGAGCCCCTTCCCGAAATCTCACTATTAGTACTTAGTTAATTGTGAAAAATACAGTTGCACTGAAAAAGTGCACTCCTGCTCACAAGCCAAAAATTGGCTAAGTATAAAAAGTGCCCCTACATGAAAGTGAATTCTCCAAAATGTAATAGCGCTGAAAAAGTGCGCTATTACACTTTTTATCCAGACTTAGATTTTTTTTTTTGGCCTTGGTGTGTTTCTTCATGCTTTTTACTCTTTTCACTCATCGTGCCATTTTTGTACCTAAATTAATTGCTCAACTTGAGTTAGGTTTTTGAGTTACCATTTACTTAAAAGTGTTTTATTGTTCCTTTTTCATTGTTTATGATCTTCAAACTGTATTCCTTCTTGCTGGGCGAAATCCTCTCAAGCTGCAAAACACATTTTTGGAGATTTTTGAAGATTTCACACTTCCTCTTGGTGAGTCATTCTCCATACTTTCTCTCCATTCTCCTTCATTACTTTGTACATATCTTAGGTTTTACATATGCGTTTTTACTAATCTTTGTCTCCTTCTCACGTTTTTCCTTATCCCATGTGTTTTCTTTATTTCGCCATTGTCTTTTGAGTCTTGTATTCATGAGCTCATTTTGGTCCCTCTTTCCCTAATCACGTTTTGTAACATTATCATGCATCTTCACCACCCATTGTTTGTCTTATCATTTTCTTCCTCTTTAAACTTTTTTCTTTTCCTTTCGCTCATTTTCCCATGTTTTCTACATCTCTTCGCATTATCCCTCTTGATGTTTCTATACTCGTCATAAAGGAAACTCACGTTTTGTGAGTAAAGTAGTATGGTTTTTGTTCATTTGTAAAATGATGATAGAAAGAAAGTTAAATGCAATCCAATATAGTTCGCCAAATATCAACTTCAACCATGTCATGCCTCAAAAACTCCAAGCGTTGTTTTCAAACATCTTTACACATTGCCTTTTTGTTTTCAAACCTAATGATGTTTGAAGTTATTTTCATTCCTTATACATAAAATTCCTTTCTAAAGAAAATGTCATGGTGCTGAAAAAGTCCGCCCTGGCATTTTGAAATATTTCCTAACACTGAGAAGTGCAGGAGCACTATTTTTCAGCACCCCTGCATCAAAGTCAGAATTCCCCAAAATGTAAGGGCGTTGAAAAAGTGTGCCCTTACACTTTTCACAATTTTCCCCTGAAATGTTTTAAACTTTCCCAATTCAGTCCTGAACCTTGCTCCTTCCATTTTGTGCATCGTTTTGCATGCCTTGTCATCCGCTCCATGCTTTCCCATCATTGTCACTTGTTTCACACATTCCCATGCTATTTAATGACTAATGTTTGTTTTGGATCGACACCTTGCATTCTTTTTTTAGGATCTTCAAAGTTGATCGATTAAAGATTCAGTTGCTCTTGATGACTGCCAGTAAACCTTCATCTTCTTCAACAGCAAAGGGAAAAATGAAATATAAATATCAAGGTGTCTATCCGCCGACTGTAGTGGTCTCCAAGGTGGAAGAAATAAAAGACACAGAAGTTGGTCATCAAGACTTGGTTGATTTTGCGAAGCAAATAGAGATGAAGCCTCTTCCTGACCCAATGAGAGCAATTGTACATAGTAACCTACATTTGGTAACTATGTTCCCTACAGTTGCACACAATACGAAATTTATCCTTCAAGTGGCATCTCACTACATCAGAGAAAGAAAAAGTGTGATTGATTCTTCTGGGCACGAGATTCCAAGACTCGACCTTGATTTCTTTGACATTGTGTTTAAGGTTCCACAAATGGAAAAATACATTGATATCTCTATAAAAAAAGCACAAGAAGTCTTTGACACTAATCCCAACAAGGATAAAAACCTAATAAATACCCAATGGTTGAAGAAGCCTAGACAATCTGTTTCTAGATGGCCAAAGGGACTCCTGCGAAGTGATTTCAAGGATGACGTCAAAGATATGATCACATTTTTAAGCAGAGTAAAAGGCTTGCCAAAATCGTCCACTTTTCATGATTGGATGTATGAATACATCAGGATTATAGGAAGACAAAAGGTGCACATTGACTGGGGAAAACAGATCAGTGATGAAATACATGAGAAGTTGATCAATGCTCCTTCGACATTGAAATTCTATATGACTTCTTACCTGGTGTATGCAACAGCTGTAATGAGACAATTCCCAGGTCTATCTACAAAAGGGAATTGGATGATGGTACTTGTGTACAGATTTTTCTATCAACTGGAACTGAAGGAAAGATTTCATCACTTTAGGCGGGTCACAGATGCTTTCTTCGCAGCTTTTCTTTTCAATTTTGATCTAGCTATTGAAAGGAGGGTATCTGATGAGGCTTATAAGGTGGTAAGTAAAGTTGGATGCCTATTTCTTCAATTCCCAACATTTACTTACTTGAGAGTAGGGTGCTACACTGGTTGTCCTTACATGTTTCCATGTTATCCTTCGGATAAGTGGGTTCTCATGGAGACATGCAGATAGTTGATTTCAATGTAAAAATAATGAAGAAGTAACCACAAGCGCGGATTCAAGTTCCCACTGACAATCGGCAGATATACTATCCCAACTGTACAAATAGCCAAGTCTATTTATGCTGAAATGTAGATCATGACAATCAAGACCTATAGGTATAGGTTTGATTTTGATTACCGAGATGTCAGAAGGCAATTACAAAAGGGTCATCATCACAAGTATCGCTTTGAAGACATTTGGGCTGATTGTAGAGATGAAGAAGCCATTCACAAAATGGATTATTGTAGGTTAATTGTTCAGTAGATCAGAGACCTTGATGTTGTTGACCTACCAGAGGATTTTAGAGATCCTGGTGATATCATGAATGCTGTCTATGATAAGCAAGAGGTTTCTAAAAGGCCGTTGCCTGCAATTCAATGGTCTAGGAAAGAAATTACCAGCATGAGAGAAAGATTGAAGCCAATCCTAGCCAACATTGCAGAATGGCTACATAAGCATGGTTATGAAATGAAAAGTTTCAGAACAAATTCAGAAGGAGAAGAATCTGAAGCAGAAGCTTGCCATCAGCAAGAACTCTGCATGAAAAATAAATCAGCAACTGTTCCCACTTCTTCACGAAGAGGTCCCAGGATCAAGTTTACCGTTGGCAAGAAAGATACCCAGTCCATCCCAAAAATAGAAACATAGAATCTAATCCATCTCGCTCTAAAGGTAAAAATCCTATTCAAGAGGAGATAGATTCCGATGAAGAAGTTACTTCCAGTGATCAATCCACTGAAGATGAAGACTCAGCAGAAGCAAACTCCGATGCAGAAGAGGTTTCTAAAAGCGGGCAGGAGTTTGATGAAGATTCTGAAGAAGAATCTGAAGGTGATTTTAAAGGTGAACCGGAATCAGAGAGACAAGAGGGTGGTCAACAGGAACCCAGGCATGATGAAGAAAGAACTACTTCTCCTCCTGAGAATGTATTTGAGGAAATTCTGAGAACATCATCGCCTGTGATTTCCAGTGTTCCTCATAACCCTCCAAGTTCAAGAACTCCTCCACCTCTTGTTCCCTCGTCACCCATTCCTACCACATGCATTCCTGTAGTTGAGATATCCACTATTCCTGCAGTATCAACCTTGCTTGATACTCCCTCAATGACAAGCATTAATATGGTTTATATAATGTCAATTCCTCCATCATCCATTCCTAGCTTGTCTTCACCAACGTATGATATCACTTCTCAAAATGAATTTAATCATTTCATGAATGAGTCAATGCGTGATCAGCTCAATGTGCAATCTACAAGAGCAATGATGACAAACACTTCTCCTATTGTCACAATACCCATGGTAACTTCGGATGTGACAATAAATTTAGAAGTGACGATGACAACTGAGTTGACAGTGAATCCAGAAGTTCACACCTCCTTTCTTCCCCCTTGGCTGATATCTCAAGTGTCAAAGCGAAAGAAGCAAATGATCTCTCCAGAGGAGCTCGACCTTGAAGAGATAGTCCCTCCAAAGGCTATGTTACCTAATTTTCACCATCAGGCTCAATCAGGCAAGGCATCTATGTTGCAGATGTTCATAAGGGCCAAATGGGATATCTCCATTGAGGGTTATTTCATGAATCTGATGAAATTTCATAGGGAATTCAGTTGGGAGGCTTGCTCTGTTGGAGACATGCCTCAATATTCTACACTCAGCCTCCATTAGAGCCAGGTCGGCATGACATCTTCACTGTCTAGCCGACTGGCTGCTTGATACCTTCCATTTTGCACAAGTTGCTATGACCTAGTTTCTTTCCTGCTGAACGAAGCTGCAGAGCCTATCGCTATAACATTGATGGTTCGGTATGACCTCTTATCGCATGGATTTCTTTGGCCGATAGGCCATTCAATCGTCAGTCGAGGAGACTCACAGTGACCACGGGTTTCAGGATAACTTATGGCACTTGGTGAAAGGTCTCAGCAAAGAGTTGAAGTCTCACTGACCACTTTCATTCGGGGCAACAAAGAGTCTTAGAGGCAGGTCTTAGCGAAGGCGAAGGTCTCACCAAATGAAGGATAAGCTCTCGGAAAAGGCTGGTCCCTTCACCACAAGGTCTCGCCAAACGTAGAAGATCTCCCCAGCATTTTACTTCGGTATAGTTTCCAGCTGTCGCCCTGGGATCTTGCCGACATGGCCATGTCTTAGCGAATGAAGGGATCTCGGCCAAGGGAAGTGGTTTTGTCACAATGTCTTGGTGAAACCTTTGTCTCTTTCCAAAGTGAACGAAATGAAGCCTTGCCAAATCAAGGTACCTTCGGCACAACCTCTTGCCGACATCATGTGGTCTCAATGACAGACGAGAGATCAGTATGACCGCTGGACCTCACCATGAAGTCTTCCCGACCTACCACGGTCTTGCCGAAAGAAATGAAGAGCTCAGATAGAATGCAATAGTTCGGTGTGACTAATGAAGCCACTATGACTCTTGCCGACAATGTGAGTCATACCGATAAGTTGCAGAATGATATAATCGCATCGGTGAGACACTTTTTGTGTCTCACCGAGATGTGATTTTGATTGAAGGAGCTTTTGACTACCCGTAGAGTCTGCGTGGAATACACTCGACCAACCAGGAGGATCTGAAAGCAAGTTGTGGCAATCTGACCAGAATGAAGAATGTCAACATAATGAATGCAATGTGTATCTATTCTTAGCTCAGAGCATTCAAGGCGTTTAGCTGAAGAGGCTCAAACAGGACACGATTGCAGGAAGTGAAGGTGGTAGCTGTGAAATATTGGAAGAGGGCTTCCCTAGGGAATGTTTCTTCACTGACTTAGGCAACAAAAGGGACACACAGGAAGCAGCATTAAATTCATCCAAAAGATATGAGGATAGATCTTTTCTGAGCCCGATATTTTTGTAAGCCCTAAGGGGCCAACACACTAGTGTATATAAGGAATTTTTTTCCTTTTTGTAAATAGTTCGAGTCATGCATCCAGAAGAGTTAGTGATTATTATCTATCCTTCCTCGGCTGATGTATACTTTGTAAGCCAACTAGATATTAGAATATAAAATACAGAGTTGGCTTGGCCTCTATTGATGCTTCAGTTCTCTATCACTATTCTTGCAGAGTGTTGTGCATTTCAGGTCAATAATCAAGTTATCTTGTGAATTTTGCTATTCCTTTATAACTTCATTTGATATTCATGCCTTCCTTTGTAAAAGATCACCATTGTATGAATCGTAAGCTAGTGTTTTATAATCACACACAGATTCTATTTTGTGAAAGTATTTTCCTTTATTCAAAATGTGTGTGTATCAAGCCTTTTTGTGACATATTGATGTGTAGCTCATAGAATTTGATGTGTGTCCTACTGATCATTAACAAATTTCAAGTGCATTCCAAGTATTCCTTTGATCTTATCAAGCTTAGTGTATCACCATAGGAATAAGCTAGTTTAGTTTCATTTGTATGCATTCCTTCTCCTTTTAACTCACATTGATCAATAGTTTAGGTGACACCAAAGGAAGCCGGCCTTCTCTGGAGGTTCACTGCAATCTCAAGTTACCCATAGCCTTGGAGTGATCCAATGTTTCACTAGAAAGCTCAGTTTTACAACTTTACATAGTGTGCATTTCTAGGTGACAACAGTTTCTGGCACGCCCGGTGGGACCAATAATTAGATTGAACTCCTGGTTTGGTATGCAACGAGTAAATTCCAGACTTTATAGAAGTCCTTTGGCATACTTGGCGACTCCACAAAGAGGAAGAACTCCAAAAATTGACGCCTTCTATAGTTTATGAAAAGAGTTCGGACAAGAAGTAGCTCTGGTCTTTTCAAATATTTGCAGTTGTCACCACCAAGAAGACAAGGCAGCTCAACAAAGAGGAAAGAAACAACAATTATCTATTATAGAAGAACTCAGTCCACTCCTCCATTTGTAGGGTCTCATTTCGCTGCACCAAAAAATCCACCTCAGATACCTCCAATGGCGGCTCCAAGGAACCAACCCTTGTTGCTTTCAATGGAGGGAGTCCTTTAAATTTGGCACAACACAATGACATCCCGATGGCAGCCTTGAAGAGCCTTCCAACTTTCACTGGGGAAGATCAAACTACCCCAATTGAACATATGAGAGATGTGGCTTCATTATGTGGAGTCCATCACATAACTCAAGAGGATGTTGCAGTAAGATTACTAGCTGCTTCACTGAGAGGAAGAGTTGTGCAATGGTATAGGAGCCTACCAGTTAGTTCAATTGCAACATGGGATGAATTTGGAGACAAGTTGCATAAACAGTTTCAGGACAGGTCTGATAACTTGTCTCTATTGGAACAATTGACTACAATTAAGAGGGCTCCACAAGAGCAGATGAATGATTTCAACTTCAGATTTCAAAGGACCTAGGATAGAATCCCTATGACGGTAAGACCACCTCCAGAGTATGCATTTTTGTATTTCTTGAGGGCTCTTAACAATGATATAGTTGTTATGATACAATCAATGGGAGGGGTTTCTCTACCAGATGCCTTTGAAATAGCCATTAGAGCTGAAAATAGCTTAATACAAGCTGAAAAACTTGCTCCCAGGCCACCAATGCCTATATTTCCAGAGATACATGCAAGTATTCCCTTGCAAATACCTTCTTTTGCACCCTTGCCATCTATTCCAGCGGTGGTAACACAAGAAAATATTGCCTCAAGTTCTCCAAATGAGTTGCAAGAGATCAAAAGTCTATTACAGTCTTTTGGTAATAAACTTGTTAGTTTAGAAAAGCAGCAATCTTATAGTAGACCTTATCAACCGCATAATCCAAGTCAGCAACAACAATTCCAGAGGAATAGACAGTAGTATCAGGGCAATTACCAGGGCTCAAGATAGAATGTGAACACAAGGCCTTTTCAGGCCTATAATCTAGCTCCAATTAGTGCTAGAAAAGAGTTGGCTCCTATCCAAAACAACTTAGCAGCAGACTATGAGTGGTACTACCCTTGTAACCAGCCCCACAATCAAGCCACTTGCTCAAACAGACTGATCAATAGGAACTTATGGTACAAAATGCTTCAAGTTCGCAGCAGAGTGTGTGCAAAGATGCATCTCCACCACACCAAGACCAATTTATCAATGGTGCCACCTTACTTAACTGGCAGGGTGAGGAATTTTGTGGTTTGAATGTGGACAATTCTCCAGTTGTGGCTAATACGAGAGAAAAGAAAAGAGCTTTAGAGCTTGATCAAACAATTGATAGAGGAGGTGCAACGGCTACAAAACCATCTACATCTCAAGTGACTCTTGTTTGGTGAAAGAATCAACAACTCCTAGTTAAAGAGCAACCACACTTGCAAGCTAATCACACTAGCATAAAGGTACATCATAAAGTAAGCCCAGCTGTACCCTTTAATATTCTTGATAGTATGAAAAAGACAAATGTAACGCTTTCTATGTGGGATTCATTAGTCATCCCTGGTCAAAAGGATATTCTACGCTCAGCCCTGTCAAATCTTAAGGTGTCAAATGAGTCTAAATCCCCAATAGGTCAAGTTAGGACTGTATTGACAAATAATACTCTGGGAAATGATAAACAGCCCAGCAAAAAGGTAGGAAAACAAGTTAAACCACCCCCTTTTTACATGTCAGTGATTATTGGTGATAATTTAGTTCATAACTGTATGGTAGACAGTGGAGCTAGTAGCTCTGTGATGCCAAAACAGATTGCTGACAAGCTTGGTCTAAAAAATCAGCCTTTAGAGAAAGGAGTAATCCAATTGGATGGTACCTCCGTTAATACGCTGGGCATCATTAATGATTTGAGTCTTACCCTTCATGCTTGCCCTAATTTTGTAGTTCCTCAAGACGTATGTGTCATTGACCTTCCACCTTTCTTTTCTTTATTTTTATCAAGAGATTTTACAGCCAAGATAGGTGGTTACATATCAGCTAATTGGTCACACATGCTATTTAGAACAAGATGTGTTGATGGTGTTTTCTGCACAGCAACAACATAGAAAAGATGCAATATCCTATCTCTCTTGAAAGGTAAATCTCTATTAGCAAGCCTCAAGAGATAACCCCAAGGTCTCTAATGTCAGGTCTTGACAATGCATAAACAACTCAGTGATAAAATGTGAAAATGCTAGTAATCACAATGGGACCTTACTACAAGCAAACTATTGAATCGATTCTATCAGATTTAACAAACTGGTGATACTTCAATCCTAGACTTAACCCAGTAATCAAAGAAATAGCAAAAGAATGAGGGTTTCAAAGAGATTTCTAAATCTAATACTACTAATATCAACAATGAAAGTAACCAACACTCGAAATGGACTAATCCCTCAAAACCGATCTCTGCTTGACCCAGATAAATTTGCAATCTTACAAAGAATAGTGCAATCTTCTGAGGTGTTAGGATTTTCAAATCATAAACATTCATTCAAATAACCCTATTGCAGTTAAAATGAACAAACCCTCACAATCGAACTAAGCACACTGAAAAATGAAGTCCAGGCTAACTTTGCAAAGCAACTAACAATCAGTTGGTTGCGAAAAGTATGGACTGAAGGATTGCTAGAACATTCAAGTATTAAATCACAAACATTATTAATCAAATATAATCTAAATACTAACCTCCTCAAAGCAATTTTAAAGATGGAAGAACGAGAACCATGCAAGACAAGAGAATACCAATATGGCACCAAATCACAATGTCATTACTTGTATTCAAATTATCCACTGTAGCAACAATTCTAGCCTTCTGTTACGATATTTGCTTGAGAGAAAACTACTTGCTAACTTACTCTATTTCTAACTATCTAACTTAACTATTTTTCTCTAACTTTTCTAACTTCTAACCAACCCCTTACAAATGAGGTGACATGCCCAATATATAGAATTCCCCAGAAACCCGTCGGTCAAGCAAGGGTTTCGTAGCAATAACTCGGCACAACAACCTGGCCAAGAGAGTCCTCAAAATGGGTCAAACAGACATTAAATGCACATCTTGTCCAAGTCAGCATGAGACCCGCAATGCAGTTTGGACCTACGCACGGGAAGATAATAGGGAAGCACAAATCACGCTACAACCTATCATTAGCTCCCTTCCCTATTATCTCTGCCTCGATCTGGCTCTTTGTGTACCTTCAAGAACACTGCATCCAAGTATGCTACAGGTGGCAGAGGAAAAACCTTAAGTTGATTCTCAATGGACTCAATCTCTTCTCTTGAGTGTTTGACTGACTTATCCCAGTCTACCTTATATGTTAGGTATTTGTCAATAACTGCAAGGTAGGTGGCCACATCATCCAACTGGTGCTCAAAAACAGACCCATCATCAAGTGGTGCATACACATCATGCCACCATTCTCTCAACTGCTCCAAGTTTAGATACTTAGGCACGATCTTCCTTCTTCCCATCATGATTTCAAAGAAGGCAATGGATCCATTGTATACACCACTCATGGTGTACTCAATCTGCCCCCTTTGCTTGTAAATCTTTTTCAACACCTTCTGCCTAATCTGCAATATCTCATACCACTCCCATGGTTCAGTAACTTTGGAAGAAGGAAGGATCCCATCGCTCACCAATCTACCCCGGATGTATTCCATTATAGTTCTAGTTTTCTGCAGGAGGAGATCCGTATCCTCTTTATCTTGTGCTAATACTGCCTTCAACCACTTAGTTGTCATGACAACATCCTTTCCTATTGATAGAATCTCCTTAATACTTTCATCACCCTTTATTTGCATCCCTTTCAACCAATTCACAATGGAAATAGTGGACGCTTTCATCTTTTCTAGCTCGGTTATGGTCTCCTAAGGTAGAGGATTTGTAGCAGAGGAAGAAGGATTAATGGACTGTAGTGGCTTGATTCACTCCTCCAAGCACTTCCTGAGATTTTCATTTTCTCTCTTCAGCTCCTACTTGGTCCTCATTTCCCTTCTCAATCTATCCACAATAACTGTAATGGAGACCTCATAGTCCTCAATATCCTGCTCAACTGATGTAGGCCCAAGATTAAAAGTTTGTATATTATAATCATTTCCAGCCACATCGTCTCTATTTTTAGCTGGAACAGGGGTAGCAACATGAATAACCTTGTTATGTGCCTCATCTCTCTCCACCCATGAGATCACCCTAGCCTTCTTCTTACCTTTATCTTTTCCAATTCTGGCTAGTAGTGCATCCCAATTCGGTGGACTATCCTCCACTACTACCTGCTTTCTCTTTATTTCTTTCTCCAACATGAATAACCTTGTTATGTGCCTCATCTCTCTTGACCCATGAGATCACCCTAGCCTTCTTCTTACCTTTATCTTTTCCAATTTTTGCTAGTAGTGCATCCCAATTCGGTGGACTATCCTCCACTACTACCTGCTTTCTCTTTTCATTTTCTTTCTTCAGCTCCTGCTTGGTCCTCATTTCCCTTCTCAATCTATCCACAATAACTGTACTGGAGACCTCATAGGCCTCAATATCCTGCTCAACTGATGTAGGCCCAAGATTAAAAGTCTATATATTATAATCATTTCCCGCCACATCATCTCTATTTTTATCTAGAATAGGGGTAGCAACATGAATAACCTTGTTATGTGCCTCATCTCTCTCGACTCATGAGATCACCCTAGCCTTCTTCTCACCTTTATCTTTTCCAATTCTGGCTAGTAGTGCATCCCAATTCTGTGGACTATCCTCCACTACTACCTGCTTTCTCTTTATTTCTTTCTCTAGCCAATTAGGGACAGTGGACTCCAATTGTGCCTCGCTTTGCCTCTCCTCCTGCCGATCCTTAGGTGCCTCCTTATTCAAATTCTATTCATCAGGAGTTTCATCAATCTTACTTCCTTCCTCTTCAACATGTTCCTACTCCTGTTCAAGTGATGGATCTTTCACTGCCTCCACTTCCCTTGGAGGAGATTCAACTGCCTTAGTTCTAACAGGAGAATTTGCATGTGCAACCATAGGGGATTGCATTATCTTTTCAATTTCTACCTCCGCACTGTGGAGATCACCAACATGGAATTCCCCACCTTCGGTATCTAGATGATCCTCAATATTTTCCTCCTCACCTGGTTCACCTTGAGCTTCGTGAGCGGGAGGCACATTATCATGATGCTCCTCATGAGAAACCACTAGAGGTAGGTTAGCCTTAGGCACACTGTCCCTGGGAGAAGGAGACGTAGACTTCCTTGCATACACTTTGGCCTTCTCCTCTGAGCTTTCAATATTTATCACTGCTGGGACAACTTCTTCCTCCCCAATCTTAGAGCAAGCCTTCTCTGAAAATTTGACAATTCTTTTCCTCTTGGGCTCAGGATCACTAGCCTCAGGACTCTACTTGGACTTCTTAGTCCTTGTCCTCCTTTTGGCCTTTGTCTTTCTCTATTTTCCTATCTCTTGGACCTCTGTTTCTTGTACACCTTTAATCTTGACTTTGAGAGGAGAGTCCAGTTTACCTTTACCTTTAGGATCCTATTTGGTGGATTCTTCAGAGGTGGAGTGGGGATCTAAATCTCCCATCAGGTTGTATGTGCATTTCACTCCCTTATTCTCCAATTCCCATATCGTATGCTTGAGCCACATCCTAGTAAATTTGAGAACTGGATCCATCAATTGTTTCAGTTCTATCTTTTCCTCTTCCAACCAATCCAAATCACCAATTGGTTTGTCCTTTACTGCCTCATAAGCATGATCCTGGATCAAGTTCCCATCGTCTTCCAATTGATCAGGAATTTCCTTCACATTATACAATCGAACTGACTCAACTAGAAGCCGGGAGAATTTCTTCTTTCTAACCTCAAATTCATCACTGTAGTTGGCCCTCTTTTGAGCTTCTCTCGTGATGTCAAATCTGGATCTCTTGGAATGGAAAGATAGGCCAAGAGCACTCATTTCTTCCTCTGAAGCCTAGGCAGAACCAATGGAAGGACAAACCTCTCCAGTTCCAATCCTCAAGGGGAAGTCTCCACCAAATCTAGTCTTAGGCTTGTCCTTCTTGACAATGGCATCAAAATCATAAATCTGTCTAGTTATTTCCAACAATATGATGTGATCAGTGGGATACCTTGGGAGTCTGTATGGGGCTTTCTGGCAGCCATCAATCCAAATGTAGGAGAAAGTTGGAAATTGAATAAACCAAGCTCCATATTTCTTGATGAGCTCCTTGGATTGATCTGAAATTCTAACATGCTCTGTTTCCTGAAGCATTCTGGTGACATGCATGGTGAATGCATCATTTTCCCTTCTGTAATTTGAACCTCCCCAATGCAACTGAGGGAAAACTTCATAAATAATATCCTGTCCAAAAATTCCCTTTGTATCCAATCCTTTGTAGGGATGGAACCTAGCAAGTGCATAGACCAAATATGAAGTCATTGTGAAGGTCTTTGTCTGCAACACATTGGATAATTGCTTGTGAATTACTTGGCTGATGACCCCTGCCCAATGGTAGTCAATTTTCTCTTGTTCCATCCTTACAATCACATGGCACATCCAATTCTCAAATGTACCAGCACTCCTCAATCCAACCACCCTGCTAAGAAATGTGATGGCATCATAGTACTCCTTGAATTTTGCTCTAAATAGCTGCTTGGGAAATTTGGAGTAGTGTGACTTAGGCTTCTCTAGCCAGGAATTGATCAGTTGCTAAGACTTCACAATTTTTTCATCATAAAACTCTTGAGCTACTTGAATGGTGAATCCCACCACATGAGATCTGTATAGTATATCAAATGTTTGAGTGATAGAGATAGGGTTAAGATTTGTTATAACTCTCCCTGGCGCACTCAAGGACCAGCTCATAGCATTGCACTGTTGAAGGGAAACCGGCCACATGGGACAAGCCTGATTCCATCATCCTTCTAGTCACCAAAGGAGGATCCTCAACCACCACTCTTTCTTTAAACTCTTCATAGTCCCAGAGGCCAACATTTGTATCAGTGACTTCTGACCAGACATAAGTGATCTTACTCTAAGGGACCTTGCTCTTAATGTCCAGCTTAATCCTTTCTGCATCAGACAATGAAGACCCAGCTACTGCCTTGCTTGACTCAGCCTGCGTTCAACATGAAAACATAATAAAAACCATAGGAAAGCAAGGTCAATTCATCAAAACACCGTTAGAATGTATCTCATATAGTCAAGGTGTTATTAAAATTCATATAAAATGACCACAAAAAATTTTGGGTTTCAAGACCATCCGCAGAATCTGAGCCAGAGAGGAATTTTGGGAAATTCTAGACTGATCGAATTCCAACGGAATAACCAAGAAACACCTAATTAACCATTAAACTTGATCATTTTCATCAGTGAACCACAAGGGAAATCCAAATATGTCAAGAAATAATCATAAAATGTACCATAAATCATAAATGAATCCAATTGTCTCATGTTCCTTTACATTTCAGCAGATTTTGGGGAAATCCGTGAGGGACGGATTTCTACGAAGAACAAGCCAAAGAAGATTTTTGGGAAATCTGGGAGAGCGGATTTCAGAGAAATCTGAACCTGACGGACATCTGAGGTTAAGGAAATTTTCCAGACCAAAGGAGATTCCTGGAACAAAGGTTTCAGCAAGAGAATTGAGCTCACTAAAAGGTCCTGGTGAAGTCATAAAGTCCTGCTGAACGACGGAGTAACAAACATTTCGATGTGACCAGCGGGTAGTCAGGATAAGATCTCAGCAAATTTTCTTGGTCTCACCGACTAGCAATAGAACATGAAAGACCTTCGGTGTGAGAAAGTCACTATCACGATAAATGAAAATGAACCTAGGAAGGCTTTCGGTGCAACATCTTGAGTTTGTCAAGAGGTCCCAGCAACTATATAAGGTTTCGCCGACATAGAATCCCGTCAGTATAACGTCTGGCTGACAGCATGTGGTCTTAGCGAAAGAAGATCTGAGCTTGCCAAGAAGGAAGGGGTCGCCGTAAGGTCTTGGCGACTGCCAGGAGTCACGCCGAAAGCGAAGGATATCGGCAAGAGAATTGAACTCGCCGAAAGGTCTCAGCGAAAGATGGATGTCTCAGCAATAGAAATGAACAAAGCCTGGCAAAAGCGAAACATGCTCAGTGGGAGGTCTTGCTGAAGGACGGATGTCCTGGTGAAGCCAATGAATATCAGTAGAACTACTGGATCCTGCTATGACCTCCCGGCGACTAGGGCTTGTTTTGCCGACAACGAAGGAGATTTTATCGATGTGAGGGACAATACTGTCACAGCGATAAGACATGAACTTAAGAAGGCCTTCGGTGCAACGTCAGGGCGATTGATATGACATCTCCCCGACTACAAAGGGTCACAGAGAAGAAAATTTGAAAGGGGTGGATAGTCACGATTTTACTCAAACGCCAAATCAATCACGAATTTCACAAGTTCAACTCAGGACAAGTCAGGGATGGACCTTTCATAGGTTTTTCTTGCATTTTAGACCCATTTTAAGATGAAATAACTAGACACGGCCTTGCCCTAGGTTTCAGACCTCACCATCCGCCATTAACACATAGGCCAGCTCCGAATTCAGTTGTTTCAACTGCTAAGTCGTTACTGTGGTTTACTAAATATTCTCAGCAAGATTCATTGAAATGTAAATGGGAAAATGAACTCAAAACTCGCTTGGGAGCCAACATATAATGCAATACTGGACAACCCTAGCATGAAGTAAAAAAATACATAGGAATTTCCAAATCCCACAAGTTCTCACAATACCAACGCGCCATTCAAAATTCAATTCAAAGCAGAGCAATCAGACACATACCATTATGAAGTGGAAATTGACCTCAGAAGCAGCAAACGCAAAGCCCAGCGGCGCCCATAAAGAACAGAGGTGAGAACGTACAAGAAATAGCCACCAAATCAACCAATTCAAGCCCAAACGCCCCAAAACAAAGTCAATCAATCGCAGGAAAGCACTCCTCAGCTCAAACAATGGCAAATAGTAAGCATAATGACACAAAAGATCTCAGAAATCAAGTAAAAACTAGCCTTCAAAGCACGTACTAGGCCATTAATGCAATCGATAAGACAGCCAGAGAAGGAATTCAGGAATCCGATGATAGGGCGAAATTCGAGGAAATCTGGCCCACATGGAAATCTGCGAAGATTGAAAATCCTCGAACAACAAGGTCCAGTCGGAGTTCAAGCAGGATCTGGGAAAATCCGACCAGGTTGGAAAATCCCGAATCAGGGCAAAAGCCCGAAGTTCATCCAAAACTTAATATTTTCAATGAGTAACCTAGGGGAAACACTTAGGAAATCCAAAATAAACATTTAAGCACATACCTAAGTAAGACAACACCTCAAAAGAAAAGGCCAAAACACCAAAATCAAAGCGAAAGAGGGTCCCTACTTCTAGCGGGGCATGTGTGTGAAAAACTGCACAACAATATGGAACTAAGGTTACCATCAAATCCAAAAGGTTGGCTAAATACCACATTGAACCATATAATCCAAGCCCTATTAATGTTGTTCCCATTACGCCAGACACAAATTGTCTTGTTTCAACTGACAGTGAGCTGGTTGTAGCGCAAGAGCTTCAATTAAAAGCTATTCCTGATATATTGTTGCATGAGTGGGCAGCTGAGAATGTGGTTGACAATCCAAATGAGCTTATTTAGGATGTTGGTCTAGGAAATTATGTGCTGCATGAAGCTGGGATAGAAATGCCAAATCTGGAGAGAAGTGCAGAAAGTCAGATTGAGCGTCATAGTGAATGATGGGAGATGTATTTTGATGGTTCAAGAAGCAAAAATGGCACTGGAGGAGGTGCAATGCTTGTATCTCTGCGGGGTGATAAGTATTATGTTGCCTTCTGTTTTTCTTTTGTGTGCTCCAACAACATTGCTAAGTATGAAGGCCTTGTTCAAGGCCTTGAGTGGGCAAGGAAGAGAGGAATAGCCTGCTTGAAAGTATATGGGGAAAGTGAGCTAATTGTTAATCAAGTAAGAGGCTTGAATGTTGCTAAAAATGACACACTAAAGTCTTATAGAAGTAGAGTGTGGAATATGATTGAGGATTTTGAAACCTTTAACATAGTGTCTATCCCAAGAAATCAAAACAAGCATGCTAATAGGCTTGCAGCAATTGGGGCACAATTTGATATTCCAGGTGACATTAGAAAAGAGAAAGTGCAGTAGTATGTGAAGGTTGTGGTTGGGCCATCAATTCCTGATAACAACATTCACTGGCAAGTTTTTGATAGTGATGAATAGATCCTTTCTTTCTTGCTTGAGGAAGATTAGTTCTCCATGATGAATCAAGCAAAACTCAAGCAACATTATGATGATCAAGTCATATAGCTGAGGACAAATAAGTTACCCAAAGGTCTTGTTACCTTAGAGTCAATTTTTAGTACTGATGATCAGCTTAGAAAGGGTAAAGCTGGCCTGCAAGTCAAACAAGAGCATTATGAAGAACTGGAGATTTTCAAAGGTAAGCTCCTTAAGATAGGAAAAATTTGTTCACCTGAAGATAAACAAGCTTTTGTTGCTTTATGTCAAGAATTCTATGATGTCTTTGCTTGGGAATATTCAGATTTGAAAGGGTTTGATCCCCATATTGCTCAGCACACAATTGAGTTAGAACTTGATGCTAAGCCAGTAAGGAAAAGACAAAGGCCCTTGAATCCTAAGCTTGAACCCCTAATGATTAAAGAGCTGACCAAACTAGTTGAAGGGGGTATCATCTTTCCAATTAAACACACCTCCTGGGTTTCTAATCTTGTACCGGTTAGGAAGAAAAGTGGTGAAATAAGACTCTGTGTAGACTTTAGGGATCTTAACCGATCATATTTGAAGGACCACTATCTGCTACCCTCCATTGAATAAATCTTACAAGAAGTTGTTGGTTCTGAAAGATTTTCCTTATTGGATGGTTTTCCAGGCTATAATCAAGTACTGGTTAAAGAGGAGGATCAGTTCAAAACCGCTTTCACAACTAAGTGGGGCACCATGGCATACAAAAGGATGCCTTTCGATTTATCTAATATTGGTGCCACGTTTCAGAGGGCCATGGACATGGCATTTCAAAGTTTGATCAACAAGATTATACTAATTTATTTAGATGACATTACAGTTTATTCCAAGGATGCTGATGAACATTTGTTGCATCTTAGGAAAGTTTTTGAAAAATGCAGAGAGTTTGGTATCTCTCTCAATCAAAAGAAGAGTATCTTTGTTGTTCGTGAAGGGAAATTATTAGGACACATAGTGTCAAAGCAAGGAATCACCATTGACCCTGAAAGAGTCAGAGTCATACTTGAGCTACCATTGCCAAATCACAAGAAGGGTCTACAGAGCTTTTTCACCCAAATCAACTTTCTGAGAAGGTTCATCCTAGATGTCGCGAACCTATTACAGCCTTTGACCGCCATGCTTAAAAAGAACATAGTTTTTGGCTGGACAAAGGAGGCAAGGCGTAGCTTTGGAGAAATCAAGGAGGCATTAGCATCTGCTCCAACATTGGTAAATCCAGATTTCTCCAAAGATTTCTTTTTGTATGCTTTTGGCAGCACTAGTTCAATCTCTGTTATGTTGGTACAGAAAAATAATGACAATTTAGAATAGCCAATAGCCTTCTTTGGTCAAATACTTGCTGATTACGAAGAGAGGTATACATTTGTTGAGAAGCATGTTCTCTCCATGATCAGAAGTCTAAAGAAATTCAAGCCTTTGATCTCGAACAATTAGATTCCTATTCTGGTTGCACACTCAAGTGTGAAGGAGTTTCTGTTGAACAAAGATTTGAATGAAAAGAGAGCAGGATGGATCACCAAGGTCATGGAATATGATGTGGATATCAAGATCACCAAACTGGTTAGAGGCAAAGGTCTATGTGAGCAGCTGGCTACAGGGTTAGGCAGTAAAAATGAATTGGAAAAGGATGCTATTTTTGCTAATACAAATGAGTATCAGGTCACTCAAAATGATGTGCCTGTGGGGGTAACTAATTGGGTTCAAGATATGACCCAATTTCTACAAACTTCTGAATGCCCATTAGGATTAAATAGAGCTAAAAGAAGATACTTCAAATTGCAGTCCATATCGTATGTGCTGGTAAATAATGTTCTTTCCAAAAAGAATCTGAATGGTGTCCTGTTAAGATGCATTCACAACCATCAAATTGAGAAGGTACTCCATGAGTTTCATGATGGAGCTGTAGGAGGTCACTTTTCCCCAAGAACTACTACCTGGAAAATCATGAGAGCTGGCCTAACTTGTTCAAAGATGCATACTCTTGGTCAAGGACGTGTATCAAATGTGCTTTATTCACAGGAAAGGAGAAGTTTCCTGCTATGCCTCTACATCCAATTCAAGTGGAGCAGCCCTTCCTGAGATAGGGCATTGATTTCATTGGGCCAATTAACCCACCATCTAGTGCTGGTCATAAGTGGGTGATGACTGCTACCGACTATTTCACACGATGGACAGAAGCAATAGCTTTGAAAGAAGCAAAAGAGTCTTCAGTTTTGAGCTTCTATGAAGATAAAGTCACCAGATTTGGAGTCCCTGACTCTATCATATCTGATAACACTCTTGCATTTGTGGGGTTAAGATTAACTGATTGGGTTGTTAAGCATGGTATTCATTTGAACACATCTTCAAATTATTACCCTTAGGGTAATGGTCTAGCTGGAAGCAATAATAAGAACCTCATTAGGATTATCAAAAGAACAATGGAGGATAATCAAAGGACCTGGCACACTAAATTAAAGAATGCACTTTGGGAAAACAGGGTGACTCCTAAGAGGTCTATTGGTAATTCGCCATACATGTTGGTTTATGGAAAAGAGGCAAGATTGCCTCTATCTGTGGAGCTCCCAACCCTTCACATTATACACCAGTTGGAGATGTTTGAGGAACAAGACCCCGTGTCCGTGAGATATGCAGAGCTCATGGAACTTGAAGAGTTAAGGGACAAAGCAATGAAGGATTTGGAGTATCATCAGCTCCAAACAAAGAAAAAAATTGACAGAAGGGCTACAACTAAATTTTTTGAGGTGGGAGACCTCATGCTCAAATGGGATGTTCTGAAGAGCAGGCCAGGCCATCACACCAAGTTCGACAACATCTGGACAGGCCCATTCATTATCAGAGATTGTAAGGAGCACAACACTTATCAGCTAGCTACAATAGAGGGAGAAGTACTTCCTTTCCCAGTCAATGGGATACACCTTAAACCCTGCTTTCAAGTTTGATGAGTGCCTTTCTTGTACATATCTAGTTAATTTTTATGTTTTCAATAAGTGCTTTTGCGCTTCAGGTTAGTCATTTTCTTTTCCTAAGTGCTGTGATGGCACAATTTTTCTCTTTCATTTTCCCCTGTTTTGTTTTTTGGCAACCTGTTGTGTTCCGTGGATCTCAAGTGAGTGGTAGCCATATCCAAAATTGATATTTTTGTTTTCTAAGCCTTCTAACAACTCCATGCCCAATGGATAAGCTTAGACTACTGGTCTTCATGTTTAGCAGGAAAACATCCAGCAAAGGTCGCAAGAAATGTTACCTAATTTTCACGCTTAGGCTCAATCAAGAAAGGCATCTATGTTGCAGATGTTCATAAGGGCCAAATGGGATATCTCCATTGAGGGTTATTTCATGCATCTGATGACATTTCACAGGGGATTTAGTTGGGAGGCTTGCTCTGTTGGAGACATGCCTCAATATTCTATGCTCAGCCTCCATTAGAGCCAGGTCGGCATGACATCTTCACTGTTTGGCCGACTGGCTGCTTGATACCTTCCATTTTGCACAGGTCATTATGACCTAGTTTATGTCCTATTGAACGAAGCTGCAGAGCCTATCGCTATAACATTGAGGGTTCAGTATGACCTCTTGTCGTGTGGATTTCTCTAGCCGATAGGCCATTCAATCGTCAGCCGGGGAGACTCACGGTGACCACGGGTTTCGGGATAACTTATGGCGCTTGGTGAAAGGTTCCAGCGAAGAGTTGAAGTCTCACTGACTGCTTTGATTCAGGGCAACAAAGAGTCTCGGAGGCAGGTCTTAGCAAAGGTGAAGGTCTTGCCGAATGAAGGATAAGCTCTCGACAAAGGCTGGTCCCTTTGCCACAAGGTCTCGCCGAATGCAAAAGGTCTCCCCAACATTTGACTTCGGTGTAGTTTCCAGCTGTTGCCCTGGGATCTTGCCGACATGGCCATGTCTCAGCGAACGAAGGGATCTCGACCAAGGGAAGTGGTTTCGCCACAATGTCTTGGAAAAACCTTTGTCTCTTGCCAAAGTGAATGAAATGAAGCCTCACCAAATCAAGGTGCCTTCGGCACAACCTCTTGCCGACATCATGTGGTCTCAGTGATAGAAGAGAGATTGGTATAACTGATGGACCTTGCCATGAAGTCTTCTTGACCTACCACGGTCTTGCTAAAGGAAATGAAGAGATCAGATAGAATGCGGTAGTTCGGTGTAACTAATGAAGCCACTATGACTCTTGCCGATGATGTGAGTCATGTCGATAAGTTGCAGAACGATATAATTGCATTGGTGAGACACTTTCAGTGTCTCGCCGAGATGCGATTCTGATCGAAGGAGCTTTTGACCACCCAGAGAGTCTACGTGGAATACACTCGACCAACCAGGAGGATATGAAAGCAAGTTGTGACAGTCTAACCAGAATGAAGAACGTCAACAAAATGAATGCAACGCATATTTGTTCTCAGCTCAAAGCATTCAAGGCGTTCAGTTGAAGAGGCTCAAACAAGACACAATGCCAGGAAGTGAAGTCGGTAGCTGTGAAATATCAGAAGAGGGCTTCCCCGGGGAATGTTTCTTCACCGACTTAGGCAACAAAAGGGACACACATGAAGCAACATTAAATTCATCCAAAATATCTGAGGATAGATCTTTTCTGAGCCTGATATTTTTGTAAGCCCTAAGGGGCTGACACACTGGTGTATATAAGGCATTTTTTTCCTTTTTGTAAATAGTTTGAGTCATGCATCTAGAAGAGTTAGTGATTATTATCTATCCTTCCTCGGTTGATGTATACTTTGTAACCCAATTGGATCTTGGAATATAAAATATAGAGTGGCCTTGGCCTCTGTTGATGCTTCAGTTCTCTATCACTATTCTTGCAGAGTGTTGTGCATTTCAGGTCATAATCAAGTTATCTTGTGAATTTTGTTATTCCTTTATGACTTCATTTGATATTCATGCCTTCCTTTGTAAAAGAGCACCATTGTATGAATCACAAGCTAGTGTTTTATAATCACACATAGATTCTATTATGTGAAAGTATTTTCCTTTATTCAAAATGTGTGTGTATCAAGCCTTTTTGTGACATATTGATGTGTAGCTCATAGAATTTGATGTGTGTCCTGCTGATCATTAAAAAATTTCAAGTGCATTCCAAGTATTCCTTTGATCTTATCAAGCTTGGTGTATCACCATAGGAATAAGCTAGTTTAGTTTCATTTGTATGCATTCCTTCTCCTTTTAACTCACAGTGATCAATAGTTTAGGTGACACCAAAGGAAGCTGGCCTTCTCCGGAGGTTCACTCCAATCTCAAGTTACCTACAGCCTTGGAGTGATCCAATGTTTCACTAGAAAGCTCAGTTTTACAACTTTGCATAGAGTGCATTTCTAGGTGACAATAGGCTAAAGGGAAGAAAAAGGCAAAAGTATACTCAAGGCTGAATGTTGACAAGTATTGCCACAAGTATGCAGAGATTGGCATACCACTGCACGAAGAAGGTGATGTCAATATGGAAGACTACACAGTGACAAAATTCCAACTTGGCAAGGTTACCAATGAAAGTGCAAAGGCTGATGCACAAGTGACATTGGATATCTTGGCTGGAAGACTGGATAAAATGGAGCAAGCTTGCAATATTTACAAGCAGAGGGTAGAGCATTATGCCACTATTGTAAAGAGACTTGCAGGATCTCCAACTAATGCACAACCGCTAATAGTAGTAAGTGTTGAGGACCCAACCCTCAAGAAAGCTGAGAAGTTCGCTTCCAAAGGCAGAGTGTTGTATGATTTCGTTGAGAAGATCATAGAGCACGGATCTCAGATCATAATTGTTGTAGATGAGAAAACTACCTTGTTGGCCAAGCTCACCACAGAGCTTGATAAAGAGAAAAGTGTACTTTCCCAGGAGCACAAAGATATGGAAAAATGCCTGCTATCGTGGTCATAGATGAAGCAAGTAAAGCTCAGTAAACTGGTTGAAGTCGGGGTAATTCCTGACAAAGAAAAGTTCATTGAGGTAAGAGAATCCTTGAAACATCAAATTAAAGTAATTCAATCTATTATGGAAGATCTCCACCAAGTGCAGGAAGATGTCGAAGGAGATCGTGTTATTCTTGAAAAAGGTATCAAGGAGTTACCAGGTCAACTTCTTGAGGAGAATCGTATCTTCTTGCCGGCCACAGAAATATCTCAGATCTTCAAGGAAGCCATCGCAAAATTGATTGACAGTTTAGACTTTTTAGAAGCCTCATTGAACATCATTTGTGATACAAGGCTCACATTGGATAACCTAAAAATGCATCTTGACAAGTGTAAGAAGGTTCACTCATCTGCCATGAGATCGATCACGAGAATTCACACCATTGTGGATTACACCATTGGTCTGGATGAGAAGTTCGTGTAGGAGACCAGGAAGAAATATGAAGACTTCCATGCCCAAAGCAAGGAAACATGAAGAAGCTTCCTAATCTCCAGTATTAGACATTTCTGGTGCATCCCTTTATGCATCTTGTAAATATTTCCTGACATCTTATATGTCTTTTTGTAAAGTGTAATTGCACGAAGTTCGAAGATGTAATATTTTGAAAACAAATTACATGTTGACTTTGGTCAAAGTTAGGTGAGATCTCCTAAAATCGCTAACCTAACTTTCCTTGATTTCCTCAATTAGATTCCTAATTTTGCTCATCCCTCTTTCTATATAATGTGAGGGATTTCTATTGTAATTTCATCCTTTAGTATTTTGCAACGAAGTGTTGCCCTTTTTGAAGCAGAATTGTGAAACTTTGCGTTCATACTTTGTGAATGAAATTCAATCAATAAAGAAGAAGATTGCAAGCCAGAATTTGTGTTGGATTCAATAATTCTTACGAATTGATCTTATTTGGTGGTAATTAGCTTATGGGATATGAAGGACTCTAAGTAATTTATGTAAACTTTGTGTTACATCTATTATTTAGATTTTCCTTTTTTTTTTTTTATCTTTTGGTTGAATGATCTACAAGACTTTGTGCTTGTAATTGTTCATGCTCTTTGGATACCATTGTTGAATGATCTACAAGACTTTGTGCTTGTAATTGTTCATGCTGTTCGAGGAATTGCTGCGTCTAAGAAGACTTTGTGCTTCTAACGTGACAAACGACATACCTATCACAGATCCACCATTGAAAAAGCTACAGAACGGCTTTGTGCCTTCGTGAGCTTTCCATTTTACTTTATTTGTTTATTGTTAATTAATTCTAGAATCTCTACGCTTTGCTTTGACAAGATAGAGGTATTGGTATTACTGCTAGTTGATCATTTAAAGTTATTAAGAATTGAGAACTTCCAACAGTGAAGCATTGTAAACATCTTCTCTGAAAAAAGAGAGAAGGATGAATGTAACACACCCCCCCACTTAGTAAGTATTGTGTACATTTTGTAATTACTTATTTATTTTACTATCGCTTCTGTCAGCAGTAAGTAGGGCGCCTCCCCTTTCCAAGAGGAGAGATTCACATCTCACATAGTTGTGGCTGAAGTCCTAGTTGTGTAATCTATTGAAAAGTTGATTACATAATTTTCACCCAACACATTTCCAACACACCCACCTCCAACTCAATAGGAAATGACTCCTGACCATCAAGAGTTGTCTTCCCCTCAATCGAAGACATAGTGCACAAGAAATGAAAGAGAGTCACAACTCCAGTAAAATGGGAAGCCACACCATCCATTGGCTGAGCATGTAGGAGCTCCAAGAGAGAGAACATACCGAAACTAGTAGGAATCTCCAAGGAAGTCCAAGTCATGCCCAAAAATAGAGAACTCCACCAAGAGAAACCCTAGAGCCAACAACAAAATAAAATGCCCTTCAAAAGAGATATCCACAATAACCACAAAGGGAACCCAAAAGCTCTCATATAGAGCCGAATAATAACACAAGAACCCAAAGAAACCCACCTCCCAGTAGGCACCACCGAGACTCCATCAACAAAAACACTTTCCTCATCAAATAGAACCCACAAAGGGTACCCAAAAGCTCTAAAAGAGAGCCTAAGAAAAATTAGACCCAAAATCAGAAAGAACCTCCAGAAGAGAGCCCTAAGCCACGAGTCAACCCCCTTTGAAAATGAGGACCAAGTTAAACACAAAGGGTACCCAATAGCTCTGAAATAGAGCCCAAGAAGAACAACACAAGAAACCAGGCTGCTTCACCACCAAAGAGCACAGAGGAGATCCTTGAAATCCACCCTCAGACTCCCAACATGAATAGGGCTATGATGCAGGAAATCCCCACCATTGCCACCAAGGAGAAGCTCTGTCTGAAAGATCCCTCTAGGCACAACATCACCATAAAGGAAGAAGAAAGCCAGGAAAGCCTTTCATACAACACCAACGATCTCTTCCAGAGAGCACCCCAGGAAACCAAACGCTCCAAGAGGATCCCTCGAAAGCACATAAAGCAGCACTCCAGCTAGGAGAGACCAACACCCATCGTAAAGAAAAGCCTATCCAAGAAAGAGAAAAGATAGAGCTCCTTCCAGCGACGCCACCAGAAACCTCTGCCACAACAAACAAACCATACAAAAGCCCAGGAATCAGGCCCTTAGCATTGCCTGAATCACTATCAGCTTCTGCAGAGTCCTCCTCGCCCTCAGAGGATTTCAAATCCCTGCTCCCGCGTGTTCCATTCACATTCCCACTCACAGCCATTTTAAAGTGTAATCCATACTATTTTATAAATTTAATGTTAAGACAATGAATTATTGAATATTGTCTAAAAAAAACTATATTATATGAAATTTATTTCTTCTAAGGTAGAACATGTACTTATTTTCTATAAAGTACTTATTCATGGCATGTTCTCACCTCACCCATGTAAGGGATCTTTCTAATCATAAAGTGGCAAACATTCTATAGGATTTTTTATTCTTTTTACTATTGTTATTGATGATGAAAAAATAGTTTAATTCTTAAATATGTATTAGATCATTCCAAGAAAGAGCTAGTGTCTTATTTTAATCATGAAAACAACACAAATCATAGTATACAATTTAAATGATTCCTCTAGTTCATGTTTACAACTCAAGTCCTTGCAATTAAATTATTGTATCTAACATCTAACATAGCTACAATCATGGTATATGTTGATTCATCCCTATAAATCACTAGGAAGAAATAAGGATATCTTATTTTATGTTTTTGTTTTCAAGTGAAATAAGAAATCTTCAAAATAAATCAAATATTTGTTTAAATGAGTTGCCACTTTTGGTATCAAAAGGAAGTTGCATTAAAAAATATTCTTCACTCTTCTAAAGTGTGTACATTAATAAGGTAGTAAAACATAGTTGTGCACGTAGATCAATCATTATATAAGTCATTGCTTCTCTGAATGACTGGCAATTGATGAAAAACTATATGAGGAAATGAGACCCTAAGAATGGCTATGTACCTACTTTTATATGGTTCACATCAAACTTAGAATAAATTATAACTTATTTTATGTATTGATCTTGTGGATACAAGTATGTAGGAAATCTGGGCAAATGCAAGAGGTTCCTAATCTCAAGTTTTAGTGTGCATAGTTGGTAAGTCTTTTAAACTAGATTGTTTAACTTGTGTTACTATGAAGGTAAAGGAATAAATAATAATGAAGATAATTATAAATAATCTAATACTTAAAAGAGTTTCAGTAGAAACGTTCACTTCCTCAAGGCTTTAAGCTAAATTTTAAGGTAGGTTGCAAAGCTAAATTATGTCTTGACAAATGTTGAATTAAATATATTTCTAGTACAAAAATGGAATTGTCTTGATAAGTCAAGTATGTGGCTAGAGCAAAAGAATTGCCTAGTTCATATGGATGGAAGAATCATATAACTAACACTAATTGAGTATTCAAATATAAACATAATGTAAACAAAACCTATTAAAAAAAAATATGTGAAAGCTTGACTAAATTAAGTTGTGTTAATCCTAACAACCTAGAGGTTTGCTTCGTATGGTATCACACTAAAGGGTTACATATTCTTCCTCTTCATCCATATTTACATCCACAAATGCCAAATGGCTCACCAAGATGTTGAGAACATTTAGATGATCTATCACAAAGTTACCATCACCCATATTTAGAGAATACTACTCTTCCACACTTCAAAAGAGACTTTATCTGCTACAAGTTCCCCAACTTATCCTAAATCTTCTTTTGATGGGCTCTCCTACAACATTCAAGAGGATTGAATTTGCAAAGCATGGCCAAATGATACTTTACCTTCCAATTAACAACTAACCACTTCATCTTTCATGCTATACAATTTATGATCCTCCATCACAAATCAAAAATCTCCATCTATGAGCAAAGCTTCCATCTTGAGCTTTGAAAGCTCAAAGTTTCCTCCATTAATTTTTTTCACCTCCATACCAAATGTGCCTGCAATGGTTGTATCTTGGAAACAATACCAACCGCATCAAAAATCCTACTCAAACAAGGATTAATAGAAATAGATTCTACTCTCATAGATTTAAGTTGGATAAGCTTTGATGCCAAATAAAATAATATATGCATAACTTCTAACATTAACCTTACGAGAAGAGTGTCACAAGATATCTAATCTACACAAATTTTAGCAACTTTTTGGAATAGTAATAGCCCAAAAATAAATACTAAAAATAAAGAATCATAATAGAACAACCACACAAAAGAGAGATACAAATATACCCTAGGAAAACCCAATTGATAAAAACCCAACCTCCAAAGCTCCATTCTATTGTATTATCAACAATTGAAAGTTGCAATATAATCTTACCATATCCACATGAAATTCGCTTTTTGTATACCATTTTTTTTGTATTGTTGAATTCTACCAAGATATTGGGTGTAAAATCTCCAAGTCTTATTTTGGTTCTTTTCATCTTTAAAGAAATTTTATCGATTAATTAGATCATGTAAAGGAGTGAGAAACATTGAAGGGTAATCCAACAGGAGGGAAGGAAGCTAGGCTAATTGTTTGTGGAAATGGAAAGAACATGTTGAGTGTTTGTCTATTTTAGTGACAAGAACCAAAACTCAAACCTGGTTGTTGGTTGACTACCACACAAGGGGAAAACATGATAGAAATGAGTGGTTAGATGTTGATAAGTGATGAAGGAACATGACATGAGTGCTTAGGTGTGATGAAGGGAAGTTCCTAGGTTAGTAGGTAATCATCTTACATGACAAGAGGGGATCTAAGAGGTGCCAAGTTGTTGATGAAAGTGACATCAATAGAGAAAATTAGCACTTGGGAATGTTAAGGTATGGTTTAGTGACAAAGAAAGAGACCAAAATTACCAAGGTGTGATTTTTAGACATAAGTGACAAGTTTGAGAAAAAGAGGCACCTAGGCAACCTTTTAAGTGGTAGGTATGACATGAAATGGTACCAAGGGATTAAGTGTTTAGTGAAAATGATGTCACAAAAGGCACCCAGCTATTGATTACATCTCTTAAGTGAAACACATGTGAATGAGGTGCCTAGCAGGTCAAGCAATCTTTTAATTGATATAAGTAACCAAAGGGTAGGCTAAATAATGGTCTAGGATGTCTTAAGTGTCAAAAGAGCAAGAAAATCACCCTAGGATAATAATTAGTGACAAGCCTTAGAGTGTTTTGATAAATTTAATTGGTAGAGATGGTCACAAGGTGTGCCTAGAAAAAAGCAAGCATCCTTGAGTGACATAAACCCTGCATGCACCCATCCCAATTGGTTCACTCATTATTCAAGTGGCAAAGGAAAGTTAAATTGGCACTTCGATAAGAATTTGGTTTGTTCAAGAGACAACATGGTCCTTATATCAACTTGGTTGAAAAGGGATATGTTTCAAGTGATATGAATGGATGGACAAAGCATCTAGGTGAGTCAAGTCATGCTTGAAGTGGCAATACAGAGCAAAACCAACACTTGCAAGGAAAGATAAGGATGACTGGCATTGAATACCATCAAAGGCGTCAAATTTGTGGGAATATTTGTTGCATAAACTATTATTATTGTCACCTATATAGCAACACTTGAAGTGATAAATGATCATATAGTGTAAGATAAAGGGTTCTTTCAATACAAATCGTGTGATTTTTGTAAAGTATTCTATGTTAGGGTTCAACCTTTGGAGATGTCTTGTATCACTCAACTCTATAAGAGGCTTGTGATGTAGTTTCATGTAATTATTTGGAATAAGGAGGTGATGCTAGAATGCTACCAAAATTCTAGTAGATTTGGAACTAGAGTAAACACTTAGTGATCCTATTTTACTAATAATAGAATGAGTGGTAGTAATTTGATGATACTTTTTTTTTTCAATAGACTTGTCTAAAGGTAAATGTTGGGTCATCTAAACATTATGTGAGTGTTTCTATCTTCATTATTGTTCATTTAATTTCATAATCAAAATTAATAGTTCTAGATTATCCATTCATTTTTCTTCAACAATTGTATCAAAGCTTGATTGTAATCAATTATTGAGAAAGAAGAATGCTTCTCTTAAGAGTTTTGTGGTTTTAGTGAGGCATTTTATGTTTTATTTTACAAATTGGCATGAACCATGGCACGCAAATTTAAAATGGAAGTTGAAAAAAATAATGAAGTGTGCTTTGATTTGTGGAAACTCAAGATGGGAGATCTCTTGGTCGAGAGATCACCAGTTAGCAATTACATGACAAAAACCCTTCAATATGACTAATGAAGATTGGAAAAAGCTTATAACAAATACAAGTGCACCATTAGATGGTGTATTGTTGATTTGTTGTTATTAAATGTTTCTACTAAAAGTATATAACATAATTCATGAGAATCAAGAAATTTGTATCAAGCGAAGTCTCTTGTTAACAAGGAAAACATAAAGGTATGCATCTTGAAGGACATTTGTATCATAAGTTCCACTAGCTAAAGCTCTTTTGATAATGTTTAGAACACTATGAGTTGAAATACTAAAACAAGGACAAAATAAAGGAAAATGCATCTTGAAGGGCATTGTCCTATGTATTGAGCAATGGCAACAGATTAAAAGGTGAGGTTGCAACTAGCCCAAATGTCTTCTTGATTTACGACATAGTTGTAAAAGCTTACAATAAGATTTGTTTCTCCATTTTATTGTAACATTTTTCACTTCTTTGATTTCAGCCCCAAGACTAAGCTCATGAGTAAACCCAACCTTACCAATCCACTTACAACAAAGGAAACTATGCCAAATAAGATGTCAATTTAAAAACAAAAATTGTGGAAAAATAGTGATATTTAGAGCAGTTTGTCCCATATGGTAACAATATTGTATAATATATTGTAGAAATATTTGGAATACAACACCATTTCAACCTCAAATGCTCAAGAAAAATAGCCATTGAATAAAAATCCAAATTAAGGACTGTAAGAACACACAGAATGTTTTGCTGTAACAGGCAAAAATAGAGGAGTCCAAATGTTTACATGAGATATGAGATGGTATTCAAGTGTTAAGACCATTAGCCAATAAAAGTGTGCTTTGTTACATATTCTAAAGGTGTTTGTGTGCTTATAGGTTCCCTTAATTTGTGATTAAGAGGTAACGATTACTGATGCACAATTGGTCATCTTGGAGGGCTTAAATGTTACCGTACATGGTTTGCCACAAAAGAAAAATATACAAATATAAATATACATGGGACTTTATTCCTTACTAATCCTTCCTCAATCATCCACATTTCTCAACAGTTAGCTCCCTTTCAAAATCAAAGCCTTCTATTTCAAAGCTTTTTGTTCTATGAAGACAAGGATTGACACTTTGGTCTTCATCATCTGACTTACCAGCAAATGAATGGTCTTGATCTTCACCTCTATTGCCCAATGAGCTCTCCCTTGCTGGCACATGCTTTACTCTTTGTTTCTTTTTTTTTCGTTTCTTATGAGAATTTTGCATTTGCTTTCTCTATTTCCAAAGGATCTCTTCCTTGGTCATAAATTCTAGAAAGGACTTAACAGAATACATTATCCTTGCACATTTGGATGAGCCCCCTCTATAAGCTTCCATGTTTGTCCTATCCTTTTCCTTACAGAACAGCCTTGCTAATCTAACACAATATGTAATGACTGATAGTATTGACACAAGTCCAATTATTAAAAATGAGCCCAAAAATGCCGGTGTGTCTAGATGGTTGGAAATTCCATCACTTGATTTACATGTAGAATTTCCTATATATTTTTCATGTATACGTTGCAACATTCCATCATCCTTAAGCCTCAATATAGCAGTTGAAATATCAATAGCTAGTTGTGAACCTTTCTGAAATGCCTGCATAGAAGAAAGAAACTCAATAGTATCACAAAAATGCTTTTTAAACAATTTTATAATATTCTATTGTTCATTGGATAGGTTACCAAGACTAATATTTGACCATTTTTTGTAAATCAATTAGCCATAGGTTAAGATTGAATAACAGAACAGGAAAAACATGCAGAAGGAAGTTTGAACTCTTATGCATTGGATTGTATGTACATTTTTAAATACTTAAACTTTACAGTCCATATTCTCATTTTGTAATGATATTTTCATCATATAGAAGAGAAAAATCCCTCAGACTATTATACTGATAATGTAATCTACCCAACATGTGTGTAACAACCCAACCCTTCGGTAAAATAATTTTTTTTATAATTTACATCCTACAAGTAAGTAAACGTGTTAATCATGTCATTGCAATAGAATTTTTCTTTTTCTTTATTGACAAAACATGAACAAGTTGCCATATTAATATACAACAAAGATTCCATTTTAATATAATAACTTCACAAGTACTTGAAACAAGAATATGTACCTTAACTAACATAGCTCCAATGAGCTTTAGATCAAATAGTAGTAAGAAGGTCCAGGAGTCCGTCCTTTCAAATCTTGGTACATCGGCTGCTTGCTGAGGAGGAGAAACATCACTCAGGCGCTTTTCCACCAACCACAGACTTATAATGCGGTCCCCCGCACACCTATCGTTAGATAGATGGCCCTCCCTTCGAAGAAGAGATTGGTAGGGTATCCTTTAACGATTACCAACTGAGCATAGTGTTGTGTTCCTACATAACTAGGTCCTGTGCATACGGCAACTCTTGAACTAGTATGTACTTCGGGATCACAATGAACTGACAGTGTAGTCTCAACTATTTCACACCTAAGTGGATGTTGTACATTTCACTACTTTGGCCAAAGTATTATCATTCAGTACTTTGAATGAAGGTCATTTGTCATATGCACTACTCAGGGCCGATTTTCATTAAAGCTTTCTTAGACTACGTGTAGGTTGGTCTATCGGGGTAGTTCGTACCCTAGACTTCCTACAACAATCTATCTACTAGAACGGAGATCATTTTAATAAGATCCTACAACCAACTCCCTTATACAGGATACTCTCATCCTAGGAGGTTCATTAACTTGACTAAGTTAACTAGCTTTTAGTTGTAACGTGTAGCTTATTAAATGCTCTCGATTCATCCCTAGTATTAATTAGCTATGTTCAAGCATATACTCCATATATGGAGTCAATACAATTAATGCAGTTTCCTTTTCGATGCCTAGTGTAATCCGTACACTAATGAATGTAAAACCAAGAGAAGAGAACATGCAAAAATCATCCTATTTCACAATTTATCTTATGCTGACAAACATTTATCCTTACATATTTATTCCTAAGTAAATCAGCTTTCAGTCTCAGCTCTTTTCAGTCAAAGGACAAGATACAAACTTACTTCTGAATACAAGAATAACAAAAAGCATAAAAAGGAAAAGATTAACATGCCTGGTAAGAGCTTTCCCTTAGAAGTTTGTAAAATGAGAATACTTCTCCCTCTTAGCCTGCCACCAAATGATTCCCAACTGGGTTTATAGCGAATTCTTCTTAGCTTTTTGATTGTTTCAAGCTGTAATTCTTAGACACTAATTGCTTCTTTCAACACTATAGAATACCTCCCTTAACAAAATATAAACTAAAGACTTTCTTAAGAATGATGAATGCTTAAACAATTCTCTCAGATTGATGAATTATTTCTTATTAGAAACAACTCTTCACTCTTGATTGAACAGTACGAATTACTAAATTCTATTTCCGTGTCCTTACATTGAACAAACACAGGATTTCTATAGAGTTGGAAACTTAACTGTTTCCCCTTTCTATGGTGCCAGCGCTGCCAAAGAAGCTTGGAAAGTTTCAAAGAAGAAACGTGTTGCTTATTGGAGAGGGTTTCGACCTCCATTAATTGACAACAGTGATATATTAACATTTCACACTTGTAAAGTTTGTAAAATCGTGACACCTCCAGGTTTTAGCGCTATTCTACAGCAATGGATAAGCGTTGAATTAATTCAAGACTATTTCCCAGGTTGTATGGCATCCACATCTCATTTTAGCTATGCACGAATTTAACCCAGCCGTTTTTAGTCATTTGCCCTAGTCGCACGATTCTTCCTGTGCGTTTTTGCTTCTTCCGCCATTTTAACGGGCATGGGCTCTTATTTCAAATTTATTTTACTCTTAATAATTTTGATATAGTCCAACAGGAAATATTTGAACTTGGTGAATTAATAAAGATATTTGATTTCAATTTTCAAAGAAAAACGTCATATTCCTAAATTCGTGATTTACTCTCATTTCTCTATTGAATATTTAATAAAATGTTGATTTAAATTCCATTTGTTTTTCAAATCTTTTTTTATAAAATGCATCTATATATATATATATTTTATCATATTAAAATATTTATATAATATAGTTTTAATTTACGTTATATATTTATGTATAATTATTTAAATTAATAATTTAAATAATATCGTATACATATCTATATTTTGTAAAGACTATACTATATACGTATTTTAATATAATATTTAAATATATAAATATATTTACCTTTACACCTATACATGTATATGCATTTACATTTTAAATTATATGTACGTATACTGTGAGCCAGTCAGCATACTTTCACTATACGTACTCATGTATATGTATATATATGTGTATATGTAAATTTTGAGGTAATATCGTCATAATATAATCATACAACTGGTTAGTTGTGGGTACGTATATGTGTTTATATACTTGTATATCTCCTTTATGTATAAGTATTCATAAATACACTTATATTGATGCAGACATATAGCATGTCCATCTGCTCTAATACGTTGTATCGACATGAATGTACTTATGGACACTTGTACATACCATATTTATATGTATATATACATATACACATGCCCACCTCTAACAAGAAACATTACTCCATATAGGATTATACTAGCAAGAATCACTTATTTACACATTCAGAAGTAGATACGACTCCTAATGATACTAAACAAGCCTATGGATGACTTACCCTTAACTTCAACAATTGACTTAGCTTACTCGGTCTATAGTATGTGTGTGTATGCCCAATTGGTATTCATTACTATTTACCCAACCAAGTTCCTCCCCGAGTGATATCTCTCCTCTGCCTGGAGGATTGGTCCTCTTACCTGCACATCATGACATGACAACGAGAGTCATATGCTCAAAACATAGCAGAATACATGAAACATTTCAAAAGTTAGATTATTCACAAATCAATAACCTTTTATTCTCCTTTATGCAGTATTTCACCAAGAATAACATCAAATGAAACAACATTCATATTGAAAACAAGGTACAAGCATCATTAATTCAGCTCCAGAATTCACATTTACTCTATCTAGTAATGGCAAATTGTAACGTCTCAATTTGGGATGTAACATACTTCCCCCCTTGTGAATCATCATCCTCGATGAGGTATAGCTCTTCAATATACAGCTTAAGTCAAGTAAAGTGTTACTTACAATTCACGAAATACGTAAGATTTATAAAACATTCAACCTATGTAGCAATCTTGTCCTTCTTGGAACTTGCTTCAAGTGTTCACACTATCTCATAGGGAAATCTTGTATGCCTCACACATACTTACTCTCCCAAAGAGTTTTAACACATATACACATCCGAGTTATAATAGTAACTATACATCACACCAAACACACAGTGATCGGAAATCATTGGTCCATGAATTTATCCTTAGTATAATCCAAATAGAAAAGGAAAGTCAATGCATTGTACACTACATTGTGGGTCCAATCCTTCGCTTTTGGTATTTACACTTTTAGTCAACTCATAAACCGAGTCCTTCCGCCATTTATACATTCATTATCGTTACCGCATAGTACTTGTACTTGATTATTTGTCCATCGGAAGCACAATTTTACTCCTGGACATCTGTCAAATGCTGATACTGCTTCATTCTTAAGCTTTGTACCACAAAGTTCCGTTGATAACTTCGATCTATTACTCCATTTTGACATTTTATCAAGTCTATGATTCGCTCAATTCTATGCCTTTTTCAGTTAATTGAGTTTTTAACCTTTTATTTCATATAATGGTCCAAACTTCAATATTAGAAGTTTATAAATCATTCAAGACTTATTCTACCATCTTTGCTTAATTTGACTATACATGATAATATACTGCACATTCGATCTGTTGAATGTTTCGTAGTTTGATTAGGGTTTACACAACCTTATCATTATTGCTTAAACTGAGATAACCTCTCAGGATTACTAAGCCTCTACTTTCCACAATATATTATTTAGGACCAAATATCCTATAAGTCAAGTTTTCCAAAAACGTTGGTTTCATTAATGAGTTTGTCTACTTGAACATTATGTCAGTTATACTAACATAGACAGATTGACCTATCTTTTGTTCTACCATTTTTCCTCTGGAATCTAAAGAGAGTATACATGTCTTACTGATGATGACATCCGGTCTTGATTTCTTGGTAGACTAGTCATTACCTTGCCACATTTTGTGTAGCCTCATACTCTATCTTTCCAAGTTTATAGCCATTTCTCATCCAACAATTCATGTTGTCATTCCAATGTCCTAACTTTGACATTAGTTTCCTCATTTTATTCCAAATTCTTCAAAATTTGGGTACATAGTTCTTTTACATCCAATACTAGTCTACTCTTTGACTAGTTGAAAACCTATTTTACGATCTCACGCCATTTTTAATTCCCATATAATAATGGTTATAAGTTTTGTGGAGATAAATCCCATTTATCTTAGGACATCCATATCTTGAATCTCTTCTGTCCTTGGATTATTTTCAAAGATGTTATCCATCTTTTAACTCAATCAAATTTTGCTGATAATTTTGGTACTAATTTTGAGTGTTAATCCATGTTCCGTCATATTGATCCCTAGATAATAGTAAATTTAATTACCTACCTAGTTACCAAGCATGAACATTCCTCGTTGGTTCCATTGATTCTCTTAATCATATAGGAGAGTTCCAACTTCAGTACATCCTTTTGAGTTCAAGTAACATCCCTGGTGCTTTACTCATAAAATTTCCCATTATTTCACATAAAATGTTATATTGCTCCGACATAACAATGGATGTTTCCCTTTTGAGAGTGTATTCTCTTTAATATAAGTGCCACTCAACAACGTTCTAGTCAATACGATGACTTCTTTCCTGGAGTGTAAAGTAGCTTCTTTAATTCTCTAAGTATTCTACCCTTGTTCCTACTCACAAAATCTCATAAGGTTAAGTGATATACACATTTCCATTGGTGAATCATATTCCCAATATTCCCTTCCAATTCTTGGGATTCTCTATCGATGATCAGTCCGATAATATACCTCTATATAACTCAATCAAGACCGAATGTACAACTTAACCAAGTAGATTTATTCCAACTACAAAGCATTAAAGAGTAGTCATTTGTTTAACCCAACTCAATGGGTTAGATCTTATCCTAAGATCTTTCTCTTTTCTCATTCGAATGAACTTCATGTCTCGGCTAGGTTATTATAAACCTAGGGTTTCATTAAAGAGCGAGATGGTGACCAAGTGATCAACCAAGTATAGATATTTGATGCCTTGCATAGCGTCATATCCTACCTTATTTTCCATTCCATCTCTATGGCTTATGGTTAAACCTTTTCATCCTCGGGTTTCTTAGCACAATAGGTTTACAGTTTCAAGTCATTTTCATGACATGAATATATATTTTTTTACTACTTATGTATAGAAATAACATCGTTATCTACTTTTCCTCTTATAAGGTGTATAGAAATGTAGAGACACTTTCTTTCAGTCATGAGTTTTTTTTTTTAAAATTTCCTTGCCAATCTCATAGGCAATGACCTTTCTTATCTTGATCAAATTATTTGCCTATCCTTTTTCCTAGGCACCAAATGATAATTTCATTTGATTCTTTCAATCAAAAAAATATAAGGATTATAAACTGTATGACTTATTTGTCATCATGAATTGTGAAGAAGACATTAATTCTTCCAAACTGAGAACATACCCACGTTCTTTTGTTGTATGGGGTACTTAACTCGAGTCAACCCACTCTTTTCCTTCCCCCCTTAGAGTTTCCACAACTTTTGATCTACTCAAAGTTGAACTCCCAGCAAACTCTTGCTTCTTTTGTAAGGATTTGTCATTCCTTACTGTTGGCTTTACATTGCCTTTACCTTGTCTCAAGACATATCTCAAATATACTTTTCCCATAGTTAGATTTGTCATTGATTTGTATCCCATAGATTTCAATAACTTGGATCATCCAACGGAAGATCTAATAAATAATCAGCAACTTACAAGTTACGAGACACTTCATTAATCCAATTCTCTTTTCAACATCCCTTTGGCGGAGGGTACTCTATATCCACAAAACTTGTATTCCCTTTCCGTTTGGAACATTCTAAACAAAAGTTTGACTTTCACAAACATGAAGGTGAGTTCAGCTTATACTCTAACCAATCTTTGTTAAACCTCTAGTAAAACTGTCTTGACTTACCACTTCAGGCTTCTTTATTCTTTAGTCACTTTTCAAGTGACTTAATTCCAATGCTTGGAATCTTCCTTTCTTTTAATCTCTAGAGATACCAAAGTTGTTTGGTCTCTTTTTCACTTCTTAATCAAAACTCCAATAATCTAATTGATTTTGGTCAGTGGAACCTTGTCCACTTTGTTGATTACTTTAATTCGGACCATTCTGGTCTTTTCTCTTATCCCTAAGGTACTAACTCTTTTTCCTTGCAAGCTCCTATCTTTACATAAGAATTAACTTAATGTCAAGAGTTCTCCAACTCCCGTGGATACTTTCTTAGTTGACTTCCTTATTCAATCTAATTTATGCTGACATTGCATATACATAGATTCGTAGTGTTTTCACTAAATCCAAAAGTTCCTGACTCTCTACAACTATAGTTTGCTACTATAACAAGGGTTATCTTATTCCTTTTGGTTGCCTTAGAGTCATAAAACTATTTCGTTGGATAAAGGTATACACCGGTTATTCTTCCTAACCTTTCTTCATAACTTGATTGCATAAACTTCCGCAATCCTGGGTACTAATATAAATTGATGGTTTAGGAGTTCCTACTCCAGGGATAACTCTTAACTCATCCCAACTTAACAAGCTACTAGGAGTTTCATCTTCCTTTCAATTCTTCCTCAGTTCTTTTCTTCTTGCCATTGTGGCACAATAACTTTTCCCAACCTTTATCTTTTGACAAGGTTTACACATTGTTGTGTAATGAGCTCATAGGTTCCTAGTGTAAAACCTGGTAGCTCTGATACCACATGTAACAACCCGACCCTTCGGTAAAATAAAAAATTTCATAATTTACATCCTACAAGTAAGTAAATGTGTTAATCATGTCATTGCAATAGAATTTTTCTTTTTCTTTATTGACAAAACATGAACAAGTTGCCATATTAATATACAACAAAGATTCCATTTTAATATAATAACTTCACAAGTACTTGAAACAAGAATACGTACCTTAACTAACATAGCTCCAATGAGCTTTAGAACAAATAGTAGTAAGAAGGTCCAGGAGTCCGTCCTTTCAAATCTTGGTACATCGGCCGCTTGCTGAGGAGGAGAAACATCACTCAAGCGCTTTTCCACCAACCACGAACTTATAATGCGGTCCCCCGCACACCTATCGTTAGATAGATGGCCCTCCCTTCGAAGAAGAGATTGGTAGGGTATCCTTTAATGATTACCAACTGAGCATAGTGTTGTGTTCCTACATAACTAGGTCCTGTGCATACGGCAACTCTTGAACTAGTATGTACTTCGGGATCACAATGAACTGACAGTGTAGTCTCAACTATTTCACACCTAAGTGGATGTTGTACATTTCACTACTTTTGCCAAAGTATGATCATTCAATACTTTGAATGAAGGTCATTTGTCATATGCACTACTCAGGGCTGATTTGCATTAAGGCTTTCTTACACTACGCGTAGGTTGGTCTATCAGGGTAGTTCGTACCCTAGACTTCCTACAACAATCTATCTACTAGAACGGAGATCATTTTAATAAGATCCTACAACCAACTCCCTTATACAGGATACTCTCATCCTAGGAGGTTCATTAACTTGACTAAGTTAACTAGCTTTTAGTTGTGACGTGTAGCTTATTAAATGCTCTCGATTCATCCCTAGTATTAATTAGCTATGTTCAAGCATATACTCCATATATGGAGTCAATACAATTAATGCAGTTTCCTTTTTGATGCCTAGTGTAATCCGTACACTAATGAATGCAAAACCAATAGAAGAGAACATGCAAAAATCATCCTATTTCACAATTTATCTTATGCTGACAAACATTTATCCTTACATATTTATTCCTAAGTAAATCAGTTTTCAGTCTCAACTCTTTTTAGTCAAAGGACAAGATACAAACTTACTTCTGAATACAAGAATAACAAAAAGCATAAAAAGGAAAAGATTAACATGCCTGGTAAGAGCTTTCCCTTAGAAGTTTGGAAAATGAGAATACTTCTCCCTCTTAGCCTGCCACCAAATGATTCCCAATTGGCTTTATAGCGAATTCTTCTCAGCTTTTTGATTGTTTCAAGCTGTAATTCTCAGACACTAATTGCTTCTTTCAACACTATAGAATACCTCCCTTAACAAAATACAGACTAAAGACTTTCTTAACAATGACGAATGCTTAAACAATTCTCTCAGATTGATGAATTCTTTCTTATTAGAAACAACTCTTCACTCTTGATTGAACAGTACGAATTACTGAATTCTATTTTCGTGTCCTTTACAGTGAACAAACACAGGCTTTATATAGAGTTGGAAACTTAACTGTTTCCCCTTTCTATGGTGCCAGTGCTGCCAACGGAGCTTGGAAAGTTTCAAAGAAGAAACGTGTTGCTTATTGGAGAGGGTTTCGACCTCCATTAACTGACAGCAATGATATATTAACATTTCGCACTTGTAAAGTTTGTAAAATCGTGACACCTCCAGGTTTTAGCGCTATTCTACAACAATGGATAAGCGTTGAATTAATTCAAGACTATTTCCCAGGTTGTATGGCGTCCACATCTCATTTTAGCTATGCACGAATTTAACCCAGCGATTTTTAGTCATTTGCCCTAGTCGCACGATTCTTCCTGTGCGTTTTTGCTTCTTCCGCCATTTTAACGGGCATGGGCTCTTATTTCAAATTTATTTTACTCTTAATAATTTTGATATAGTCCAACAGGAAATATTTGAACTTGGCGAATTAATAAAGATATTTGATTTCAATTTTCAAAGAAAAATGTCATATTCCTAAATTCGTGATTTAGTCTCATTTCTCTATTGAATATTTAATAAAATGTTGATTTAAATTCCATTTGTTTTTCAAATCTTTTTTTATAAAATGCATCTATATATATATATTTTATCATATTAAAATATTTATATAATATAGTTTTAATTTACGTTATATATTTATGTATAATTATTTAAATTAATAATTTAAATAATATCGTATACATATCTATATTTTGTAAAGACTATACTATATACGTATTTTAATATAATATTTAAATATATAAATATATTTACCTTTACACCTATACATGTATATGCATTTACATTTTAAATTATACGTACGTATACTGCGAGCCAGTCAGCATACTTTCACTATACGTACTCATGTATATGTATATATATGTGTATATGTAAATTTTGAGGTAATATCGTCATAATATAATCATACAACTGGTTAGTTGTGGGTACGTATATGTGTTTATATACTTGTATATCTCCTTTATGTATAAGTATTCATAAATACACTTATATCGACGCACACGTATAGCATGTCCATCTGCTCTAATACGTTGTATCGACATGAATGTACTTATGGACACTTGTACATATCGTATTTATATGTATATATATACATATACGCATGCCCACCTCTAACAAGAAACATTACTCCATATAAGATTATACTGGCAAGCATCACTTATTTACACATTCAGAAGTAGATACGACTCCTAATGATACTAAACAAGCCTACGGATGACTTACCCTTAACTTCAACAATTGACTTAGCTTACTCGGTCTATAGTATGTGTGTGTATGCCCAATTGGTATTTGTTACTGTTTACCCGACCAAGTTCCTCTCCGAGTGAAATCTCTCCTCTGCCTGGAGGATTGGTCCTCTTACCTGCACATCATGACACGACAACGGGAGTCATATGCTCAAAACATAGCAGAATACATGAAACATTTCAAAAGTTAGATTATTCAAAAATCAATAACCTTTTATTCTCCTTTATGCAGTATTTCACCAAGAATAACATGAAATGAAACAACATTCATAGTGAAAACAAGGTACAAGCATCATTAATTCACCTCCAGAATTCACATTTACTCTATCTAGTAATGGCAAATTGGGATGTAACAATGTGAGATCTGAATTATTTAGTAGTTTAATGTAGCAGCATAATTGCCAATATACAAGAATGAAGCAAAACATAATGAGATTTTTAATGGCCAAAATACGTGAATTGCTGCAACAAAACTAAACATAAAGAAAAAGTAAATATTGCAACTTTGTGTTAAGGCATTGCCTCCATTGACTCCTATAAAGCTATCACAAAATCATGAGAAAATCAAGGTAGGCAAGATGCTGTGCTGGAAAAATACACTTATAGAAACATAGCCAATCCAGAATCCTCATCTTTTCACCTTATGTCTATCACAGAAGTTTGTTCATTATCTGTCACATGATATCAGTTACATTTATAGTAACTCGTAAGAAATTGGATGAGCCTATGACCCATTTCACTACAAAATTTTGTTTAGAGGGCAAAAAGGGGTTTTCAGAACTTACAAATCCCCAGTCACCTTTGCTGAATTCTTGGCCAGAAGTCTTAAACGCACATCTTTGTGATAGTAACAAATCTGCATAAGGTTCCCCCTCCACAATTGCTGCCACCCCACCTCCATAATTATGCAATGTAATGGGACCAGTCTCTCTTTTGCTACATTCAACTCTAATAGATAGTCCCTCACAAATGATCCACTTTGATAGCCAATAGGGTCATCACTTGTAATTAATCCACCAATGCCATTTACTGTTGGCCTTAGTTGTTCAATAGTCAGAATTGAAGTGAGATTTGCAGTGTAACTCGAATTGAGGATAAGGACTACAAAAAGCCAAACAATTAACACAATCCGGCCTAGAACATTTTTCACTTCCTCCCCTGCAAACAACAAGAAACAATCATTTAATCTTACTGCACTTTTTATATAAGAGCCTAATAGCTAAAAGAATGACAGTGATCCAAAGAATAAAAGCACTTTTGCTTACTGTGAGTAAAGAAAAGGGTTGACAAAATGAACCTGCAACACACCAATATAAACATTAAAAAACTTCTACATAATTCCCATTTGAAAAAATTACTAGAGATATTGTTGATAATATAATTGTTACTAAAGAGTGTGTTTCACATCTGTAGAAAGACCTTCGTGATTGATTTTGAATAAGAACTTTATAACGAATTTTTTTGCCAGTTTTATTTGTCTTTGTTTATTATATACATTAATTTTAACACAATATGGTCTTTGCATCCATCAACAAGTTAGCCTTATACTGCTATTACAAACATGAGAATTAAAATTGAAATTTGTAAATAAACATTTCAGATATATTAGTAAATATAGGTATGGACCATGGTCTTAGTCTCTTAGGTGCAATTAGCCATCGATATGCTACTAACGATAGACAGTATTGTAGTTTGAGAGAGAATCTTGAGCACAGCCAGAATTTCATGCTGCCACAGTTTACTGTGTCACCAGTTCAGGATTTTAATAATTATCGCATTTTCTTCACGCAGAAAACAAATACCCACCAGATAATGGTGCAAGTCTGCTTCTTTGGCCTTTCATGAAAATCCTCGTTTTTCTTGTGTTCCAATACCCATATAACTACTCCAGTGATGATAAAACAAGCACCCATGGTAGACCACATGCTTCTAGAAAATGGTATCCAAAACTGCCAAGTGCGGCTAGATTTTTTAAGCAATTTAGGCACCACCACTGTCAAGCTCGACTCTAAAAATGGCTGTGTAAATTGAACTATATTTGAGCGCTTTCTGGTAATTGTAATATCTCCAACAGCTGCATCAAACTCCTGCACTGACCACATCAAAGAATATTTTGTGAAACCCAAACTAAGTAAAGGAATGGTAACAAACAGTTTTCAACATGTGTAATATGAACAGTTTACAATGCTCAAATTAAAGAAATTTGTTTGAAAAATAAATGATGTATAGCAGAAATTCAAATTAGCACCAGTTCAATAGAAATAATATTTTCCTGCTTACAAAAGATGCTTTCTTACAAAAGTGTTGGTTGAAAATTTTGTATACCTTGAGGATATGCAAAATTGTGGTTTCAACCAGAGTGTGTGAGATAAACTCTCCTATTTTCAAAGGGAAGGCTCCCCCTTTTCTGTCTATTTTAACAATTCAGAAATACACTCTAACTATAAATCTATTCTAAATCTGGGTGAAACTCTGTCTTTTTCTCTTTTTCCAAAAAAGACATTTATTCTTTTATCTTGTTTCAGAAAAGAATCATAGCTGAAATATAAATGATTTATGAAGTAAACAAATAAAGAAGCAAAGTTTCCATAAAGGCACAAAGTCCTTCGTTGCTCCTCCGGGACGGGAAATCAAATTGAATGCACAAAGTCTTTGACAATTTACTCTCCTATCAACCTTTTTAGATGATTTTCTGGTAATTAAGTACAGTATGTAGCAGCTCAAAATCAACTACATGATGTACTTTTAATGCACAAACATAGAAAATAAAAGCAACACAAAGTCTGCAAGTTATCTCCTTTGCTTGAGCGTTCTACAATAGCTTCAAATGTGACAAACAGCTCAAAGTCTGTAGTATCAAATCTGAAAACCAATCTAAAACTCCAAACGCAATAAGCAGCTCAAAGTCTGTAAAATTGAGTTTGAATCCCTCTTGTATAACACCACAAAAACTCATAATCAATTCCAGATAATGTCGTCACATCACAATCTGTATCAACACAAAGTTTGGAAGCAATTTGTTTTTTTTATTGATTGCAATCTAATTTACATCTAAACTCAAAGTCTTAGAATGCATCCACAAATTGGCAGAATTTTGTTGCATTTTCAAAAGATAAAAAATTACAATAGACCCCCTCAAGTATTTATAGGAGAGAGGTCTGGAGAAAAAGGTGGGAGGATCTCAACAAACTTGAGAAAATCTCTCAACCGATAACTAATTGCAATTGACTTATTCAAAATTACAATCCAAATTGTGATTTGTTTTGTAAGATCTTACATGCAATTACATTTTCCAAAACTGCAAGGAAAGAACACTTGCAATTGCAAAACTTGTTTTTACATATACTTTGTCGAAAGTAAAAATACATAAAACAACCTAATATTTTAATTTGTCTCATTCCTATCTTTGAAAGACAAGAACTTGCTGATGATTTCTTGCAACTCAGCTGGATCAGGGCCTAGTGTGTTCTTGGCAATAGCAACGGTCTTAATGATAACATCATGATTTCCGACTATGACCTCTCTGTGTTCTTCGAAAGCAGCTTGCATCTTATCAAGGATTGTTCGATGATTGACGAACTTGTGGATTGAATCCATGAAGAACCGATCCGAATTGAACTCCTGGTGAAGATTTACAGTAATCTGAGAAACAACATCATCGGTTGCAAACAATTCTCTTTCATAACTTAACACTGTGCAAGGAGTTTTCTCAAAGCTAGAAAGGATATCCTGTTGTACTTCATCTTTTTGTTTGTTAGAGAAGAAGGTTCCTCCGTCATCGAACAGGAATCTGCAAGGCTAATGAAAAATAGTGGAGAATGAACGGTGAAGACGAATTCAGGTCTTGATGGAGTGATTACAACCAAAAGTAATGCTTTGTCTTCTTGAAACAGCAAGACAGAAAGATTTTTAGCTTGGATTTGGAGTCATGTCTAAAAAAAAGTTCAACTTTTGAGCCTTTTTTAAGTATTTCGGGTTTTTCAATGACTTCAGCAATTTTACAAAAGGCAGTTGGAATTTCTGGGGCATTTAGCAATTTTTATTTTTTGCAATTTTTATAATTGCAATTCTGGCTACAAACCCCGACTTGCAATGGGTGAATAAAAACCCGATTTGCTTTACTTCAAAAACATCATCATTTTTTTTGTTTCTTTTCTATTATCAAAAAATGGTAAATGGGATAAAGTGAACAATACAAATGACATGAGAACGGAATGCAATGAAATGATATGAAGGGTGAATATCAATTGAATGAAAGAAAAATGAAGGGTGCATGGTATAAGGAGAAACACGTTTTTGGCATAAGAGCCACATTCATGAGTGAGGATATATCAAAGATGGAAGGCGTATAGGATGAATAATGTGTTTTTCAGAAAGGCATAATGAATAAATGTATGACGTTTCAGTAAGGAGGTGAAAATAGGGTAAATGAAAACGTATTTTCAATGAAGGTGAATTGAATAAGTGTCATTTTAAATGAAAACGCGTTTTCAGAAAGGCATAATGAATAGAAAATGGACGAGTAAAAGAAATGCATTCTATACAAGACATAAACAAAAAAAATGTTGGAAGAAAACCCTAGGCGCAGGAATGGCATCGGACTTTCTGGAATTCTTTGCAACTTAAAATGACACTAAAAATTGAAATCGGGCTTTTTGGCTACCAACACAAGTCCTCTCTTGTCAAAATCGGGCATTTTTTATCCATTTACAAGTCAATCGGGACTTTAAGAGACAAGTGCAAGTGATTTTAAATAAAATTGGGGTTTTAAAAAGACTTTACAAGTGCTTTAAAGAAAAATTGGAGTTTCTGAAAGAAATTGCAAGTGATTTTAAATAGAATCGGACCTTTATAAGCTTTTAACAAGTGATTTAAAATAAATCAGACTCTTTTAATGCTATTACAAGTCATTCTAAAGAAAATCGGGCTTTTTTAAAAGCCATTGCAAGTGAAAATCGGATCTTTCAGAGACAACTGCAAGCATTTAAATAAAAATCAGAGTTTCTTGAAGTCTTTATAAGTCATTAAAAGGAAAATCGGGACTTTTAAAAGCTATTACAATTACTTTATAAAAAGTAACTTGTAATGAAGTTAAAAATGTCCTACTTGCAGTGAGGTTACAAAAACCCGAATTTGACCAAAAACACACTGAAAAAGACTTAGAATTCTACGAAAATAGACGAGAATGTGTAAAAAGTGGTAACCCAAAGAACTACAGACTTAAAATTGAAATTAGCTAATCTTTTCACCTCGTAATACGTGCCATAGAGAAGAAAACCTTCAATTTTAATCAAAATTTTGATTGGTTATCCCAATTTTTAAACAAGTCAAAAATTAGGGACAACAGTTGTCTCTGACTAGGGAACTGCCTTCGAAAGCGAAGGTAGTAGAATCCAAAATCTCCAAGTGCCTTAGTATCCATTGGGCTATGGAGTCAAGCAACAAAAACACAAAATGACAAGAAAGGATGACACGACTGATGCAAAGCAAGTCTACGAAAACATGACACAAAAATTGTGCAAATGCACTTATTGAAAAGATATAAAAGCCTACCTAATTGAAACTAGCCAAAAATAGAAGCTTCTCAAATGAAACCATTAACTGGTTCTACAAAATAGCTGCCTTTCTACAACAACTTACAGTATCTTGCATGGCCACAAGCAACTTTGTATAGATGAAGCACGAACAAAGGTATTAAAACTTGATGCAATACTCCTTGGAAAAGATGAACAAATTCACTTTTCTCTTGAGATGAATCATTTGTACTGCTGTTCCAAAGTAGATTTTTGAAACTAGACTTCTCTTGCTCAGCTGCAACTGTTTCTTTGACTTCATTTTGAAATATATCTTCATGTTTAGGTACAAGTGAAGCCTCTGATTTCTCACTGGTTTCCAACCAAGCAAGATGTCTTATGGGGCATCCCCTTGATCGGATAAAAGCTGAATTCTTCTTGTTGGTTCTATCTTTACTAGCTGCTTTTTCAACCACATCCTCATGCTGAGAGGAATGAATTTCCTCATGCAATCCAAGTGAAAGCATGGTTGCTTTTCTTCCTTCATTATGTTGTTTATAACCTTCTGATTGGAGAGAATCTTCAACAAGATTTGAACAAAATTCTTCTATAGTACTCATGAAATGATCTTCATCAAGTTTTGGGATAGATCTCTTATGCATAACATGTTCTATTTCATCCTTAGAAGAACTTTCTTGAGAACCTGAATAAAAATCAAAACTTCCAGCTTGGAAAATAGACTCTTGATTTTCTAACTTGTGGGATACTAGTTTGGCATCAAAATTTGAACAAAAAGATTCCATCTCATCCCAAAACTTATCCTCTTCAATATCTTCTTTGCTCTTTTGAATAGAAAAGTTGAACTTTGTTTCATGACAACTTTCATCAAACTCTCCAAACTCCAAAATAGAATTATCTTTATGTTCTAAAACTGTTGTTGATGCTGTTTTGAGTAGGTTTTCTTCATCTTTCTCCACAAAAGAGGGCAATTCATCAAACCAAACTATAGAGACCTCATTTTTATCTTCATAAACTATCTTTTCACATCCCATGACGTGATTGTCTTCCTTCATGAACACCTTTGAAAGATGGTCTTCAACCTCTTGTTGTGTATTCTTCGTGGTCTCCGATATGGTCTTTTCTTTTTGTTCAACAACTTTCTGGAACTGCAGAAACCAGATTTGAGAGTCACCAGCTATGTCTACTTCCTTCTCTTGGAAGAGACCAGCAAGATCACTTTGTTCAAAATCAGAATCCTCCACTGTTGCATTTGTTGATGGTGCCTCAGGAGCAAGCCCTTCTGGTGTTGAAGGTAACTTTCCTTGACTCTTATCAGCAAAATTATGAGCAGCAGGTAGATATGGTCTTCTTGGAACGTCTTCTTCATAAGGGAAAGATAATACACCTTGAGCTAGCTGCCTTTTAAGAGCAAGCAACTCATTTGCCAACTTTTGCACCATGGGATTCATCCTTGTGCTAGAGAAAAATGAATCCAAAGAAGAAAAACCACTTGGTTCTATCCTTATTTACCCAGCAAGAATGAGATCGTGTTCAATTTCTGTCGCCAGGGTTTGTGCAATTGCAAGAGTAGCTGGAGCTGCTCTTCTCAATAAAAAACCAACCTCGGGTATTTGAGCATTTACAAAGAAACATTTCAAATTCTTAGCTGTAGGTTGAGCAACAGTTGGAATTCTTCGTGTCAGCTTGTTGAAGTGAGCAATGAACTCACGCATAGGCACGTGAGATTCCTTCTTCAACTAGGTGAGCTGATCCAACAAAGCATGAGCGTCTTCAGGAGGCTTGAACCTTTCTTCAAACTTGGCTATGAGAGTTGCCCAGTTTGTAATGGTATGTGGTGCCAAATGATAAAGCCAATCTGCAACAACACCTTGAAGAGTCTCCACAAACAGCCTTACAGATACATCTTCGTATTCAACACCATGAACTCCACAAGCACTGTAGAAAGCAGCAACATGCTCATTAGGATGTTGTTGTCCATCACCAAAGAACTTGGGAAAGTTCTTCCGTGAGCCTTCAGGAAGAGCATGTAGGGGTGGAACTAAATTCAATAGACCAAAAACATTTCCCCAAAGACCTTGAGCAGCCATCTACATGTCCTTGGTAAAAGCTTGAAAAACTTGATAAATTACAATGAATAGGGTACCGGTATACTTCAAAAGAAAGCGTGAGGCTTTCAAATGTGTATCGTATCCCCAGCGGAGTCACCAAAAACTATTGGTTGAAAATTTTGTATACCTTGAGGATATGCAAAATTGTGGTTTCAACCACAGTGTGTGAGATAAACTCTCCTATTTTCAAAGGGAAGGCTCCCCCTTTTCTGTCTATTTTAACAATTCAGAAATACACTCTAAATATAAATCTATTCTAAATCTGGGTGAAACTCTGTCTTTTTCTCTTTTTCCAGAAAAGACACTTATTCTTTTCTCTTGTTTCAGAAAAGAATCATAGCTGAAAATATAAATAATTTATGAAGTAAAAAAATAAAGAATCAAAGTTTCCATAAAGGCACAAAGTCCTACGTTGCTCCTCCGGGACGGGAAATCAAATTGAATGCACAAAGTCTTTGACAATTTACTCTCCTATCAACCTTTTTAGATGATTTTCTGGTAATTAAGTACAGTATGTAGCAGCTCAAAATCTAACTACATGATGTACTTTTAATGCACAAACATAGAAAATAAAAGCAACACAAAGTCTGCAAGTTATCTCCTTTGCTTGAGCGTTCTACAATAGCTTCAAATGTGACAAACGACTCAAAGTCTGTAGTATCAAATATGAAAACCAATCTAAAACTCCAAACGCAATAAGCAGCTCAAAGTCTGTAAAATTGAGTTTGAATCCCTCTTGTATAACACCACAAAAACTCATAATCAATTCCAGATAATGTCGTCACATCACAATCTGTACCAACACAAAGTTTGGAAGCAATTTGTTTTTTTTATTGATTGCAATCTAATTTACATCTAAACTCAAAGTCTTAGAATGCATCCACAAATTGGCAGAATTTTGTTGCATTTTCAAAAGATAAAAAATTACAATAGACCCCCTCAAGTATTTATAGGAGAGAGGTCTGGAGAAAAAGGTGGGAGGATCTCAACAAACTTGAGAAGATATCTCAACCGATAACTAATTGCAATTGACTTATTCAAAATTACAATCCAAATTGTGATTTGTTTTGTAAGATCTTACATGTAATTACATTTTCCAAAACTGCAAGGAAAGAACACTTGCAATTGCAAAACTTGTTTTTACATATACTTTGTCAAAAGTAAAAATACATAAAACAACCTAATATTTTAATTTGTCTCATTCCTATCTTTGAAAGACAAGAACTTGCTGATGATTTTTTGCAACTTAGCTGGATCAGGGCCTAGTGTGTTCTTGGCAACAGCAACGGTCTTAATGATAACATCATGATTTTCGACTATGACCTCTCTGTGTTCTTCGAAAGCAGCTTGCATCTTTTCAAGGATTGTTCGATGATTGACGAACTTGTGCATTGAATCCATGAAGAACCGATCTGAATTGATCTCCTAGTGAAGATTTACAGTAATCTGAGAAACAACATCATCGGTTGCAAACAATTCTCTTTCATAACTTAACACTGTGCAAGGGATTTTCTCAAAGCTAGAAAGGATATCCTGCTGTACTTCATCTTTTTGTTTGTTAGAGAAGAAGTTTCCTCCGTCATCAAATAGGAATCTGCAAGGCTAATGAAAAATAGTGGAGAATGAATGGTGAAGACGAATTCAGGTCTTGATGGAGTGATTACAACCAAAGTAACGCTTTGTCTTCTTGAAACAGCAAGACATAAAGATTTTTAGCTTGGATTTGGAGTCATGTCTAAAAAAAAGTTCAACTTTTGAGCCTTTTTTAAGTATTTCGGGTTTTTCAATGACTTCAACAATTTTACAAAAGGCAGTCGGAATTTCTGGGGCATTTAACAATTTTTATTTTTTGCAATTTTTATAATTGCAATTCTGGCTACAAACCCCGACTTGCAATGGGTGAATAAAAACCCGATTTGCTTTACTTCAAAGGCATCATCATTTTTTTTGTTTCTTTTCTATTATCAGAAAATGGTAAATGGGATAAAGTGAACAATACGAATGACATGAGAATGGAATGCAATGAAATGATATGAAGGGCGAATATCAATGGAATGAAAGAAAAATGAAGGGCACATGGTATAAGGAGAAACATGTTTTTGGCATAAGAGCCACATTCATGAGTGAGGATATATCAAAGATGGAAGGCGTATAGGATGAATAATGCGTTTTTCAGAAAGGCATAATGAATAAATGTATGACGTTTTAGTATGGAGGTGAAAATAGGGTAAATGAAAACGTATTTTCAATGAAGGCGAATTGAATAAATGTCATTTTAAATGAAAACACGTTTTCAAAAAAGCGAATAATGGCAGATACATATATACAAACGATTTCAAAAATGGAGGCAATGACAAATAAAATGCAAAGAAAAAGAAGAAAACACGCTTTCAGAAAGGCATAATGAATAGAAAATGGACGAGTAAAAGAAATGCGTTCGATACAAGACATAAACAAAAAAAATGTTGGAAGAAAACCCTAGGCACAGGAATGGCATCAGACTTTCTAGAATTCTTTGCAACTTAAAATGACACTAAAAATTGAAATTGGGCTTTTTGGCTACCAACGCAAGTCCTCTCTTGTCAAAATTGGGCATTTTTTATCCATTTACAAGTTAATCGGGACTTTAAGAGACAAGTGCAAGTGATTTTAAATAAAATCGGGGTTTTAAAAAGACTTTACAAGTGCTTTAAAGAAAAATTGGAGTTTCTATAAAGAAATTGCGAGCGATTTTAAATAGAATCGGACCTTTATAAGCTTTTAACAAGTGATTTAAAATAAATCGGACTCTTTTAATGCTATTACAAGTCATTATAAAGAAAATCAGGCTTTTTAAAAAGCCATTGCAAGTGAAAATCGGATCTTTTAGAGACAACTGCAAGCATTTAAATAAAAATCAGAGTTTCTTGAAGTCTTTATAAGTCATTAAAAGGAAAATCGGGACTTTTAAAAGCTATTACAATTACTTTATAAAAAGTAACTTGTAATGAAGTTAAAAATGTCCTACTTGCAGTGAGGTTACAAAAACCCGAATTTGACCAAAAACACACTGAAAAAGACTTAGAATTCTATGAAAACAGACGAGAATGTGTAAAAAGTGGTAACCCAAAGAACTACAGACTTAAAATTGAAATTCACTAATCTTTTCACCTTGTAATACGTGCCATAGAGAAGAAAACCTTGAATTTTAATCAAAATTTTGATTGGTTATCCCAATTTTTAAACAAGTCAAAAATTAGGGACAACAAAAAGCATCTAAATGAATAAGACTTAGGTTGGTTAAGGTAGCTGCTAATTTATTTCTTGATATTGCATTCTCTGTGCTTGTAACTTGAATAAGGATAGTGTAAAAATAAAGAAAAAATAATCTTTCTTTTTTTCCCCAGAAGCATGAGGTGAACCAATCTCTTGGTTGCAAGGATGTTAGGCCTGAAAAGTCAAGGTTGATCAAAGGAAAGTTTATTTTGGATTACCTAATTACTTCGTATGAGGCATAGAATGGACTCTTAGAATAGATCAAAAGACTTTGCTCATGACAAATAAGCATTGGATAAAATCTAGGACAAGATAGGGAGAACCTTCATTCTGGAATGCTTCATTGATTACATTTATCATGGTTATGGCTACTCTTTCTTCACAGGCTTCAGCCAGAGTCAATGTTAATGCTAATCTCTTAGAGTAAATTCAATTGAAGAGAACCATCAAAGGATGCCCTTTTGAACACTAGCATTTACTAGGAAATGTGTTTGGGTAACTTTTGTAGGTTGTGAGAATTCAGGGTCAATCACAGAGATCACTCTCCAAGATGGTAAGCATACTCCAATGAGCATTTTGCCGATGACTTGCCCTAATTGTATAATTCACACAAAAGCTGTTGGAAGTAGCAACGCATCATTAAGAGCTTTTCATTGAATAAGCCTCTATGGAGGAAGGAGACCAAATCCCAGCTGCCAAAGTAAAATGTCACTCCCAATCCTCTCTTGCATTGGTTGAAACATCTCACTCCATGGAAATCAACCTCATTATGGAAAATGAGGCTCATTCTGACATTGACTCTACTCCTTGATACCCCAATACAACTATCCAGACCTTTTCTTTGAGCATAAATCCAATTTGAAATATCCCCCTTAGTTTTTTTTTAAACATAACCAACTGAAAGGTAACCCTTCATTGTTTGATCACCAAGATCCCGATGTGGGTGAGGTGAGAGCATAAGGTGCAAGGGGATTGTTAGAAGAAATCTAAAAATGAAAGTACAATGCTGCAGGCAGGTAGCCGACCCTTTTGAAAAGTAAATGCTGGAAATGTAAATGTAGTAGATAACTGACCATAAGAGCTCGATCACTTATTCAACGGAAGAAGAAATACCAATAGAAGTGTAAACAATTCCCACTTATTCAGTGGGAGTGAGCCATACAAAATGTAAAATGCAGAAATATAAATGTTGATCAGTACTACTGAAATCAGCATTACAAAATAAGTTCTCATATAGTAATATTGTGATGATTTAACTCGCTAATCAAACTAGATGATTTGCAACATTCCTTATTACAAATATGAATGTAAACACCAAGGAAACATAGTAAATAATTGAAATAATCAGGTTTGATATGAAAACACAACAAACTAAAAATCAAACCAGCTAACAAAGAAATCACAAGAATGCTCACAACTTCACTAATACAGCTCCAATCATCATTAAACTAGATGTAAATGAATAGTATGAGCTAGGCGTCCATGATCCAAGAGATAGACACCACCAATCAGCACCCAAGAGAATGGCACAAATCCCAATACAAAGCTCCAAGATGGGGCGACCTCCAAGAGAGGTCGACCTTGTCTAGAAAATCCCACACTTCACCATAAAATCTGAAAATTTGAGGAATGGGGCACCTCAGATGGAAGAAGACATAGAGCTGATACCTAGAATCAAATAAAAATCTCACCAAGAGCAATGACCAAAAACATGCTTCAGCCAAGCACAACCAGCAACACCAAAAATCAGAAATATCACCAAACAATTCACTATGAAACTCAATTTGGAATCTTTGGATGAAGAAGCAATCTCACTCGGCTAGGTGTTATCTTTCAAACACGAAACTGATATTAGCTAGGATACATGCATTTCGCAAAGCAAGGGGTCTGAAATCATTTCAGCAAAACTTCGTTATGATAATCAATGGATGCCAAATGAAGAAAAAAAGTGTTGCATTTATAGCACTTTTGAGAAGACCTTTCAAATTCCCTTTTCCCTCCAAAAAGGGATTCCCAATGCAAGAATAAAAATTAATATTTTAAAAACACCTTTTACCTCTTTTCCCTAGGCGTCCAAAATAACATAGGCAAATATTAACACTTTTAAATATTTAATTTTCTCCATATGAGGCATCCAAGCCAAAGACCCACTTTTAAAACAACTTGAAGTTATTCATCTAAGCGTGGGGGCCCAAATTAATATTAAAATATAAAATGACTTAAATTATCAAACTTGCCAAAATGGGCTCCAAAAGTGCCAAAGACCAAACTTCTAGTAAAGCTCTACCAGAAATAGAAACTGCACTGAACTGTTGAATTACTGCCAAGAATAGCACTGCTAGAAATAGCACTTACTAAAAATAGCATATTGCTAAAAATAGTGACTCCAAACTCATTTTAACCACAAACCAGGCAACTATCGCAACTTACTAAAAATAGTAAGTCCAAAAAAGACATCTAATGTAGACGCATGTTACACCATTCTGAAGCTCTTTGAAAACCCAAAAAGACCCAAAAATCATTCTGCAAAGCAACTGCATGCAAACCCCTGAAAGAACAAAAGAAACCTCCAAGAAACAGAAAACCCTAATTTCCATTAGGTCTTTTCTCTATCCCATTGAATGAAACAGACAACCATCATTTTCAAACAAGTTCGTCCATCTCAGAATGGAAAATTATTTGTGGAAATTGAGGCTTCCTTCCAGAGTGAGCATTACCTCTGCAACTGCCTCTCACTACAACAAAAGTACGCATATTAAGAAGCTTGGAGTTTTATGTTGGTAGCTTCTAGGATTCAATGGAAAATTACCAGGTCAGGGTTCTAGTAAAGAAGTTATTTAGTATTCAGTCAAATAATGTAATGAGTCCTAGTCCTGAGAATTTCCGTATGCACAAAATTGAGGGGAAATGCAATAACATTTCAAAATAGTGTTGTTGATTATTTGTAATGCCTATTTTAGTATTGGGATTTCTATAATATAAATCAATGATTCTCATGGAGAAAACAAAAGAAAAAATGAACAATAATCATGTCAAGTGTTTAATGGAATGCTTGGACCATTGGATTGTTAAATTTCAAAAAAAAAGATTTTAGCAGAACATGGTAGCTTATTACAAATACACAACTAAAACTTCCAAATTTTCATATCAGCTTAGATACTCAGTATTTTCACAAAATATTGACAACCCAGTTCATAAAATATCCCCTATTATCTAAAACAACAATACACAAAAAATCTGGGAGTTACACTTCATGAACTTACAAGTAAGATATGCCTTGAAACCCTTTGAAAATGGATATGCCAGAATGAAGTATAATGTTTGGAGCAATCATACAGCAGAAAGAATATCATCAAACCTTGAACTTGGCATCCAATATATGGCAGCAATTAAATCATCAACCCCTTGCTTGGCAATGATGAACAATATATGTGCAATATTCTAATAAATCCTTCAAACCCAAGCTTTGATGCTTTCATGTAAATCTTTGAAGTACAAGCAGAGTCCATGCAATGGAATTGTTTGCAAGCTGGTTTGGGAGATCTTCCACTCCTGTGCCGAGCTATTCTTCCTCAGGGTTTTTCGTCCTCAAAAAAGTCTATGGCTTTCCACCAACAAACCCTTGTTGAAGCTCTTCATCAATTTTCTCCAACACAAGAATGATATTCATGAATGAATAAAATAAACTCCAAAATGCCTTTTTATACTTCACCTCAAATTCACTTTAAATTTCATTTCATTCAATTTACTTTTAATTTCTTTTAATTTTGGTGCACAATTTAATAATATAAAGTATACTTTAAAATCACTTATATCCCTATCAGTATTAAATTCTTTTAATTTATTAATAACACATAAAGTTAAATTATTTAATTTAACTTTATTATTTGACGTTATTAATATTTAATGCATAAGTCCAACATTAACCAATATAACTCTAGAATATAATTGCACCATCATGCCAAATATAGAAACTATACCAACTAACCATACCAGTGACTTACTATAAATAGTAAGTATGAGCAACACATCTAAGTGACTTACTATAAATAGTAAGTATGAGCAACACATCTAAGTGACTTACTAAAAATAGTGTAGGTCAAAGTGTCCAAAATGGCCTCTTGAAGGCACACCACAAATAAATTGGGACATTGAACTAAAGAGTACTGAAATAAGCACCAAAAAGGCCTACTGAAGAACCAAAGATCACCCTCGAAGGGGTCCCCTGAACACCCTGTTAGCCTATGGGGACCAGTTGGTAGACTAACCACTGCATCTGACCATTGCCTAGGAAAAGGGGACATTACAATAGATATATATATATATATATATATATATATATATATATATATATATATATATATATATATATATATTTGAATATTTTATTATATTTTAGTACGGACATACCCGATTTTGTACCCAACCCCTCAAAAATATCTTTAGTACCCACATATCTATACATGTGCCCATACCCAATTCGGCAACTTAGTCTTTATATGTTATTGATCTTCATGTAGTTTTTTTAAAACTTTAAATCAATATAAGAACTGTTGCTACACAAGTAGTAAGGTTGTTTTATCATGCATCAGTTTGATTAAGATAGGGTCTTCTTTAGAGGATTGATGATTGGTTTTAGGTTTTCTTTCTGTGTGTATTTGCTTCATATTTGGATAAATATTCATTACCAATAGTGTGTCATGAACATTAAATTTTTTTTTACTCTAATTTTTGTGTATTGCATTTAAGATTTTTCTTTTTTAATTTGAACTAATCTTTAATCATTCTTTTCTAGTTCACAATTAGAATCAACTATTCTTTTGATCTTGTTTATTTTCTTATATTCTATTGAAAAACCCCAATTGATTAGATCTACATTTTCATGTATTAAAATTAGTCTTGAGTAAAAATTGTGGTCTTGTATATATTTTGCCAATGTTTGGTCAAAACTAAAATTCTTGGATTAAAACGATATTGAGTGCTCAAAATTTTTGGGTCTGTTGCTAGGGACAAGTCGATCCATTAAATGGGTCATTGTTTCACAATCAGGTGATTGATTGTTGCCATTTCTTGTAAGGAGATCATCCAATTATTTCCTTTTGTCTAGGAGATCAATGATCACAACTTTCAAAAGCCATGTGTTTGTATAGGTTTGATGAATCCTTGGATGATCCAAGGAATGGCAAGGAAGTTAGAGGGTAGGTGTGCAAGTAGAGAAAGGGAAAAATATTGAGAGATGATGCAATCACTAGTTTCATCAGGCATATTTGTTAGTTGCAATTGAAACATTGTTGTCAATTGGTGGTTTTGGAATTGTGAAATGCCAACATTTTTTAGTAGAATTGTTTTGTGAGTATTTAACACAGTTTCTGAGTTTTCTCGTAAGCTTCCTAGTCAGTTGGGGAGAACTCCAAACTTCTTAGAGTGCTTGGGTTTGGTTAGCAGTGATGTTGGTTCTTGGAAATGAGCCCTGTTGTACCTCAAAATTAAATTTTTTGCTACACTTATACATTTTGAAGAAATGAGTAAAAGTCTTGTTAAATTTGTCAAAAAGGTGAAAATTTGGGTGTGCGTGTCTTGCATGAGGAGTAAAAACGTAAAATTTTCAAAATATGACGATCTGGGTCTGCTTAGAGTGACCTAACCCAAATCTCAATTTTTCATCCCTACTTTTTAGGAAAACTGCTATTTTTAGAAATTTCCTAAAAATAGTACTTTTTATGGGTTTCTTTCGAAACGGATTGTTGGCGTAAGAACTAGCACCTCTGGAGTAAGAGTTGATACACACAGCCTATGTACACTACGCAATGAGTGCTCTTCAAATTAGGAGGGGAAGCTCCCTCATTGTGCTTGACAAAGTATTTGCAAGGAAATAAACTAAACTAAATCCTGTCTTTTTGTTTCAGCTGTAGAGGCACAAGACTTTCTTGAAAGAACTTATACGTTGCAGCTGAGTTTTCTCTGGTTTTGCAGATCTACCAACTACAACTAAACTAATCTATCCAATCTCCTCAAGAAAATAAAGAGCATGAGGAAATGGAGCAAGGTTATGACTAACTGACGATAAACGTGTTTAGATTCTCTACTTGAAGGCAAGGTGGTGCAACTATCATCTCAATCTAAACAAGCTTATTGGGCACAAAACAGATTTGAGAATTTACCATGACAATCTTATGAAACCCTATGTGGCATAACACTTGATCATAACAGTAAAGACTCAAAAAACAACTTTTATCATCAAAATCTTATGAAACCCTGTGTGGCATAACACTTGATTGTAATGACAAAAGATTCACAAAACAGATTTATCTAAACTATGAGAAGATTTACCATGACAATCTTATGAAACCCTATGTGGCATAACACTTGATCAACATAGTAAAGACTTCACAAAACACTTTCATCATCACAATCTTACGAAACCCTGTGTGGCATAACGCTTAATCATAATGATAAAAGATTCACAAGATAGATTTATCTAAACTATGGAAAGAATCCACCATTACAATCTCTTGAAACCCTATGTGGCATAACAATTAATCGTAATAGCGAAGACACATGAACAAATACCAAAAGAGTAATATTGAGGGCAAGGTAGGCGCAACATATATTTCTCTCTAAAGTAAAATTTATTTACACATGAGAAAAAGCTCTTATTTATATACATCAAGGTGTAGGTAACCCTAAAATCACCTTGAGTTCACTACAGTTCTTGTAATGCATGCAAGTTATGCGCCAAACCCTAATGAAGTAAACTATACAGTTAACTGGAAAGCTACCATCAGTTAACTGAAATATCTAACCTAAATGGACCATGTGCAAGCATGCACATCCTTATTTAAAGCAAAGTTAATTGGCCACTACTTTCAGTTAACTGGAAACCCTAACCCTAACTCCTGTGTTGATAATTCCAAGAATGAGATAAGCATGTGTTAAGTCAGCAAGTGAACTGAAGACTGAAAGTCAAGTTAACTACCACTCATGACTCAACCCTTGAAACTAACTGCAGGTTCCAACTGGCAGATCACTCCATGTCAACTCGGTCTAACACTTCGACCAAGAACTCATCGATCTCTCTGTCATTTGGCACTTTGACGCTGCTAAAAATAACAGTCTGTTTCTTTAGTTCTTTGCCACTTTCTGTAATTGTGTGCACACCATCTTTACAATCTTCAGTCGCCTTTCTGAAACTGGCTGCAATCACTGAAATATTCTCTAACTTAGGCGCCATAGGTTCACCTTCAAGGCTGTCACGAATCATCTTCTCGAACTCTGCTTGTACTCTGTCCAACTCAACATACGTGCCATCTTCGAGAAGATAATGACACATAATCTGAACAACAAAACCGCTGACAAGTGCAAGCACTCCAACTACATCATCCTTGAGTGAAAACAACTTAGTAGAGATCTTCTCGCATATTTCTATTCTGAGAAGGTGTTGCTCTCTCCAAGTAAAAACTTTATCTTGATCCTCGACCATCTCCAAGGCATCATATGCAACTGATAACTGAGATACAAGAACACGGTCCTTTGCCAAACTCTTTGCAGCTGCAATCTCAAGTGACTGAACACCCTGACGAAGCTTATGTGCATCACTTCTCAACTAATACATATCTGCAAGAAGACACCAACCAGCAACAACTAAACTATCAATCCAGTTGTCCAAAAGTCTGCCATGACTGACCAACTGATCCAATTTTCATTGTTCTACAGGTGTACTCTGAGGAAGAACAGGTGCTCTATTTGGATTCCTATGAACAAGATCAGAAATGTAATGACGAAGTTGACTATTTTCAGCCTTGAGTAAGGCTTTATCTTCTCCATCCTTCGTGATTCGCTCTTCAAGATTATTAGTGACGATCTTCAGAAGAGTCACATCTGTTTCTTTAGTGGTCCTGCCAAGATTTGCCTTAGTAAATGTAAAATCACCAACTTCGACATCATCTAAGCTTTTACCTTCTGGAGGAATGGCAACTTCGATCACAATCTCTGATTCTAGAGTTTTCTCGATATGTACCTGTTTCTTTATCTTCTTGTTTAACCTTCTCTGATAAGGCTCACCAAACTCAGATAAATCAAGATTGTATGACGGTTCACGCCTCTACCTTCCCAAAGACTTTTCGAGCCAACAAGACTGAACAATATTTTTAATCCGAGAGACTGTCCTTGATGTATCAACCTATGGTGGTTCAGGTGTCTCCGATCCTGCTTGAACTGGTGTCTCAGTCAGAATCTGTCAATAGGTTGCACGGAGGTGAACTAGGAGGAAACATGAGGCTCAGCCTGAATAACTGTCTCTACCGGAACCTTAGGAACATTCTTAACCTGTTTCTGCTTCCTCTTACAAGTAGCTCTTTTCCCTGTGTTTCCACTGAGTTTAACCCCTTTTGGAGGTATTATAATGGCTTTGACTTGAGGTCTTTCTCTAGAAGTAGAAGGCAACGAAGAGAAATCCTTTGGCGGCTCTGCTACAGGAACTGACTTTAGCATTAGTTTGCTCTCCAAGAACAACTTACTAGTCTTAATAATTGATCTGGAAACCTCTTCAATAGAAGTATTCTCTTTGGCGTACCAATCAGGTGAGCAAAGTGGCTGCCGAGCAACTTGATCTTTAACATATGAATTGAGAAGAACTTCCCCATCATCATCCAACAAACCATCAACATCTTCTGATAGGTAATCAGAGAGCTGACCGATAGTGAGTCTATAATAGTGACGACGATGAACCTCGAATTCATCTTCATAATTAGCCCAGAAATCTTCAAGTGCTGGCTTATGTGCAATCCCTCGCTCTAACCGATCTGCATAATGACCGAGAGGATCATAGGAATGCCTCTCAGTGTAAGTCTTGAGTTTGAACCTTTCTATCTCAGTAGACATCAATCTGGCATTTGTCGCCGCATTGCATGTGTAAATTCCCAATGTGAATGGAAAATTAGTAGCAGTCTTATGATGACTACGAAGAAAGAAGTGAACATGTTGCATCTGTCTAAGGAACTCCATAAAGATAATCTTGTTTGATGGATACCTTGGCAACATCAGGGGCTCTCCAACATATCCATAAACTCAGATGTATGTGAAAGTAGGGAACTGGATAAACCAATCTGCCCAAGTCTCCATCGCTGATTTGGCCTCGGCAGAAATACGAATGTGCATTTCGTCATCAAGATCTCTCACGGTTCTCATGGAAAAGTGATCATTAACTGCTCGGATTGAGAAAACTCCAACTGAGAATAATACTCATGAACGTGCTGAACACCGAGAGTGCCATTGGTTTTTAGAAGCTTATAGCTACCTTGAAATGCAACCAAATACACCAAGTAGGATATCATATGAAATTCATGATACTTGAGAAAGTTAGTAATTTGCTGATGTAAGCAATCACTAATCAGCGTAGCCCAAGCAAAACACTCTGTTCCATCAAGAATTTTGGTAATCAGGTAAAACATCCATGGAAGAAAAGTGCTAGCATCTGATTGACCGGTAACTCGGTTGAGTAAAGTTATCAAAACATCAACTTCCTCTTTGAATTCACCACGACCAACCTTCTTAGGCATGTTAATTTTCTGAACTGTCAACCATTTCTGAGAAAATTTTCTCTATGAACGTTGTTGATCAGCATCCCATATCTTCTCACAAGCTTCAAGAACAACAGTGAAGTTATCTGAGCGAGGAGGAATAGCAAAACATTTCTCTATGTCCTTTGGTTTGAGACTGCAAACAACCCTTCCATCTGCTGATCTAATCTGTCGTGAAGACGAGTCATAATGCTTAATGCAAGCAAGTACGAACTCAAGATCGAAGATAGTAATAGGAATGGATGCTGCTGCCAGCAACCTGGAATGTTCAAGATTCTTCAATGAATTGCTACTAACACCCTCCAGACTGCTCAGATTAACCACTGGATAAACATGATTCAGGTTCGTATCTGAAGTATTGATGAAATTATGTGTAAGGGCTGATTTCACCTTGTAATCAATAAGATTGAACTGCATTTTGAAAATGATGACTTTTGACTGTAAAGTCAAATATATTTGGAGAACTTTCTGAAAACGTCTGGACAAAGCTAAAAATAGCCTCTGACGAAAGAAATTTTTGAAGTTTTTCTAGAATGTGGGTTTTGTGCACAATTGAATTCTGAACAAACCCAGATAGCTGGATTCTCGAAAAAATGTGTTTCAAGCCTAGAAATTTTCAAAGAAATTTTTGGAAAAAAGCACAGAGCTTCAGAATGAAGGCTATGGGGCGATTTTCTCGAAAAAATCTAAGACGTGGGTTTTGCTGTATATGCTGAAATATGTGAACCCAGATGATCAGATTCTGAATATGTGTTGAATTTATTTGATATGCGAAGAAAGTACCTAAGGTGAGAAATAGAAGAAATAAGATAGAAGATAGAAAGTTTTGCTTGTTTGCTTCTGAAAAATATGTCAACCTCTCCTCTGGAATTTGATAAAACCTACATGCAAAGTGAAAATAAAGTCTAGAATCGCCTTCCTCTGAACAATCTGAACTCGTTGCTACGAAGAACGCTAAATTCAGACACCTGAAGCACCTTTAGCTTGCTGGTCACTCAAGAAAAATAAGAACTTCAGAGCTAAAGATGATGAAATAATGGACGCCATTGCTGAAATATATAGATTTTCATCTTTGAAAATTTGCATAAGGCAAGGAATCCTTGAAAAGTACGCTTGGCTTCTAATTGGACCTCATTCTAGTTAACTGAAACTCAGATATGCTAAATAAGTCACCTTGCTTTAGGGTTTTCCTTTCAAGTCTTCAGTTAACAAAACCATGTGACTTTGACTTTAGTTAGCAACCTATAATGAATTCACCATCTTCAAACTTGCTTTATATTCACAAACTTGACCTAAGGCGTGCCTTTAGATAACTAAAGTTAACAATCTTGATTGAGATAAGAAATTTGCCATCTTCATGCAATCCATGTTCTAAAAATAGCGACCCTTTTCAATCTTCAGTTGGCCTTCAAGAAGTGCGCCAACTTCACACTTATGCTTCAATATAATTCTAAAAATAACAACCCTTTTGAAACTAAAGTTGCCATTCCTTGAAAAGTGCGTAGCTTCACAAAACTATGCTTCATTATTTTAAACACTAAATATGGCGACCCTTTTCATGACTGAAGTTAACAACTTCATGCGCCATACTTCACTAATCTATGCTTCATCATTCAATTCGTCCCTTTTAGAACTTCAGTTGACACTCAATGAAGCACCATCTTCACTAAATCTTCACAATTGCAACCAAATTTGCCATGCATGTGGACTTTAGTTGACATTCACTGATAATCTTTAGTTAAGTGAACATGCAATCAAGTTAACTCAACATGCAAAGTAGTTAATTGAACATGCAAACTAGTTAACTCGACATGCGAACTGAAAGATCACTCAACATGCCAATATACGAACTAAAGATGACAACCCAGAAATTGTTTAGTCTAACTGCAGTCAGAACTCCAGTTAAGGCATCCATTCAACTCTCTTTCAAAAATTCAACTTTGAACTCTCAAACGAATTTCATACTTAGCCAAATTTCATGAAAATTTAAGCTAAAACCTTTGCCGGGACCTCTGTTCATCCTCTGACACTAGTTGACTGACTTCTCCGATTGACTGGCTGACAGGTGTATTGCAGAGCCAAGTAAAAACTGATCAAAAGATATCTTGAGACTATACGTCATAAAACTGACATCTGAAGGCTCAAAAATCCAAGCGCCTTTTCCAAAAGCTATGCTTTTTCTCAGACTTAGTCAAATTTTGACTTCTGCAATTCGTACGAAGGGAAAAACAAAATCCTTCATAACTTCTGATTTATCAACTTTCAGGACTGGAACTCAGGTTCACTGCGAAGCTGACCTCATTCTGCACAACTGCAAAGGCACATTTCCCAAGAAAACAATGTCTGAGGGGTGAAAAATAAGGGCACCTTTTTGAGAAGCTGCTCTTTTCACTCTAGACTTAGCCAATTCTGGAAACGACAAAAATAATATAAAAACTTCGACTGCAAGCTGCTAAGTCATCTTCTGAACTGCGGAGACAGGCAACGGAAAGCTGATCGCAACACAGACACATTGAATATCTGAATTCATCAGAAAGAAAGCATTACAGGCTTAAAAAGCTTAGGCGCCTTTCTCAAAATGTGCTCTTTTGCTTTTTCCTCTGACGTTTTGACTAAGATTTGACCCCACGTTCGACCTCAGGTTCAGGCACTTCAGCAACTCAGATTCACCCACTGATGGATGCGTCGCGAAGCTCGAACAAATGCGAGATAAACATCTTGGGTGGCGTTTAGTCAAAAACCTACATTTGGCACCTCAAAAAGATGGGCGCCTTTCTCAAAAAGCTGTGCTTTTCTCCAGTGTTAGTCAATTCTTTCTTTCGCCTCGTTTTGCGCTGTATCTTTCGTAACTCGAACAAAACAGGTCCGTTTGACAAACTTGATAGCTCACTGCGAAGTTGACGTGATGCCAGACAAAAGTCTGTTGGAGGTGACAAACCCTAAAAATAGGATCTAGGCCCCTAAAAGATAGGGCGCCCATTTGAAAATATGCTCCCTTCTCTAGAGAAGGAAAATTTTGATGTTTTTCTTCAGATTTTTATTTTTCCTTAAATCTCTTCAGTAACAGACTAACATGACACTGACACCAACTCCATATTTAAAAACCCCAAAAACGACCTTCTGACATCACTTTAACAAGATTAAGACTCAATTAAGCAAAATGCCTTAATGAAGCAAAAATTTTGGTTTTGGGTACAACACGGATACTGACAAAACTTTCTAAAAATAGAAATTTGGTCCGTTTGGGTTCAAACTGATTTTGATTGGCTCAAAATACATCCATATCAAGCTCGTGAAGTTAGAATCTCAAAAAGATTAGTTTTTCCCTATTAGGTCTATTCTGCTTTTTAAAAGCATATCAGGAGCTCTGAGGTCATCAATGGAGGTCAGTTAGCTGCCAGGCATTAGATTCAACACTCAAGCATTGAGCAGAAGGTGAGTTGGTGAGCAAGCACGAAGAACGAGGAAGAAGGTGAAAATAGTGAAATTTTGACTATCTACTTGACTTGGGCGCCCCAGGTGAAGAAGGGCGCCTATCTTTTTAAGGCATTAAATGATAAAATTAGGGTTTGAGCTCCCAATCAAAGTTCTCAGAATCTTCCCAGCTCTGTAGTGAATCCGACAGTTCAGTCATCAGATCATCCAGTCACCCAAAATTTGAGACCAAATGAAGAGTTTTCAAACAGAATATAGAATGAAAATTATGAAAATGTCTGAAAAGTTTCTAAGTCTAGGAATTTTGGGTGCCCTAGGTACTTAGGGGAGCCCATCTTTTTGAGGGGCCTAATCCAGTAGTTAGGGTTTGCTAAAATGTTCAATTTCTCTAGAATTCAATCAGCTTCATAATAGATATCTTCGTCAAAGCATCCAACTGACCAATCTTTGACAAATCCAGATCAAAGTTGAAGGTATAAAATGAAGGTTTGAATTCGAAGTTGAAAATCAAAAGAAAATGGTTAAGTCTGGAGCAAATGGGCGCCCCTGAAGGAAAAAGGTGCCCAGGTATTTGAATGATTAAATGGATCATTTTTCCAGTGCAACTCCCATGATGACTTCATTAGATTTGATCAAGCTTTCCAACGAAACTGCCAGCTTGTCAATCCAAGTTGGCAGTCGTCAGATACAAGAGGCCAAACAGAGGGTTTGACACAAGCTAAGAATCAAAATTCAAAAGCAAAGGTGAAAATTGCAAAAAATTGGCTAAGTTTGGTGAAGTTGGGCGCCCCAGCTTGCCAGGGGTGCCCAAGCTTTTGGGGGCCCAAATTCAACTTTTTGACAGAAGTGTCTCCAAAAGACCCCTCTTGATTTCTCCTCAGCTTCGTAACGAGCCCAACCATCAGTCACTCCAACACCCGAATCTCCAGATCTGATGAGATCGTCTATAGAAGAGAAAAAGATAGAAAATGAAAAATATTCTAACTTTGAGGAACGTGGGCGCCCCAAGGGAGAATAGGCGCCCAAAATTTTGAGGTCATAAATGATGGAATTTTCCGATAAGGCCTCTAAGATCACCTCGTCAGATTCAATCAAGTTATCCAATGAAGCTGACGGTTAGTCAGTCAGATCAACGTAGTTCCAAGAATCAGGATTTCATCAAAAGATCAGAGGGAAAGAAGAGGAACGTCATGAACATAAAAATGGCTAACTCTGGACAAAATGGGCACCCCTGGAGGAAATAGGCTCCCATGAATTTGAAGGTCGAAATGAAGTTTTTCGCCAAAGATGCCTCCAGAACAATCTTCTCAAAATTAGTCAGGCTACGTGATGAATCATTTAGCTCGCTTGTCAGATCAATTTGGAAGCCATAGATCAAGGTCAAAGGAGGGGGTCAAAATTGTTAAAAGTTGAAAATTTCCAAAAAATGACTTAACTATGGAGAAAATTGGCACCCCTAGCCAAGAAGGGCGCCCAACTTACAATGCCTTAGTGAAATTTTCAAAATTTTCAAAAGATTCAAAATGGCAAGAGGAAGAGAATGTCCAAGTTCATCGAATCAGCTGATTTTAGGGTTTTGAAGATAAAAGCAAAAGAAAACAAATCTATTTCAAACCCTAAGTCTATTTAACACCTCTCTTTCATGTAATTTTTATTATTTTTGTAGGTGGCATTCAAAGGAGAAGAGTGGAGCAGCAAGTTTGAAGTTATATTTCATGATTCAAGAACTCAAGTTTGCTGATCCTTCATCAAATTTTTCAGACCAGCAGCATAAGGCCTTGCTTTTTCATCCTTTTTCATCCAGAAGATCAAATTTTTGAAGAAGAAGGCCAAGATATTCAATTTTTAGCCATCTGGGTCTTGTCATCTCATTCTTCTGAAGAAATTTTTAAGAAATTCATCAAGTTGCAGCATCTGCTTTTTATTTGCATGTCAGTGAAATCCTTAGTAGATTCAAATTTTGATCATCTGGGTCCTCTCAAATCAGTCTTCTAAAGAAAACCCATATCACAACATTTTTCAAGCAAATTTCAAATTTTAGGGTTGGCTACTTTTTCAATCAGCCCTCAGTGTTTTTCAAATCTAATCAACTGGGTCCATTTCTAATTATATTTTGAACAAAACCCAGGGGCCAACTTTTTTTGTTAAAAATTGAAGAAATTAGGGTTTGCTACTTTTTTAGTCTAAATTCAAAATTTTCAAAAATGGATGATATGGGTTGTCTTGCAACGAAATTATGAGCAAAACCCATATCTCAGAAAATTTTCAAAAAATTTGTCCATTCGAGGAAGAAAAATCAGCATTCTAAAAATAGAAAGTTGCTCAAAACTTGTCTGAACCTAGGTGAGTTTACAGTCATTCTTCAAGGTTTTCAAAATGGAATACACTCCCAATGATTTCAAGATCAAATCAGCTCTCTACCATGATTTCATCAAAATAGCAAAGAAAAACTTGCATCACATCAAGCTGGTGTTTGATCTACACGCTTTGGAGAGCGCAGGCAACACTACCATCAGAAACTTGGGACACTCTAGACTCCTCACAACAACGTCTATTCCTGTATCAGTTGAGAGCCTCGAGTTTGTAATCACATGCATCAAGCATTACAACCCGGCTACAAGGGAGATTCAATCAGTTGATGGCAGATTGATTTGCAGTTTGAAGCCTGACATGATCGAAAAAAAAAATTCCATTCCCCCTTGGCCTGAATGTGTCACTATCTCAAAGGGTGAATGTGAGAGGATGTGGGAAATGCACAAGGACAAGTATAGCTATTGTCAAACAAATTGCACCCAAATGCTTGAATGGTTAAACTTAGCAATCTGTTGAAACATGGGAACTATCTTCAGGCTATGGGTATTCCTATGGTGAAGATAGACCTCCAGATTCTAGGTTGGTTCCTATATGATTCTCAAATTGATAACTAGGTAACTTGTGTTGGAAAAGGGATAGAAGGATTGTGATTAATGCACGTAAAACTGTAAATTGACGATGATACACCTAATTGATAAAGACTTGCAACTATTATTCACAATGAACTTCAGAAAAACTATCCACATAAGTCAATTCAACAGTTTGACCAAAAAATTGATTCTAAGGAAGGCTTGAATAAACCACTTTTGAAGGAAAATAGAGTTTTCTCAACAAAGAAGAATAGATTATTCTATTACACAACCCTAGAGTTGTGATTTTCACTATCTTGAATGCATGCAAATATAAATGAGACAATAATTTTAAAGGTTTTGATATTAAACACAGTAAAACTTCATCAAATCATTCATAAAAATATCATAATGACAAGGAAAATTTTTTATTTCACCGAAATCAAAGGAATCTTTGCAAAATGACACAAAATGAATCTATAAACCTGTTGTTGTATTAATTTGAAAACTAAAAACTAAGTTACATGATATTTCTCTTTGCAGAATGCAAAGGCTGAAAAACAAGAACTAGAGGAAAAAGATAAACTTTTTCCAATATAGACAATGTGAGACAACTCCAAAGCCTCAGAAGGTGGAAGAAGCAATTCACTGAAAGTGAAAACCACCTTGAAAATGTCTCTCATGAGCAAAGGAAAAAAATAGTGTGAAAAGAGGGCCCACCAAAGTCATAACTGAGTCTCAATAGCTCATAACTCCATGTCACAATGTATACAAATAAACTGTAACTCGAACTGGCTCCAGAATGCATGAAGGTGGCACTGAAAGTTGATTTCAGTATAAAAATGATAACTCCAAAGTGAGACCCGAGCAAAAATAAATATCTCCAAAAGAAGAGCTCAAACTAATGCAAAAATGAGTGAACTCGGTCTCAAACTCGTAGACACAATGTGTACAACTGAAAAGTAGCTCAAACTGAACTGGAAATCCATAAGAAGTGGGTCCAAACATGCAAAAGCCACCTTGTTTTAATCAATCCGCCCAAGATAATTGTGCATGATGATTAAGCATCAAAACTGGTGTTGGAACTGAACATGAGACTCACTATTTGCTCCACTTGTGCATGAGCAAGAATATTTTAGTATTTTCTCCCCTTTACAATAGTTGATTTTTTGAAAAAATATTGAAAAGAAATTAATAAAACTGCCTTTAATAACTTTCAAACACAACTTTACAATATAGAATAAGGGGAAAAAATAATAAAATATATGTCTTGCAAAAAAAAAAAATTCCCCTTATGACTCCCCTCCATGCATATTCATACTTAGCATATTTTGCTAATTTCTCATCACCTTTACATAGCATATATGATATCAAAATATTAATAGAGACCACATCATTGGAAAGGGTCGACCACATAATATCTAGGAACTTTGACTTGAAGTCAAGGCCATCAGTAATAATTTGAAATGATTTTGTTTTTTAAAACATAAATAAAAAAGCCACACCATTCAAGTTAGGGCAAGTAAAAGACATTGAACCCTAAATCATTTCACATTATCTTTTTCACTTTGACTTTGATGAGGAGACTGCACCACCACAGAGAGAACTTGGGGTTTCAAGCTTGAGATGCCACATTTCATACTATTTATGAGTGATTTTCCTGAGGGAGTCGGCAGGAAAAATCATGGTAAATGCTTCTTCAACAAAAATCTGGACTTTTTGGTCTAATTTTGAAGCTATTTTCATTTCTTTTGGCCATAGCCAAGTCTATATTCTGATGCTTTTTTCTCATGTATTTTCTCTGTGTATACTCCTTTACTGGCTCTGGCCGCCATGGACAAGTTTACCTTAAAGCTTGGAACACAAATTTTGCTCTCTTTTTGTTGATTTTCCCATAGTCTGAAGGCAAATAGAGGAGGTATGCTTCTATTTTTCCTATTTCGAGCTCCCTTAATCTCCTTCGTATGACATCATCTTGTATTCCAGCCAAAATGGAGTATTTATGTTACATTTATGAAGGTGTTTGAGTGTATATTGGCCGCCATTGTTAACTTTGATTGAGCTTTTTAGAGATTTTCTGATGAATAATACCCACGACTTGGAAGTATTTCTCTATCTTTACTTGGGTCCCTGTTGATGTGATTTTTGTGACCACACCAATCAGCAAAACAAAGTATCTGAAGGCTACTCCATTCTCTCTTGATCAAAGAATTCCATATGCTAAGATTGCCAGAAAGTTCGTATGTTCAACTCCAAGGTTCTAAAAATGCTATGGAACACCCTCAGTCGGTTCATTGTGTTTTGTTGTTTACATGATGGGACTTACACAATTGTTCAAAAGGTTTGAAGTTGACAACAGGTTAATGATTGGAAGGGAATCTATGCAATACAGATGATTTAGCAATGAGGTACGTTTTTACTAAAACTAACCAAAAATGTACCGAATTTAAATAAGTGCAGGGTTCTAGAAGATATAAGTTCTATGCTAAGGAGGACGTGGGATCAATTTCGGCGGACTTCAACTAGACTTTGCTTCGCCTCGCGTTGGACAGCCTACACAAAGCTGGTGCAATCTTCAAAGGAGCAACGAAAGGTATTCAAATTACGACTCAACATGCGAGTACCATTAGGATGATGCATATAGACACGTGAATCACAATCGAAGTTAAGCTTGTAATGTTTTCCAGTTGACCAAACAAGGCAAACTTGCCATCAGCAAGCCGCTAGTGGTATGGATTAAAATGAAGTTTCCTTGATCAACACCACAAATCCACAACTAACATCTACTTGCATGAAAATAAGAAGTACTCTAATCTAAGCTACTATTTGAAGTCGAAGGGATGAAGAAACCTTGCTAGCTGTTCATAACAAAGATGAATTCACCATCAATGAAAGCTTCTTTTTATTATGATAGTTTTCACAAAAATCTCTTACAAAGTTTTCAAAGGAAAACTTTCCTTCTTCTCCAAACTATGCTAAGCTATTACAACTATCAGTCTCTTTGCTCTAGTCTCTGATCTCTAATCTCTAGTCTAATGAAATACAAATGAGGGGGGATGCCCCTTTTATAGATGGCCCAGTCCAATGGACGACTCAGATTACAATCAAATGAATGGCTTAGATTAAGCCACCTCAACCCTAACCCTAAAAACATCCAGAATGGGGAGTGGTACAATAAATGAATCAAAAGATTCCCACTCACTCCCAAAATAGCAAAGGCAATTAATGCCCACAATCAGTCTTCTAGAAGGTCATCATCCAAATGAGCATTCCCGTTCTCCTTCTCCTTGGTTGCAAAATCCACGAATTTGGCAAGCATGGCCTCCACCTCTTGAATTGAAATTGGTGGAATGTGATCGAGCTGGAACTCCAACACTGTAATTGCCTTCCCATGTCATGTGCAAGACTTTCTCCAGACAACTAAATCATCCTATGTATTCTGAATTAAGCTAGAGAAGTTTGACATGTTCTCGAAATCATCCTGAACAAAAGTCTTCACCTTTGAAAAGAAAGGTGGCAGGCTACCCCTCAAATTACCAGTAGTCACCTCCTCGGAAGTCAGCCTCCTAGAAAATATTGCCTCTAAAGTGTTCAGGACTCCATCAATAATGTTTGTCATAGCCTTCCTGACTCTGGTCGAATCCACCTGTGTTGCATCAAAGAATCCACAGCCTGTGACTACTGAAGAGTACCAGCCGAAAAAATCATACCTAGCACCTTCTTGAATCACTCCTCCATCAACCAACAACTGCAAGGGAGTATGCATCAAAGCCTCCAATCGTTGAATAACTTTGCTCTGATAGACATGAGCATCACCCCAGGCATGATCAACTATGTCCATCCGTGCCATAACATTGGAAGCTTGCTGGTAAGCATAAGCAAGGTCTTCCATAATTTTTTTTGTCTCAACACGAACACCTGCAACCCATTTATATAACTCCTATGCCATCTTTCTCAAATCCTCGAGGCCATTAACTGATTCCCTAGACAACTCGGCTGGAAGCTCTATTGTTGGATTCTCTTTCCCACAAGGACAAGACAAATGTTGCACATAGCCAATCAAAGTCTTATGCACCTTCTTCAATTTCTTGTACTTGCCTTTAGTCCTAAACAATCTATCCTTGAGTGCCTGATAGGAGTTATCACACTCCTCAACTATTTGTGCTCCTGTGGGGCGACCCAACTCCAAGGTGGTGATCATATTATTCTCTAGAACTGCTTCATCTCGATCACACTCAACTCTTGGCACAACCACATGAAGGGTGCGAGAGCCATCCTCATCTATTGAAATCTTTGAAAATTTCCTAGCTCTCTTCTTAGTTGGAGGTGCACTGATCTGACTCAAAAATTCTTCCATCTCCACTGTTGGATCAGCCTCCTCACTGGGGTTCCTTTTCATTCTATCTCTGAGCCAATTAGGTACTACCTATTGTATAACAAATGGTTGCTCATCTCTTGCCTCTTCTTCATGAACTTCTTCTCTAACTTCATTCTGGCGAGGCTCATTGGCCTCTATGGGTTGAGTATCTCCCGAAACTACATCATCCTCTGGAGCCACCTCAAGCTCACACTGGAAGTGTGTATCAGTGGCAGTTTCTTCATCTTCCTCCTGCTGATTATCTCTAGTGGGTGCGTTGACAATCTAGCCAACTGATTCTCTTCGTGGTGGATGATTTGCCTCATGTAATTCCTACTCTTGATTCAATACATTTCTCTGATTAACAAATAGTGAAACCTCCTGTATGCTTGGAGAACATGTCTCCAATGGCGTAGGTGGCTCTACCACAATTCTTGGAGGCTTCGGCTAAACTAGCTCTTTCCTTCAAGATTCTAGACCTCGAGTAACCTATTTCTTCTTGGAAGCAGTGGGCATCCTATGATCTCCCATCAAATTGTAAGTCAAGGGAATTGACTTACTCTTCAATTTGCTCACATGTCTTTCAACCCATGCTTTGGTGAATGTCAGGACTGGTATAGAAAGTGTGTCCAAATCTGCAATCTCTGGCTTTGACCAATCTAGGAGTGGAAGTGGCATGTCTCTCACTGCCTCATAATCTGGATGGAGAACGTTCATGTCCTCATCCACCTGTTCTGGTACTAGAATAATTTCACACTCCCTAATCATGCTCAATGGTAGCCTCGAGCACATCCTTTTCCTGACTTCAGCTTCATCCAATGCACCAGCCTGGTAATCCTCAATATTTTCCTTATGCTTGAACTCTTCTAATAGTATCCATCTGATATTGATATGGGGGTCATAATGTTGCCTGCTGCTATGATAAGAAAAGTGGAAGAATTGAAGCTCATTTTTAGCTTCCCTGGCTGCCTGAAGTGAAGGACACACTTTGTCTGAATTTTCCATAATGATTGGGAAGTCAATTCCTCCCTTCTTTCTCTTCTGAATCTTATCATAGCCAATAAGTTGCCTAGATATCTCTAACATCAAAATTCTATTTGTTGGGTACTTAGGCAATCTATATGGGTATGAAGAAAAACCTTGCAGCTTGATGTAAGTAAATTTTGGAAACTGCATAAACTAGCACCCATACCTTTCTATTAATTCTTGAGCTTCCCTTGAGATCTTATGATGAGTCCTTTGCTGAAGTGATCTCATTATATGCATGGTGAAGGAATCATTGACTCGCTTGTAATTGGACGTGCTTGTCAGGTGCAACTGTGGACAAGCCTCGTGAATCTTGAACTGATGAGAGCCACATCCAATTGGCTCCTTGTATGAAATTTCCCTGTACTTCATCATACGAGCCAACATGTAAGCAAGGTATGAGCCCATGTAAATTTTTTTCGTCCTCTTCAAGCTCTGGAGCTACTCATGCAAATTGTCACTAATCATCACCATCTAGTTGATGTGCTCTTTTCCTTCCAGCACAAGGTTGATATAATAGAACATCCATGGCTCAAAGTAAATGCTTGAGGGTAGCCTCCAACTCTGTTGAGCATCATGATCAAGTCACAGTACTCCTGCTTCAAATCATCTGATATTATTTGCTTTGACAACTTTGTGCGAGAGGGCTTGGGCTTGTTCATCCAGTGAGCATTGATCATATCAGCACATCTCTCGAATGTTGAAGCATACATTCACTCAGCATGCTCTCTCATCTTATAAATCATCCTCTCGTGTGATGGGATTCCAAATGCTTCTTCAATAGTTGCAGGCGTAAGGTTGGTGAACAATCTACCATTAGGTGAGACAATAGACCTATGATCGGGGTCATAGCAGTTAGCACACTCCATAATCAGCTCTAGACATTGAATTGCTGGCAGAAAACCAGCAGCTGCATACAACCCACTTCGAACAATGTTGTGCGAGGTGATTGAAGGATGATGGCTTCCAACTCCCATTATTTTGCATTTCAAGCTGATTTCTAGCTCTAGAAGGTTGGATTTTTTCTTTGCTTCGAACCTCGTGACATGACTGAGCTGTTGGCACCTAATGCCAGTATGCACCTGCTATTTTTAGTAGCTTACTAAAAATAGTAACTATTCAGAATGGGCTCAAATTTTGCGTGTAAACTTCCTAAACGATGTTGATCGTGACTAGATGCTGCTTCTGTGTGACTGTCACGTTTTGCCTTATTCTTTAGGAAACCCTAATTCCTCTACTCAGGCTTGCTAAAAATGGTAAGTGCTTGATTTTTGAATCTTTGCAATTACGTTTGACTTGAAATTCGCACCATGGGGTCCTCATCACATGTTTGACTTGTTCATACTGGTGCCTCATACTGACCTGCTATTTATAACATGTTTCTGAAGGTGTTTTACTATTTATAGCAACTTGTAGACATCCAAATTTGGACACTTAATTTATCCAAATTTATCACTTTTCGTCTAAACATTCTCTTATCCGAGTTAATTAAGTAATATTACTATTATTTAATTAATATCTTTAATTCTGCTAAATCCCTAAGGTATTTAATTAATAATTAAATACCTTACCCTCCTTAATCCTCTTTTCATCAAATAAATTAAATAAATGTTACATTTATTTAATTCCTCACATGTCATTTCATCTAATCCTAATCCATCTCCTAATCTCTTTATTGGGATGTGCACATGCCTAATCCTTGATTAGGATGTCACATCCTCCAACTTTTGCAAGTTGGCTTTTAATCCTAAGTAGCCCCTAATTATCTTCTAATTATTGATTAATTAAGCCTAATCATTCCCCAATGAATTTTTAATTCCTTTTTATTTGTCCTAGATTCCCCTCCTTTATATGTGAATTTTTAATTCACATTCCATCCTTCCAAGGCTTCTAGAACCTTAGACTTGTCACAATCTCCACATGTGACCCACCTTGGACTTGTCACAATCTCCACATGTGACCAAATCCCACCTTTTTGGAGCCCACCTTTTATCCTCTAGATCATCCTATGAATGTGAATTTTTAATTCACACTTATTCCCCCAACCACCTTTCCTTTTCCCATGTAGATTTTTGATGAATTCTAAAATTCCTCAAAAGTCTCTTTCACTCCCACTTGGGGACAAGAAATCCCTTTTTGTGGAAATCTCCTCACTCCCCAAGGTGCATGTCCTTTTCCACCTTATGTACCTTCTTGACAACTCATCTCCACCTCACATTCCCTTGTCCACTTCACCCTCCACATGTCAAGATGTGAGGGCTTGTGGGTTCTCAACCCACCATAGCCCTTCATCTTGGCCTTGTTGGAGCAATCTTGACCATTGAATTCTCTAGAGAATTCAAATTCTCCTATAAATACCCCCTCCTCAAGGGAATTTCCAACACTTAACCATCTTGCACCATTATGCTGCCAATTTGCCTCCTCAACACTTTGCACTCTCATAACTACATGCTGTTCATTTGAATCCTCAAGCCTTTTTCAATCATTCAACTATCTTTGTTCATCATTTTGCATATTGAAGCTTGCATTTTAGTTATTCAATCAATCATCTAAGGAGCACACAACCAATCAAAGCAAGGGCCAATCAAAGAGGTATCAACAACAAGGGAGGTAAAAATATTTGTGTTTCATTTTATTTGCATTCCTTTTTGTTGAACCACTCTTTTGGCTAATCTTGAGGTGTCCTTGGTGTTTTATTATTCATGTTTCTTAGTTATTCCACACATTTAGAGCAGTAGGAATTCTAAGGTATACATTTCTGGCACGCCCAGTGAGACCCACAGACGGGTCTTGCATTTAACGTTTCTTTGAGTTAAGATTTTTGCAGGAAAAGCTCACAGAAGTGTGGTAGCGCCCCCACAGAAGTGCGGTAGCGCCCGCATAGAAGTGCGGTGGCGCCCCTACAGAAGTGCGGTAGCGCCCTCACAAAAGTGCGGTGGCGCCCCCACAGAAGTGCGGTAGCGCCCTTACAG